>JABXJD010000030.1:152500-495000 GCA_013375575.1 Percina caprodes | reverse complement strand
ATGTGGTAGGGAAAGGCAGGCTGGGGCACTTGTTTTCAAGCTTGGCTGGTGGCTGTATCATTAATCCATTTAGGTGTTTGTGCATTAAAGTGTGAGGGAAGAGCAAGGCTACCAAAAATTAGGACTGGCTTTTCATGGTTCAGGGGGTTGAGTGGATGACTCTAATTGGGCAATTTTAGGACACCTAAGGTGCAGTAGTGAGATAAATGTCCTTAATTAAAGCCTGGGAAGACACAAAGAACTAAAAACAGCTAGAAAAGCCTTTGATCAGTTGTTATATTTGAAAATAATTCATATTTACAGTATTATTCGGCCAATTGTAATTATATCTTGCATTTTATCATCACAAATATTAAGTCACCCATTGAATGGCATGGGAACTTAAATTCATTGTTCACCAAACCAAAATGTGCTGAACCTGTTATGATTTTCCTTTTGTTCTAATTTACTGGTTCCTTTTTTTTTTAGATAGAAGGAAGGCAACACAGAATGGGTCAGTGACCGGGACTTTAGATTTGGGTGGAGATCATGTTGAAGTACATGCAGCTGACTTGATCCATTGTGTAAACATTCATAGTCACAATGACTATGAATGTATTTGCCAAATATTTAGAATATTTGGAAGGGTGGAGTAAGTCATCTGACCAGCAGATGAACTCAGGAAGTCACGGCGTTCATAAATCAAAAGTGAGCATAGATCACATGCACGCACTCACTCGCACGCACGCACGCACGCACGCACGCACGCACGCACGCACGCACGCACGCACGCACGCACGCACGCACGCACGCACACACACACACACACAGTACACACGCAGGCATGCATACTGTATTCTATACTTACACATGGATTTTGAGGGTCTTATCCTCTGAGGCCCCCCTCCCTACCACCTCTTCTTCAACTGTTTGCCCATTGAAATGTACCACTTTGCTTTGCTATCACTGCCATTTTCCCAAAACCAGTGTGCTTAGCCTTTGCGTTTGATATGCCTGTCCCATGCAAATATTTAGCCATCAAACCAATAGAAAAGTAACAGCACTTGAACAAAGACTCATTGCTCCTTATCTATATGCAATAGGTACTGTAACATTCCTCAGATAGCACCGGATGTCACCCAAATATCACCTGTCCAGCCTCAACTTTAAGTTTTACTTTGCAAAACAAAATGTTAAAGCATAACAAAGACAACATGATGACACACATTGAGATAAGCACCCTTAATCAGCAGAAAGCATTAGCTTCCCCAGGGCATAGACAATAGTTTTCCTTGCATTACTTTGAAAGTGAAGTAGCATAATATACGTTAACTATGTTACTTTTTAGGGTTACAGTTTACTTCATAAAAATCATTGTACACAACTGGAACTGAGTAGAATGTCCACTGAAAGCCAAGATGCTTCTATTTCAAGAGTTTAGCTAATGTTAGCGGCTCTCACTTGCTCTGTATTGGATTTGGGAAAGCCTCACTTTGCCAGACCCTGCTCCAAAGCATGCTGGAGGAGGGTCTGGCTAGTCCACACCGCATTTGGGGATGGTAGGAAAACGTGCTCTGGTTTATTGGCATTTCTTTAAACGAATCACAATAGTCTTGGGCGGTGCTAAGCACCGGAGATAGCCTCGGTAAGATACTTGTTTTTTGGAGGAACATGTGTATGTTTAAAGGTTGTTTTAGTCATGCAACAGAAAACTCAGATTGGACAGTCGAGCTAGCTGTCTGCATTTACCCTGCAGAGATCTGAAAAAAGGTTAAGCATAGCCCTCATAAATCGACCGGAGTTTAAAATGCCAACACAAAGGAAGCCCTAGGCAATGGATATCCGGCCTAAGTGAGTGAAATCCAGCGGATTTTCCACTGGCAACGGAGAAATCCCGGAAGTGGGACGTCAAGGATATAGACCAGATTTGGGGTAACCCCTGGCAAAACGTGTTAGTGTTAGCCTCAGTCTTTTACCATTATGTCATGCAGGAAATCCTTTAATCTTACTGGTGCAATTATTTCTTGTTCCATGTCCTTCCAAGACAACATTTGTCTTCATTTACCCAGTAGCTGAGACTTCTCAATACAAATGCCCAGTTGTACAGTTTAAATGCATGCTCATCCCCCATCTGATTTTTTTTTTGTATTGAAGAGCTGATCATTTTTATATCTGGTTGCTTACTGTTCCAAATATCACTATTCTCATTATAAGCTCGATCTAGGCATTGTGCTAACATGGAAAGTGTGAGTAGCAACAGTAACTAAAGGGGGCAAGGATTAGCAAAGGACATTTGTATAAATGAGAATAATCACCCTATAAACGAACATCTTATACAGCATGTGTTTACTTAAACAATGCATTTCTCCTGACTATGTGCATTACTGCAGCTCGTTACAGTTTCTGGGTGTTTTACAAGAGCTAACAAAACTCCAATGGTGCTGATAAAGATTTAGTTTTGCATGCAAAGCCACAGCCCTGTGTGGCTTTTTTGTTAGAATGGAGAAGTTGCAGATGGTGAGGAAAAAGCGGGGAAGAAGGCCATGATGATCTCCCTCCCTCTTCCTTCATTGTAGCATACACTTTTTGCTTTTACTCTCCTAATGTTGTCATTTGGTGTAACCCACGTGAACCCAATTTTAAAATCTGCGGATGGGCAGGAAGGCCGGCTTATCATTAATGTGACAAATGATGTAATTCTGCTGTGATTGTTAGTGCACTGTATGAGGGTGGGAATGTGACAGTGTGATAAATGTTATTCAGGAATGATTTCCAGTAGTGGACACATCTGCAGTGTACATATGTGCACACACAAACTACATTGTTACGCAACAGCTGGGTTGAGGCAGATGGAATCCAGCTGCTTGTAGGAGGTATGTTAGATTGCTCAGGGAGTGTAGCCGACAAGGACGAAAGGCTATCCCAGAATGCTTTGAGAAAGCCTGACGAGAATGCAGTTCTGTAATGGTGGAAGAAGCACATTGCCAATGACCTCTACAGTCTGTCTAGCGTACTCACACTTTTGTTGAACTGTTGGGCTTCTCACTTCTGCTAGTTGTTGTAGATAGGTTTGGTTTTACTTGTCCCTCCCTGACATTTCTGCTATTTGTGGCGCTCATATCATTAAAATCAATAATTTACATTAACAGCAGCATCTTTTTCAAGAAACAAGGTACCCATGGCTCTGGATTAACCACAAGACAGTCAGCAGTTTTCTTATGATGACTGTTTATTTTGAAGAGACTAGTTCCAATAAAATCTGTTTACAGCAAGGTCTGGGGATCAGACAAATATTTCAAAACCTGGTCAAATAAAACTCAAACTATTTGCCTTGATAGACAGCTAAAGCAGTGGTTCACAACCTTGGGGTCGAGACCCCCAAGTGGGACCCAAAGTAAATCTGATTGGTAACAAGATGATTAAAGAGATGATAAGGGAAAAAAATTACCTTTTTTCTTAAGACACTTAACTCCAGGAAAAGCAGGAGGACTCTGTAATGTTATCTGTGCACCAAACAAAGTAATGACTTAATCTGATTTGTATCTGCAATTCTATTCCTGAAATCAGTGCCCTAAGAAAATTCAAAAATGGAATGACCATAAAATAACGTGATTGGGGGGTAAAAATCCCACCCAAGAAAAATTATATTTACCAAAATAACATTTACCAGTTTAGGTCAACATCTTAATACTACATTAAGGCATTTTTCTAAAATGTCTCCTAGAATGCCAGGTGAGCGGTTGACAGTAAGGGGCACATCGGAGGTGGGGCGTTTCTCCGGAGCAGCCCCGCCCACCAGGGTGGAGCTGACCATTCACAATGAGGGGGAGAAGAAACAGGAGGAGGGAGGCTGCCGTTGTTGGTTCAGGAAGATGTGTCCGTGCTGCTGTAAGCGCCAGACCAGCACCTCATATGATGTTACAGACAAGGTGGAATATGTCAAACCCCCCGCTCCTGCAAAGCTAAAACCTGAGAATGGAGAAGCAAAGGAAATAGAAGGTAATTTCACTGACCACTGTAAATTTTGGTATTACATTGTAACGACTAGCTTCAGTTAAACTTGTCAATTTTTGCATGTTGCGCATATCACAATGATCCCTACATATCCATAGCAGCAGTGACACAGACACGTACTTAAATTACATTTCATGTTCAACATTCCTCTCTCAGAAATGAAGTTGTCAGTGTGTTCTATGGACCTGCTGAGCTCCAAGATGGGTCAGAACAGACAGGAGCACCACACTGACTTGTATCACGGGGACGACCTGATCATCCGCAGAGGACAGACCTTCCAGATAGAGCTGGAGCTCAACAGGCCCTTCAATGCTGACAATGACAAGCTGCATCTGGACTTAAGAACAGGTAGGGAATGGATTGACAGTGACTGGGTGTTTGTGTCATCATACCTTCCAACAGAATCTATGATTTATATGATAAAGAAATATCGTCAGTATTATCATTGAACTGGAACACAGTATAAGTTTGACCCTCCCAGCCTGGTAAATGCCTACTTCTTTAAACTAAATCCCCAAGTACGTAACACAGACTCTCTGTTAGAAGTTTGAAGGCCCAATCCAACATATTAAGATAAGAGGTGGTGTTGATGAAGCGGTACTTAATTCATCTGGCAGGGTTCTGGTTGTATGTCATACAATAAAAGCACTGGGAAGCACTGCTCTAGAGCCACAGAAGACATTATACAATACAGCTTTTGGTGAAGTCCACACTAGTCGATTGTCAAGCTCAGACAATCCTATATTCCAAAATGTATTTTTTCCACAAAAAAAAAACGATTTGCCGTTGTTATGCCATTAGTAATGACTATGTAGAAACAGGCTGTAACCTGACCAGGAGAGCTGCAGTTCAAGTGTTCAAGAGCTATTGCGCATGCGCATAGGTAACTAAGCAACAGTGGGCTCTTGAACTTTTGACCTGCTGCAGCCATCGCTCTGCTCTGCTGGCTGCACTGTGGAATCAGGTTACAGCCTGTTTCTACATAGGCATTACTAAGGACATAATAGCAAATTGTTTGTTTTGTGGAAAAAACTACATTTTGGAATATTGGATTGTATTAGATCAACAATCGACTAGTGTGGACTTTACTGGAAAACAGGTAATAAACTGAGACATGAGATTAACACAACTTTTATGCCTTTCTGTCACATCTACTTCAATCAGCTTTGCTGTGTTCCCTCAGAAGGAATCACTTTACACGGCTAGGCACTGGTAATGACATTTTGAACATGTTAAGAGGCTAAAAACACCTTTTAAAACTTGCCCTGTGTAAGCCTGTTGGGTGCTAATGCTAGCAGGAGGATAACAAGGTGTAGGCAGCACCGATTGTTATTCTTGCTACTGACAGCACTCCAAATTTCCAAACAACAAAGCTACGTGTTGAAACCGACCGGAATTCTCCTTTTATTTTGTAAAAATAGTGCAATGCCCCTACAAGCCTGTGTGAAACTATGTGAAAAGGGGATTTAACAACTTAATTGAGGCAAATCATGGGAAATGTGGTCAAAATGCACATTTATATCGAACAGCAGTTTAATAATAACTACACTACATGTTTTAAATTCAATCCCAATACCCCACAGTGTTTACAGCTCCCAGGCTGCAGGACACGGGACACCTCGCTCTGGTATTTACAGGCCCCATACTACAACTAACCACCACACACTTGGGAATACATGGCCATTACATCACTGGAGAGAGGTGTTTTGCTGTCACATAGGAAGAGTGGAGGAGAAACAGAATTGACATACATAAATATAGACACCCACATTCGACAGGCTCCCATTATCTTCGCTGGGAGAAGATTCTAAGTGCAGCACTAAAAGCAGTGCCTTGAATCATTGTAGCTTTCTAAGCCACCTAGTTGGACAATGTGGATGCTGAATAAAGATTACAAGTTAATTTTCAATAAAGGTGAGGCCGATCCAGCAGAAAAGAGATTTGTTTTTCATTGATATCCTTCTGAATATGGGGTAAGAAATGAAGTCCAGGCGGCAGTTGGATGGAGAACAATGGTTTCTAAATGAACTCTATTATCGCTTCAGCAAATGCAGCTAAAGCCCAGCAGGGTGTAGAGGAAAGCATCCAAAAAGTTTTTAATGATAGGATGAATCTGTTAGCCTTAAGCAAAAACATCAAGCCAAGTAAAAGGGAACATCCAAGTAACACATTTTCTTGGCTTTCTGCAGAGATGTGTGCATATGGGCAGTGTGGGAGCTTCTTACCCAAACAAGCTATGCACAGCAGGGCAAAGGGCTGTGACAGTTGTGGTTAACAGTTTGTTTTGTTTGTGTTATCCACTGTGGGAACAACCTAACAATTACTGTGACATGAATAATCAAGGCTACTCCGATGTTGCAGTGAAGTCCTTCCAATGCCTTTTCTGTAATCTGAATATATTTTTAATCAAAATGATCAAGGATAACTGAAAATCAAAAGAATTGAAAAGCACTTTGTCAAACTACACAACTTGAATTTTCCCTTGCACATATAAAGGAAAAATGTTATTCAAAAATATGTTGAATGCACAAACTCAACATGTACAAATGTATGTGCAAAAAACACACATATACAACATATTGAAGCAGTTACACTATTGGGTGTTTTTCATCTTGGTCATCCCCCCTGATATGAATGTGTTCCTGTATTGCAGAGGTGCTTTCTTTATTTGTTATTCATAATTCTCTATATACAATGTTTTGTTAGGTATTTTAATAGCTCTAGTGGTTCACAGCAAATCAGGTGCATACAGTTAACCTTAAGCTTGGCAGTTTGGGAAATATGTTTATTCGGTTTAGCTAAGCTTAGCTTAGCACAAAGATAAAAGCAGTGGGAAACACCTAGTCTGGTTCTGCCCAGAAAAGTCATTACAGACACTCACTACAGAGATATAACTCATTAACAAGTGAGCTTTAGAGGTGCCAGTAGCCAATTTTATTTTTTAAAAGAGCAAGCTAAAAAAAGCTAGCTTTTTCCCCCCTGGTTTACAGTCTTTGTGCTCAGTTAAGCAACAGTGTCATGGCTAAATTGTCACTTTTAACAAACAGATATGAGAGTGGTATCAACCTTCTTATCCAATTATCCAGAAGAAAATAAAAAAGCAAATTTCTAAAAATGCCAAATTATTCCATTCAGTGGGTAGACATTTGTACATAAATTCACAAACCGTATTGCACAGTACCACATGAAATCCTTAACATGAAATGCATTGTAAGACATCAGGCTTTTGTTCGTTGGGATTGTTTCCTTTATTATTCTTTAATGTAGCTTTCTGCTACAACATGACTCAAATATAACCTGTGTGCTATAGGTCCCCTGCCCATGGTGTCCAAAGGCACCCATGTCATCGTCCCACTGGTGGATCACCTGGAGGATCAACGTTGGGAGGCCAAGATTGTAGAGAAGAACGTCAACAAGATCAAGCTGTCCGTCAACTCGCCAGCCAGTGCTGTGATTGGCCTGTATGGGTTCACGGTGACAACTAGCTCTCAAAGGATGAGGCGGCAACGACTCACAACTCCAGCAAGAACATTGTCATGCTCTTCAACCCTTGGTGTGAAGGTAAGATTGGCAGTGGGTGTGGATGGGGGCAGAGGGTTTACAAAGACGAAGGCTAGCAGTGTGAAAGAGAGGAAGGAAAGAAGACAAGTCATAGGTGAGAAGAGAGAAATGTAGGAAGAAAAGACAGACAGTGTTACTTAACATTTCTGGAATGACTTATTTGCTTACTTCTAAGTAAAAAGTCAATATTTTTCTTGCAGTAGAACTGTCTGATTTGGCCCAATTACTGGGAAAAGTGTTCCCAGAATATAGCTGTTGTATTACAAATAGCATAAGCATTCTGATAGCAAGCACTGGTAGATGTTTAATATGTGAGAGGAGACCTGATATAATGTAACACAAGGGGGAGAAAGGCCAACTTAATCCACAAGCATGTTCCTGTCCATCAGAAAGCTACAGCGTAACCCTGTATGTAACTATGAGAGTTATATAATTTCACTGGCTAAGATTCAAGATACACTTAGTTATACCATTTAACAACCAGGAGAAGGCAGAGGAACATGTACTACAGGTGACATTTGCTGCAAATATGACAAAAATATTTTATAAAAGTTACTAACTGCAGCTTTAATATGGCTAACATATTAGCAAACTGATGCCTATTTACACACCTAGCTGAGCAACATTAGCATTCGTGGAAGTGTTTCTGGGGACCTGTCGAATGTCATATTCACTTTCCTTTGAGCACTGGGGCCTGTTTCCCAAAAATAGACTTTGGCTTAGATAGAACTAATAGTCAGACTTCAAATACCTGTCTAAATTCATCCACTCTAGTTCTACTAAAAGTAGGTTGAATTTGCCAGGTTTGTTTTGCCATTTTTGTGTAAAAACAAAACAAAAAAAAAAAAAAGCATTCTTATTCTTCAGTTAATAAAGCCTTGGGAAATGAGGTGCACTGCTTATTCCGCTGGGTTCAGTTTCCTGAGCACTACAAATTATCCACACAGGATATTTGACAAAACAAAATGTATTTGCCGTACAGCAAAATAAAAAAACTGTGGCCTGGATTTGATAAAAACACACAGTCTTTTATTACGGCGTGGCTGCTTTTGGCAGCAAGCCCAATCTAGTCTTCCCTCTTTCAATCTTTTCTTCCTGAGACCAATCTCTCCCTCACGCTCATAAAATTCAAAATCCTACAATTACTGTATAAAAACGCCATGGGGCGAGCTCACAGTAATCCTGCAGCTGGTGACAACCTGTCCTCTCTCTCACTTTTACTGCAGTCATGTGTATTTCCTGCCTTTATATGCCTCTCCCATCCAGTTGCGTTTCCAACTTCTTATCTGTTGACCCGATCCTCTGTTTTCTGGCCTTCTGCGCCTTCATATCCGTGTGTGTGTGTGTGTGTGTGTGTGTGTGTGTTAATTATCACAGCTGCCAGATGCTGTCAGCCTCAGAATTTCTCCTGTAAAATCTCAAGACACTTTGTTACGCTCCACTCACCCTCACTCCCTCCACCCTTTCTCTCCCAAGCATGTCTTCACCTCTTTCTCTCATTCGTCCCTCATGACTTTGTGAAACCTCTTCCTCCCAGTAGATTTTTCTCATGTACGTACATCTTGAATACTCTGATCATTTTACTGCTCTCTTTCTTTCTTTCTTTCTTTCTTTCTTTCTTTCTTTCTTTCTTTCTTTCTTTCTTTCTTTCTTTCTTTCTTTCTTTCTTTCTTTCTTTCTTTCTTTCTTTCTTTCTTTCTTTCTTAATTTCTTCCTTTCTTTTTTTTTTGTCACATTCCTGTACGCCACCCACTGGTAATCAAAGTGGCAACAGCAAGAGATAAAAGCTATGGAAAAACAAAGACACCTATTTGTGATGTTGATGTTAGGGGTACACACCCAAGTCTGCAGTGCTGATGTCACTCAGAACAGACTGTCTCCCATAAATGAATGTGGGCCCCACTGCAAGGTCAATGGAGTCATTGTGCTTCCTTACTACTTCCTGGCTTCCTTTGGGGATTTTTTCACAGAATCTGTGAAAAGAAATCACATTCTTAAGGGGTTTAGTCACTGAAGAGGTGATTAAAGTATGGATTTGTAACGTTCACAAACAGAGAGGATGCCAAATTCTTCATTAGAATCTATATCATTAAAACAAATCCTACATTTCTACAAAGAAAGTGTTTCCTTGTATTTCCTGTCAAGTCCCTCAATGCTATATTGTCAGTATTATATAACGCCAGATTACCGTGATATAATG
This sequence comes from Percina caprodes, assembly GCA_013375575.1. Classification (NCBI taxonomy): domain Eukaryota; kingdom Metazoa; phylum Chordata; class Actinopteri; order Perciformes; family Percidae; genus Percina; species Percina caprodes. The sequence goes on along the minus strand of JABXJD010000030.1, from coordinate 485,246 downwards.
TTGTCATGTCTTTTCAGAGGATGTGGTGTTTATGGATGACGAGGAGGAGAGGAAGGAGTATGTTCTGAATGACATCGGAAGGATTTATTATGGCACAGAGAAACAAATAGGTGCCCGCACATGGAACTTTGGACAGGTACGGACTGGAAAGTGCTGAACGCTTATGTTTTTTTGGGGGGCTTTTCCCTTTTATTATATTGGATAGACAGGAAAGGGGTAGAGAAATAGGGGATGACACGCAGCAAAGGGGCGCAGGTTGGACCCGAACCCGGGCCGCTGCAGGACTCAGCCGACATGGGGCAAACGCTTTTACTGGGTGAGCTAGGGGTCGCCCCACGCTTATGGTTTTGAATGATCATTTCATCACTGTGTGTGGCACTCGGCCCATTTGTCCCCTAGTAAGGATGTATATCTTTAAAACATTGTCACGACTATATAGTTTTATTCTTAAAAAATACAAAGTAATTTACTACAACAGCTGGGCACTGTTGTTCGTAACGTTCACAAAACAAAGAGGATGCCAAATTCTTGATTAGAATCTAAATCATTCAAACAAATTAAATGTTTCTCAAACAGGAGAAAAACTGTGTCTGTTTGTTGGGCACTATTTTCAGATGCTGAATAATACACATTTGGTATATGGTTATGAATAAAAGTTGGAATATGGGATTTAAATATTGAACATTTGGGAGTTTTTAATAGTTTCAGTCAATTGACTTCCATCCAGTATGAACCACAGGCAAAGGTTACAGCTCTAAAACCACCATGGATTGATTTTCTATGACACAGGCGAATACGATATACAGTACATCAGACCTTAGCTACACAGACAATACTTGTCAGCAGGATCAATTCATTGTTGGCTTCTCCTGGGATTTGTTAACAATAAGAAAAGCATCAACCCAACCCAGTATCCTGTAATTCTTATGAATCTTATTGTCCTACTTTACTGAAAACAAGCAAGACAGTGGCCAATTAGACGACCCAAAACCTCTATTTTACTTTAGTAATATTGTTAGGTCTAGGCGTCTGTTCCTGCTGTAAGATGTGTATTGGCACCAGTCCATTCTCATGTCGAGTTTTTTCTTTGGCTTTGCAAATGAAAAGTTGCACAGGGCAGCTTTTTGTTTTTGGTTTGAGTAGCATTATCAGTCTTCCTCCAGATGCCATTGTCAATTTTATCTCCATCTGTGGTGAAAGAACAGCATCATCTTCCAGTTCTGTGGCAGAACGCAGTCCACTAATGCGAAATACTGTGAAGCATAGAGGCTGGTAGGAGCTGCACATCGTATCAATGACGATCTAGTTTGTTCACGTTATAATTTTAATTGTTTATTACTGTTGTAATATCAAGACTTGTTTTTGAATTTAAAAAAAGATTAACCCAATAATATAAATAAAAAACATTTGTTTACTTTATTTACAGTATATGGCAACTTTCATGAAACCCAAGGACGCTTAGAATTACTGTGGCTAAGCTAAGGGAGGTTGTACGCTGTGGTAGACAGGTGGTGTTTCAGTTTATTTTATTTTTTTCAAATGTCCAGGGATGTAGCATTTTGGATATCTGCAAGGAGGGGGGTTCCAGAGGGATGGGGCTGCAACACTAAAGGCTCTGTCTCCAAAGGTACAGAGTCTGGTGTGGGGAATGGAAAGCAGGCCAGCGTCTGAGGGCTGCAGGTTTTAGGGTGGGGTGTATGGATGGAGGAGGTCGGAGAAATACTGTGTGGCCAGGGCATGGAGGGATTCTTTGGTTGAGAAGGAGGATTTTATATTTGATGCAGGACTTAATTGGGAGCCAGTGAAGGTGGATGAGGGTTGGGGTAATGTGTTGCCAGGTCTTGGTGTGGGTGAGGACCCTGGCGTTTGAATGAACTACTTTTTTTTGCTGAGGATCTGCATTTTTTCTGGCTGTAGTTTCATGAGGGAATCCTGGAAGCATGTCTGTTTATCCTGGAGAAGAGTGACATGCCGCCATCTGGTCGAGGGGATCCTGTCAATGTGGTTAGAGTCATATCTGCCATGGTAAGTTTAGACTTATATTAACATCCTACTATCTCTGGATATTAGAAATATTTAGGGCAGGAAGTCTCCCAATGCTTATATTTGATTTATTCAATTAACTTTTAAATGTATTCCTGTGAAGTTGTTTACCAACATGATATGCTGTTTTAAAGCCAGGAATGCGAGGAATACAATTGTTAAATATACTGTATAGGACAGACACATAGTCAAATTTAAATACATTAATTATATATGTTATGCCAAAAGCTTATGAAATACCCTCCATGTGTTTAAAACATAAATTGTAGCTAACCTCAGGTTACTAAAAAACAAAAACATATTTCCAAGAACAATGCAGAGCACGTGACCCCAGAGTCTTCATTAGTAGCTATGGCACGTTCTGCTTGGAAAATTCTCATTTTAATTAGTGAATGAGAGCAGTCATCTGTAACTGACTGTGTCACCATCCTCTCTTCAGATAAATGCTCAGGATGACTTTGGGGTTCTGGTGGGGAACTGGTCTGGGGATTACTCCGATGGAGTCTCTCCGTCAGCGTGGAGCAGCAGCGTGGAGATCCTGAGGAAGTACTTCTCCTCCAACGGAACGCCTGTGTCATATGGACAGTGTTGGGTGTTCTCTGGGATCACTACAACAGGTGAGCAACCATAAAATAGAGAGCATGTGACGGTGTGTGTGAGAGGAATATGTGTGTTTATGTGGAGACAGGCTGGAAAGCTATACTTTATGGTAGAGGCGTGCAAAGAGACTGCTCTGAATGTGTGTGTCACGTTGTTGTTGTGTGTGTGTGTGTGTGTGTGTGTGTGTGCATGTGTGTGTATGTGAATGTGTGAATGCCACAAAGTTCCCAGTGTTCATGTGAATTAGATTAACAGTCAAAAGATCATGGTCAGGTCTTCCTGTCCCTGTCCCTTTTAATTAGCCTTTACTGCTCTGTATCAGAATACTTCATTCATTGCGCGTGCAGGCATGATGGTAGCTAGCTGACCTTAGCACCTGATAGCAAGCCTTAGCTCACACTCTAAATACCTCGCATTGGCATTCCTGTCATACCTCCTACTTTTTTTTACCAATAGAGCTACATGTGTTGCTTTCATTCAGCGGGGATAATAAAGTTCCATGCAACCATGCAAATGCCATCATACTGTAGTAGAAATGTTGGAAGTCATTATGCTCAAGTCTAAGCATCTGGGAACATAATTCATTTATGAAATGACCTCGTAAATTGAGTTTTAATGAATCTCTCTGTCTGTCTTTGTTGCCAGTGCTGCGGTGTCTTGGCATACCCGCCCGCAGTGTGACCAACTTCCAGTCAGCTCATGATACTGATGTATCCCTCACCACAGATGTGTATTTTGATGAGAACATGAAGCTGATCGACTACCTCAATAGTGACTCTGTGTGGTAAGATATGTAACTTTACGTGGCCAGCACACCATGCAAGGAAAATTGCCTGCTGCTAAATCCATACCTTAGGAATGTGCCATATATTTAGATCTGCTCCGAAAGCAGTCCCCTCTAACTTGACACCTCAAAGACATCTTGCCGGTTAAATTATTTGCAACTCCTCTCAGACTGCGGAGGTTAATTTGGTATCTATCCACTCTGTGGTAGTATTGTGTCCTTAGAATGATGGTTGCCATTTCTTGATCATCCCTAGCAAAGGTACACCAGGTACTTGTTGCCATGTAGCAAAATGGTAAGTTAGCCAGCTTCATTTGTATCAATAATTCATGTAACATTTAGGATCCACAAGTGCTAATTCCTAATTATCTTTCCACAAAATTGTATGGATACTTGCTCCACAAACATTGGATGCCACTTTTGTCTGAGCTGCATGCATTTTCATAAAGCCATAGTAACACAAATCTGAAACTAAGATGAAGTTCAACATTTTTGGGAAATATTCATAATTATTTACTTGCTGAGAGGTAGATGAGAAGATTGATACCACTCTATTATTTGTCTGTTAGATATGAAGCTAAGCTTGGAGACAGTTAGCTTACCTTAGTTGAGCTAGCCTGGCTTTGTCCAAAAGTAACAAAATCTGACCACCAGCACCTCTAACGCTCCCTAATTAACACTATATATCTCGTACAAAAGCTAAAGTGTAGAAACGTGGACGTGTTTCCCCCCTATTTCCATCTGCCTTTATGGTAAGCTAAGCTATCTAAATCTTTGCAAAAAAAGTCTAATTTTACTTGAAATAGGCCCTTAATATAACATAATCCCATGTAGGAACTTCCATGTGTGGAATGACTGCTGGTTGGCAAGACCAGACCTGCCCCCTGGTCATGGAGGCTGGCAGGCTGTTGACTCCACTCCCCAGGAAACGAGCCAGGGCACCTTCCGCTGTGGCCCAGCCTCTGTCAACGCCATCCGCTCTGGCCAGGTCTACCTCAAACACGACACGCCATTTGTCTTCGCTGAGGTAAGTGCCAGAAATTGGCAGGTGCACATTGTTCTTTAGTTCTCTTGAGGTTCATTTTGATGCATTACCAAAGTGAGAGGAAGCTGGTCAAACTAAATTGCAGGCATAGGGGGTTTAAAAAGGTGGTCTCTGGAGCTGGAATAACTATAATCAAGCATGAATTGTGAAACCTTTAGATTTAATAGATATCAATTTGTGCTTCTCTAGCAGCATGCATTCTTTTCGAATAGGGACTACTTTCTTGGAACCCTGTCTCGCGTTAGATCAAGAACAGTACGCGCTCGTGTTATTCAACGCGGAATAACAAAGAGAGAATATCTACCCTGTCCACTTGTACGAATCAAAGATTAACAATGAATAAGACCAATGCACATCTTAGTTCAACTTCATCATCAGTATGAAAGGAAAACTTCTCATGTACTTGTTGGTATTTTTATCAGGTAAACAGTGATAAGATCTACTGGCAGAGGAATATGGACGGTACTTTCCGACAGATCCAAAGTGAGAAGAAAGCTGTCGGCCACTGCATCAGTACTAAAGCAGTGGGCTCCGACGAGCGGGCGGACATCACACACCTGTACAAACACCCAGAAGGTACTGGCAAGCATATCATACTTTGCTTATTGCATTTCTACCCCAGATTAATGTTCCAGAATCAGACAGAATTATTTCAAAACTACCCAGAGAAATCTTAAAAGATAATGATTTAATATCCTTTGGGGCAGAGCTGGACTCTCTGTCGGTGGTGTCAGAGAGGAGGATGCTGTCCAAACTACATGTCATCTTGGACAATGTCTCCCACCCACTCCATGGCTTGCTGCTCAAACACAGGAGCACTTTAAGTGCAAGACTTAATCCCCCAAATGCACCACAGAGCGCCACAGGAAGTCATTCCTGCCTGTGGCCATCAAAGCTTATAACTCCTCCCGCTACGTGTCTGACACACAGACACTTATTTAGTTTTAAACTGGACAATAGCTGCTACTACTTATTCATGATTACTGTTCACCATTAGAATTCCTTAATTATGTAAATACTGTATCATAAAATTCCTGTAACTATGTAAATACCGCACATATCCACACTCCTTATATTTCTTTTATTTATATTTCTACTCTGATATTTATATACTTCTTGCAACTGGAACACAGAATTTCCCTAAGGGGATCAATAAAGTATTTCTGATTCTGATACTTTCTTGCTGCATAGATCATTTCACAGTAGCTTTCCCTCATCTGACCCCTCAACTGTTTGCCTGCTCTTCACTCTTCTTTTTTACTGCTCTTCTTTTAAAATATGCGTCTCTGTTTGCTTAGTTTGAAGGACCCATGCCTTATCTTTTGTGTCTGTCAATAAATCCTGAAACATCAAGACAGGATGAGGTCCACTTACATTCTCCTGCATCTGTATCAGGTTCGGAAGAGGAACGCATCGCTGTGGAGACTGCCAGTCGCTATGGCAGCAAGCCAGATGTCTACTCGTCAGCCATGGCAGAGGATGTGTGCGTGGAAGTAAAGATGGAGGGCGAGGGGCCCAGGATGGGTGCTGACGCCCAGCTGAGCATCCTGGTGAAGAACCTGAGTTCCCAGCCTCGTAGGACCACTCTGCACAGCCAGGTGGCTGTCATGTACTACACTGGTGTGCTGAAGGGAACTATTAAGAAGGAGCAGATGCATGTGGAGCTTTTGCCCAATGAAGGTAGGCTGTCCACTAAGCTTTAAAGCTGCTATAATCAATATTTATTTTATTTTATATTCTTTATTTATGTAGCACTTTTCATAGAAAGTACATGTAAATGTAGCACAAAGTGCCCTCCCCCCACACACACACACACACACACACACACACACACACACACACACACACACACACACACACACAAATAAATTAATTCATTAAGCTGAGGAAAATGCCAGAGGCATGACACTTAAAAACCAAAAGATACTTAAATATTTGAATAAATAAAAGCTCTAAACAGTGGATAATAAGTACATACACTTTATAGTGTTAAATAATAATCTATAAAATACACATACATAAATAAATAGAAATAGAAAAATATAAAACTAACTACGACAAAATGTCAACCTCAGACAATCGTTAGCATTTATGCGCTTGTCTCGTGCACTGCCCACTAACCCAGGAAGAACAGTAAAAAAAGTCTTTGCCTCTTGGCTCAGAGATCTAGTAGGTCTGATGACAAAAAAAAAAAAGCTTCAATTATAGTAACGCACTGCATTTTTTGGCAGTAACGGTAATCAATTAGATTACTCGTTACTGAAAAAGTAACGCCATTATTTATAACACCGTTATTCCCATCACTGTCAGTCAATAATCAAACAGCAGACAGACAAAGTTAACAACTAGCTGGTTATTATTCCCTAGGAGTGGGTGGAGACCAAACCAGAGCTAAAATTAGAATGATGACTGCTAATGCTATTCCGTATCTAATAAGCAACTGTTTGCTAACTTTGTCATAGCAACGCAAAAGGCGATAGTAGCTCAGCGTGGTGTCTACTGCTTATTTCTGATGCCCCCAAGTGGCTTAAAAATGTGTTAATTCAGGGTTAAAACAAGCGTATGTATCTTGTTGAACAGTGACCACTGTGGCCACAACTGGGTGTTAAACTAGGGAGCTAAACATCATACAAGACCCAAAACGGCTGCAGCAGCAAAACCACTGACAATAATTCAAATTCAGCAAGGGTATGTTTAATTGCCCATGACTTTTCAGTTGTAAGGAGAAAAATGTGTTGTCTCTTGCTTCAGAAGTGAATACAGTAGTCTTGCTTTAATGCAATGTAATGCACTGGAACAGCCAGGGGAGCTTTGCTAATAAGCAACTTTGGATTAAACAAAGAAGTTATGTAGATTAATGAGCTTTGAAAGTGCCAGTAGGGGGATTTTGTTACCTTTGGAGAGAGCCAGGCTTGCTGTTTCCCCCTGTTTCTAGGCTTTATGTGAATCGAATAAGCTAATAATACAAAAGACAGTCAAACTTGCAGTGTGAAAATGGTGCATACTGATCCCAGAACCTTTTCTGTACCTCTGCACCACACAGAAAAGACCATTGAGTGGGTGCTGCCCTACCAACAGTATCAAAACCAGCTGGTGGATCAGGCAGCTCTGATGCTGACCCTGTCTGGAAGAGTCAATGAGACCCAGCAAGTATTAGCCAACCAGACCTCCTTCAGGCTCCGCACACCTGACCTCAAAGTCACGGTATGTTTTTCATGTTTAGGATTGCTTCTAGAATAGAATATAATTCACAAAGGAATATTATAGGCAAATGTTTTGTTCACGCCTCCTGACTCATTTTGAATTACCCTCTGGCAGCCTTTGGGAGATGCTTTTGTTGGTAAGGAAATGGCAGCCAAGATTACCTTCACCAACCCCCTGCCACGTATGCTAAAGGGAGTGGTGTTCAGAGTGGAGGGCCTGGGTCTGCAGAAGGGCCATGAAGTGGTTGTTGGGTAAGAACATTAAATATCTCCTTCTCTTTTGACGCCTTATCTCTTTCACCCACACATTCTCCCAATAATTTCTTCTCCATACTAATACTCCACTACTCCTTTTTCCCTTTCAGTGATGTAGGCGGCCACTCTACAGTGACACTGACAGAGCACTTCATCCCCACCCAGCCTGGACCCAGGAAGCTGGTGGCGTCTCTTGACTGTAAACAGCTCACACAAGTGCACGGAGTGGCTGATATTGTCGTTCTTGAGCAATGAGGGGCAACATCACTTTCTGTCCTATTACTTTTTACATATAAAGTATGAACCCAGAGCCTTTAACTATATGAAAAATGTGTAATCTTCCTGTATCTTAAACTATCTTGTTTATTTTTTACTACAGCAAAAACTGTTTTTGATATTTTTAAAACTATGAATGGACAATTAGCAACTGTAGCATTATCAGTATTCACAATTCTGCCTTGCTCTGAGATGTCTAAACTGTGGTGATTGCACAGATTGCACAGACTGTTCTGACACTAGTGCGTTTTAAGACACTGAAGCATGTGGAGGTACAGAATGCCAGGTCATGTTTATTGCGTGATAACGTAAATATTGTGTGTCTATTATTCCTATAGCTTTGCATAGGATGAAAAGTTTATGAAAAGTCTTGTCAGACAAAATGAACCTCACATGGCTTACATGAAGGAAGGGTACTGTGAGATGTTTTTAAAGGAAATGATGTTGAAATTGGCCGTGACGTTTTGCAAAGGGCAAATTATTGTAATTCCCCACGGTTTTTGGTCACACTTGACTGAAAAATGTGTAATTATAGTTGAAACTATAAATATAATTAATGATGTAGAGTTCCAAAAAAAAGTAAAATCTAGAAGGACATTGCCAAAAAGGTTATTTCAATCACTAAATAAAAGGCAAATAATGCCTCCTTGATTTTGAAAATCAACTCTTAAAACTCTGCATTTTCAGAAAGCAAAGCCAAAGGTTTCCTTAGAAAGAATTCTACCAGATGTTGTTATGTGTGTGATACTCCATCATGTGTGTGTGTATAATATAAAACACTGTAGTCAGTTTTACAGTATCTTGCAACTTGCCTGCAAAATTGGGACATGTCACTGCTGTGTATCCTAGGAAACCATATCAGACCACACCACAGTGGTCTTAACTAGCCTTAGCTTTACCTGGTTCCTGTCTTTTTAACGTGACCACTCAAAGTACAATGTGAAGGAAAGTATTTTATTAATATAACAATATTTATCTACCATATCTACCTGGAATGTTTTTTTCTGTATTGTATATTGTGATGGTAATAAACCTTACACTGAAATAATGGCCTGACTCCTATCTCCGTATATCATTAAACAAGTCTTTACTGGATCATCTGGATCAAGTTCAAATACATTTCCAGGATAATTGCTTGATGTCCCTCACCTTCTGTGTGTTGCTGTTCTCAAACCCTGGAAACAACAAATTTTGAGCTAGCAAGCCACATGTTGAAAATGGCAAGTTTTGAAGAAAATTTTGATTGTAAAACAAGGCAGGCCTGCTTGGTTCTTTCAGGGAATGATTGGAAAGAACAAAGAACATGTCTACAGTATTTACTTTCTAACTAGGATGTTTTGGGACCTGGATGAAGTACTCATGGCGATACACTGGTAAGAGAAAAATACTTTTAACCAATGTATCCAGCCAATTTAAATAGCTCACGTTACTGTAAATGTTCCACTAAAACAAGTTCCCTCCCGAGACTATTTAGCAGAGCCACCGTCGCTGCGTCCGAGGCTTAGCGTCAATATAAAACCTTCTTTTTTTTCTGTCGCATAATGTACAGTATGTGTGGTGTAGCCAGTGTTTACTCCACAGCGCTGTGGAGATGCGGCAATGCAAGACTAATCATACTGTAATCCAGGGATCAGAGAGTAAGCAAGTGGCTACCTGTTTCATTTCTGCAATCAACCATTTTATATCTGGGGGGAAAAAAAAGTGTGTTGCATGAAGGATGATTTGCTGTATAGGCGTTGCAACTGTAACCAGAGAGAGGGGACACACCTTTCCTGCCTTTCATCATTCAAGATATGTTGTATAATGTGCTGATGTAGTCTCTCTTTTGACTGACTAGCTGCAGTCTTAAGACATGCTTGGGAAGACGGGCAGTGGTGGACTCTAACAAAGTTATGTTTACTCAAGTATTTTAGTACAATTTTGGGGTGCATGGACTTAATGCTATGCTATACTTCTGATCCACTGCATTTTACATGGAAATACAGACTTTTTTAATCCAATGCTTTAATTTACCAGCTATTTACCAGCTACTTTTCACATTTAAACCTTAAATACAAAACATTAATACATTGATAATAAAATGTATATGATAATATATCACTGACAGGGCCATTCTGCTTGCTAATGAGTACATTTACTTTTAATGCTTTAAGTTAAATTTGTTAAAAACACTTCTGTACTGTTGCTTTTTGCTTATTTATGTTGTTGGAGTAATTGGTATTTTTACTTTTTCTTAAATACAGTGCAAACCACTTGTAGTCATCACGTCTGTCTCGGTCACATTGATCACTGTTAAGTGGATAATTGTTCTAACCAAATTGTTTTTCTATATTTCTTATGCAGCTCACCATATAACATTTGCGTGTGTATTACATAATAATAATGTAATGAAATGGACAGCTTCCGATTTACTGAACTGTATTGACTGTTTTGATAGTACAGCTGTTTCAAGCGCTGCTGAAATGACCAAATCAAATTAATGTACTGCGTATAGTTAAATACAATATAATACAGTACTGTTTATAAATATATATATGTTGTTCAAAATATAGCCTAAAATAGCATTGTGCAGTTACCATTAAGATGTATATTAACAGGACCAAACTGTTGGCTATCAATACCAAACTGGTAGCAGAGTTTGAAAACATATTTATAAAATATTCTGATCTTAGTCAAAAATTAAAACGTATATTAGGAATAAAGTAAAACAGTTATATGTAAAATAATTACAATAAACCATATTTAAAAGGTTTTCCTCAAAAAACTCCATCTGTAAGTGAACTATTTGCTTATCAGAAGCAAATTATTTACAAAGTATTTTTATAGAAAGGATTGTATCCCAAGCTTTTTGAACCATATAAGCGGTTGATCACTGTAACAGTGATCACTATAAGAGGTTCCAATACTGAATATTTCTTCAACCACTGATAGGATGATGATAAAGTATAACAAAATGAACTGGAACATGACATTCTGTAGTTTAAGCACAGGCAGCAGTGGTGTAATGCAATCAAAGGTTCTTTATTTGAGTATTTTTTTCTTTTATGATAAGTCTCATTTTTTCAGAGTGAAATATTGGTTCCCATCTCTTACTCAGCTACTTTTATTGATGGCTAAGGTTTACGTGCTAACTACACCAACATTATGTAAAATAGTTAAATTAGCTCCACCTTAGCCAGTTGAAACAATAAAAAGCTGTTGAAACATAATCAGTAGTAATAATTCAGTTAAATCATAAATATAACAATGATAGGGGCAATTCGGCCTTCATAACTAGCACTTTTAGTTGTATGTTTTACTAGTAATATGTGTGTGCTTTAACATATACAATTTTTTGATTGCAGGCCTTAACACTATCCATTTCCACAGCTGACAGGCAGAAGCCCCTGTAAAACTAATAAGAATGGTTACTGACCTCTACTGGTTGGGCCACAAAGTGCATTACATGTTGATCTCTACAGTAGCAGTTTGTCAAATGAGCTTTTATTGTTTTCAAGGTATAAAATACAATCAGCTGTTTTATACAGGGGAACAATATTTTAAAGAAATACAGGGATCAATGAAGAAATGTCTCATACAATACTCCATATCAGGCACATACACAGTGTGAATCAGTAGCCATGTGGCTACTTGATAACACATAAACCCAGTGCATCCAGAGTGGTGTGCGTGTCTCACTTAGTGTTAAAATGATAACAATTGGCAACATAATTTAGCACAGAATTAAGGTCAATGACTTCTCTGTATGACAAATTATATCATGTTATAAATAAATCATTTACTTACAACCCTAAATTGAAAAAACAAACATATCAGCTTACAAATGACTAGAGAACTTTACTACAATGATATTGATAACCTGTTACTATAACAACAGGATTTAAAACAAAATAACATTCAAACTCATGTTGAGCTACAACATGATGACTTGATATGCCCCAACACAACACCATCCAGCATGCTCCACAGGCAAAGGCTAAAAAAGCCATGAATTGAATGAATCTTTGCGCACACACACACACACACACACACACACACACACACACACACACAATCAGTTAACAGAGTTACATACATTTTCTACCACACTGTTGAACTCCTCTGGTTGATCAGCATACACATGATGAGAAGCACCATCTATCAGCTGCACAATGGAAAAAAACAGGAAATAAAGATAACACAAACCGTCAGCAATCATGCAGTACAACACTAAAGAGAAAACACAAATTTAAATGGAATTAAAATTATACTAATTTAAAGCTGAACTGCATCGTTTACACTCCTAACTGGATAATATCTTCCTCATGACTCTGCTCTGCATCTGTACTCACCACCACTTTAGTGTGGGCCTGGTCCCTAATCTGAACCACTTTGTCCCCGGACGAGCTGCCCACCCAGGATTGTGCTCCATACAGCATGGTGAGGGGCATAGATGGGGGCAGCTGGTGAACCCGCTGAAGCATGGGCCTCTTGGCCCAGCCCAGAGACTCTGACATGGCCCGGAAACCCACCTCACCACTGGGAGGAGGAGGAAAGGAAATAAAAAGGTGTTAGGCGACTGGTCAGCTTTTAAAAAGGGATTATGCTCCGTTATTTAAAAATGTAATGAAGTGTTGTGAGTGTTACGTTGGTCTTACCTCGGGGTTTGTGCATTACAGTGGTAGATGTACTGTGTCATAGTATCATCCTCAAACAGATCTTCGAATTTCCTTTTGAAATCAGGACGGAATCTGTTCACCAAGCCCGGACCTGAATCGATGACATACTGTTTGAGTGGAAAGAGTTATAATATAGCAAAGCCCAATATTAAATGAACAACAACATATCTTACCCCATGGGCCTGCTGCTCTAATGACAGCTAGTGGGTTGAAAAGGGAAACCACCGCTGCAATAGCTTTTACCCAGCGCGGCAAGGGTGGCCTCTTCACCACTTCTGTCCCCTGTCCTTGACCCTCTTGGGTTTGTGTCTCGGGTCGCTCAGGGAAACCCCAGGGGTCCACCAGGATAAGATGTGACACTCTGCATGCAGAAAGCAGAATATATTATTTTTTCTAATAACTTTGTATCAACTGGCATTTATTTGACATCATCCTATGCACAGCACACAGAGGTGTGCATTGCTGTCTTTTTTGGATACTACCACTAGGAAGGGGCCAAAGTCAGGACACATCGGCTGTAGGGAACATTTTTGATTGTTTTGCTTGCCAGGTCTAGACAATACGGCGATACGATTTTGAAAAAAATCAAATCTGATAATACTTAATAAATTAGCTTTCTTGCTGAGAATTAAATGAGAAATTTGATACCCTTTTGCTTGTTTGTTTAATCTCTACAAAAGGCAAAGTGTAAAAGTGACCAGTTATGGAGGGTTTTGTTCTGGGCTATTTCTTGGCACAGTCACTTCCTGGAGTCAGCAGAGACTCCTAGATGTGACAGCACCTGGCCTAGAAATGGTCCTGCAGGCCAGATCTAGGATAGCTGTTTCCATCTTTGTGCTAAACTAAGCTCACTGGCAAAATTATTATGTTGATAGCACCTGTATTAAGTAACAAACTTCAATAGAGCATAAATTACTGTGGATTTCCCTGGAGGCTGTGGAAAATGATTAGTGCCAATTGAGATTATATCTGACTGGCAAGAATTTTAATTACATCTATTCCAAACAAATGAAATTAATATACAACGGATATCCTAAATAAATGTATTAAACAATATTTTGTCAGGTACAAATACTGCAGCAACTGAAACAATAGTTTGACACTGTATTTGATTATTGCTGATCTTTCTGATTGAAATTCAGGTTTCTGAATTTTAGATATGAATCAGGTTAATTCTCAACATGACATATTCATTGTTCACCATTCAAATACAATCTCTGCCTTCACCATTGTCTTTCTATAATAAATGACTTACTGAGTTCTTTATTCTCAAACAAAACCCTCAACCACTGCAGCTGCCCCTAGTCTCAAGCTTTACATGATGTCCCATTAGTATTATTACCTAGATGGGTACTGGATAGCATAGGAGGTAGCCAGGTACCCCCCCAGACTGTGTCCCAGCAGAATCATGTTCTCCAGGCCTACAGACTGTCTCCACTGCTCAATAGAGTCAACAAACTGTTCCTCCGCCTTGGCAGCATCTGAGGGGAAGGGAGGCCTGGAGCTCCTACCAAAGCCCAGGAGGTCAAAGGCGTAAACAGGCCGTAACCGACTCAGCGCATCCATGTTCCTGATCCACAGGCCCACCCCTCCTCCAAAGCCGTGGACCATCACCAGGGGAGTCTTGTGGGCTAGAGGAAAAGGAGGATGACAGACATGAGTCTTATAATGCATACAGCACTCTAGAAGTACAGCTGTTGTCTGCAAATAAACAAACTAAGACTGAGAGGAGGGTTGTACCCAGTTCTGCAGGTTTGCGCACCGCCTTGTTGGTGAGGGTCAGAGTCCATATTCTATCCTGGTTTGGCAGGGTCACAAACGAGCCCATAGGTCATTCTGAATACCTGTTGTGACCAGACATAAAGGAAAACTGATCAGTAAACTCTCAGTGAGATTCTGTGTTAGTTGTATAGCTAGTAGTCTATAGCCACAACGTTCCTCTTCCGGGAATGCTGCCAGAAATTCCACCGGATGAAAGTCTTTTCTGCCGGATGTCTGTTACTTTCCCCTTTCTTTGTGTTGGCATTTTAAGCTCTGGGCGATTTATGAGGACTATTGTTAACTGCTCTTCAAATCTCTGCAGGGTAAATCCAGACAGCTAGCTAGACTATCTGTCCAATCAGAGTTTTCTGTTACACAACTAAAATAACTTTTAAATGTACACATGTTCCACCAAAACCAGTTCCTTCCAGAGGCTATCTTGCAGCGGCACCGTGGCTCTGCTCTGGGCTTAGCCCCGCCCAAGACGATTGTGATTGGTTTCAAGAAATGCCAATAAACAAGAGCACATTTGTTGTGTGGACTTGCCAGACCCGAGCTCATTTAGATACTTCATAAGCAGCCATTTTTATATCATTACAAGTATTTAGCTACATTTACATTACTTTATTGTGATTTAAAAATCTGTGAGTATATGTCAAAACATTCTTACAAGCAAGAATCTTGGACTCTGTAGTTTTTAAAAGGGACATGGAGGTTGGACGCCAGGAAGGCCACCAGCTCCAGACTGAATTCACAGAACTTGGCCTAATAAGAGAGAAACAAGAACAAAGAGATAATAGGTAGTACAGGAATTTTTCGACACATGCTGAATGTACCATACTAACAGTTTATCATTGTTTTAATGGACCAAACCCACCCTAGGAGTGTCCCATTTACAGCCACCATGCTGGCAATCAAAGCCATAGCAGCAGTGATGTATTGGTCAATATTTATCATGATTACCTCTGACCTTTTAAGAGATATTTAAATTTCAGGAAGTTTACTGTGCCATGCGTAAAGTCAACATGCATATAGAACATGCCGAGTCATCCAGTCAACTGGCTCACCTTGAAGTGTCACTCAAAGCTGCTCTTCTCTCCAGTAAATACAAATTTAAAAAACAAACTAAAACTATTTGACTGGAGTGGCAGACCAAGACATCCCATTCAGTCACTAGCCACTCCTGTGTAGGGTCCTGGTTATTAACAAAAACCCTACTAGTCCTACAGTACAGATTCTGTAAGTTAAAGTGAGCCATTAACTTTGTGATCACTGATTTTACAATTGTTTAACCCCCTATTCATGTCAGATAAGCTCACTGGTTACAGCAGTTGGGTTGTATTAAAACTGTTAGGTGGTTACATTTATAAAATGTTGTAATTAAGTGTAATGTCACATGGATATAACACATCTAAGTTTAAGAACATGTACATTTTATATCCAAATTGATATTGGCACAATGATAGCTAGCACTCTAGTATTGTAATACACAGATCCCCTTAAAAGGGAATATGACACAACAGTTTTTTTATTTATTTTTTTATTTTAGCTAGCATTTGATGTCACCAGCCCAGCGGTGTGCGGAAGGAGGTTGTACCACACAGACTGTTCATCTATCTGAGTTACTCACTCTGTTTCGCAATCGGTCTGTATCGGAGCTGTGTGTGTTGTAGCAGGCTCCATTGGTTAACTACATTTAGTTACATCAAGTAAAGAGTTTGACAACACGGTTCTCTATATCCGCTTTCAAAATGTACACCTCTATCTAGTAGGCTAGTTTCTGATGTTTCATAAGTCGTTTACAGATCAGCTGACCGAATACAAAGATGGTCTATTATGAAGATGCGTCAATGGTCAGCTATAAGCATAACTCGCTATTTTTTTTTTTTACAGTCATTAGTCAGTCATCTTCCATCTTGTACAAAGTCTGGCTCTGTTCACAGTAAAAAAAATTAAATAAAAATAATAATAGCGAATATTCGCACTGCGTGAATGCGCCAAGTGTACGGGCAAGTACAAGTATTATGTTAGTGTAATGTCATTGCTATTGGTGTGTGTTCTTTGTGTGAATTGATAATTGGTGACTGATTCCAAACTGCAAAAGCTTAACTTGTGGGTGACTGTGATTCAAGCATTAGGCACTGGGGCCATTCGGATCCAAGAAAATTGGTGAGAATCGAGAGTGCAGTTAACACAGCTGCACCTCGAAATACTGGCAGAGTAAATCATCTGTTCAAATTTTACACCTCTCTGTTGCAAGTTCCAAGCGACGGAATCGGAATATATTCTTTGTGACACCAAGGCCGCTTCCGGTTGGCGAGGACACGTCACTCATTCGCTCAAGGAAGTGGACCTGTGCAAAACTCGCTCGTTGACCTCATTTGTACAAATAAGACGGCAAAATCATGTCGAATTCAGTCATATCGGTTATTTCTCGGTTTCTAGAGGAGTACACCACCACGACGCCCAACAAACTAAAAGTGGTGGATGCATATTTGCTGTACATCTTGTTGACAGGAGCGCTGCAGTTCCTCTACTGTCTACTCGTTGGCACCTTCCCCTTCAATAGCTTTCTGTCGGGCTTCATCTCATGTGTGGGCGCTTTCATTCTCGGAGGTAAATACTAATTCCGTTAAATGTTGTTATGCCTTTCCAATGAATTATACAATGCGTCAGTTTCAAGGGTATCAGTCAGTCCCTGGACTTCTGGCCCACCTGTGTGCAGACACAAGTTAGCTAACCATGCTAACATCCAATCGCTGGAGTTGTAAATTATACAGCACGTTCAATAAGTATGGACAAGTTCTCCTACTCAATTAGAATTAAAAAGTACACTCAGTTGCCACATTAGGCACACCTAGCTAAAAGTTATCTAGTCTACTAACGTTACAAAAGCCCTCAAATAAACCCTTCATGAAGGTTTTGTTAAAACGTTTGTAGATTTATTCAACTTGGTAGTTTTAGTGTGTTTTTACTGAA
Organism: Percina caprodes; assembly: GCA_013375575.1. Lineage (NCBI taxonomy): Eukaryota > Metazoa > Chordata > Actinopteri > Perciformes > Percidae > Percina > Percina caprodes. The sequence continues at coordinate 467,642 of JABXJD010000030.1, read as the reverse complement.
TTGTTATGTTAGAAATGTATCCACCCAGTCTCATCAGACTAATTAATAAGAAATGCCTTAGTGTCATACAATGTATAATATATATAATGCAATAAAACAAAAGAATCCCAAATTATACAGCCTCCAAAATGACCATACGGCTGTTTGAACAATGGCCTCTCCAAAGCAGTTTTAAGAAGCACATTCATGAAGGCAGGTTTTGTTGCATTAGAATTAGGGCTGCACAATTAATCAGCAGTATTTGTTAAAAGCAAAATATCTGTCTAACCATTCTGAATGAAGTATTGTGGTGCTGCAGAGATGTCCCGGCCTACAAATCCTCTCCTACAGACTAAAGGAAAACATCTGTTTGGCACAGATTCTTTGTTCATTGTTTTTCAATGAAAATGAGAATGATGATCCAAAAAATGTATCATTCTTTGCAATATCGTGAATCATAACGCAATGGCAACATCAGTCAAAAATAACTGCAATTTGACATTTTCCTCATATCATGCAGCCCTAATTAGAATGCATCCGTCTTAGCTAGGTGTGCTGAATAAACTGGCTACTGGGTGTACCTAAGTACCTTCAGAATCAATTGTATTCCCATAGTGGAGGACAGTGAAAACTGTTACTCCGAGCTCATATTGACATAACTACATGAGTAAACAATAGAATTGGTAAGATTGAACAATTGGGTTGATATGATGCTCATGACCTGCATGATTCATCTATTTTTAAATTGATCATTTGTCTCTAAAATCTCAGAAATAATGAAAAATAACCCATCACAACCCAAAGATATTCAGTGATGGAAAATAGAGAACCAGCGACCAGCATTAATTCATAAATTTTAAAATAGTTGGTGATGCCTATTTCTGTCTGTTGACAAATTGATTGCCTCTAAACCCTACTGCACCGTAATATCAATTTATGACAATTATACATTTTCTAGTAATATTTCTTAATGTTTGAGAATTGTTTGAGAATTTAAAATGTGGTTATCAGTTTGAAAAGAAACGTCACAGTGTGCACATTATTGTTATACAATCAAATTGTGGGTCCAATGAGAAAGAAGTTTTAAAATCGACCGCCTACATAGCTCTAGGGAGAATGAATCGGACTCCATTACCGACATTACGAGTCTCAAAACCGCCGCCAAGGCTCTGTTTGTCTGTCAGCATCAGAACAACTACTGGCCCGACTTCATGAAACTTAGTGGAAGGGTATTGCATGGAACAAGAAAGAATCCATTTCAAATAAAAAATTCACTTACGTCAATAGTGTGTGATAGGGCAATTGTGCTGAATTCAGGTTTTGTCAAAATAATAGGAAAACATAGCTCCATCTTGGAAAATTGACACTGCATTAATGTTGTGAGATAAGGAATGTCTTGGCTGCGCTTTCTGGGTCTTCCAATTTCGTTTTTTCATGTTCAGACATACAGATGCACCATGAATCTTGAATTCAGATCCACCTATCTGTGAGAATGTAACCATAGGAACAGTGGCAGTGCTTTATTTTCAGTAAAAAAATCTAACTCTATATAAGTGCAGAAGTGAATAGCTTTCTAAAAAGAACAATTAAGTTAGTTTTTTTTTTTACCAATAATGAAAATATTTGTTCATAATGTTATTTATGGGTCTAAAGTGTGTTTATATATATATATATATATATATATATATATATATATAGATAAAAATAAAAAAAAAATCAACTGAATCCTCTGTCTTTTGCATTTTTCTTAGTGTGTCTTCGTATCCAGATCAACCCACAGAATAAAGGAGATTTCCTGTCAATCTCCCCAGAGAGAGCCTTCGCTGACTTCCTATTCGCTCACACCGTCCTCCACCTGGTCGTGATGAACTTCATTGGTTGAAACAGATGTGAATCTGACTCCAGTGTCCCCCCCTCTTAGAAGGTTTATACTTCACCCATGCATTTCTTATTTTGGGAGTTAGGACTGCTCGATTATGAAACAGTCATAGTGACAATTATTTTGGTCAGTAGTGAAATCACGGTTATTTAACACAATTACTCATTGACTTTTTGGAAAGATGTTGCAATTATTGAATTTAAAAAAACAAACAGTGAAAACACCTTGAACTCTGAAATTTCCCTTAAAACCTTTCCCGTTTGAACTTTGCTTTTTATTCAGAAGATAAGACAAGAGTGGACATGCAAAATGTAATGTGCAAAATAAGTTTTTCTCAATCACTCTGTTTTTGTGATCGTTGGCACCCAAAATCGTAATCCCGATTTTTAAAATTTGATTTATTGCACAGCCCTATTAGGAGTTTTTACAGTTAGATTCCAAAGGCAGTTTTTGCTTTGTCACAGTCTAATTCAAACCAAATAGGAGATATTTGTTTTTGATTTATTTATAGATAATTTGACACAACACATGCCACATCAGTCATCGTATTATATTCTGTAGTTAATTTTCCTTCCAGCTGAATGCTTAAAGCTGCTTAAAGTAAGACATTTCTGCAGCTGTTGATTAAGACTACCTACCTGTTCACCCAAATCCCAAAAAGAATAACTTGCACATCTATTTTATGAGACAAGTGCGTGCGACGAGTAGGTGAAAAGTTGAATATAACCTCTTGCACACTACTAACTTGGAAAAATATATTTACTTAAAATGTTTTGCTGCCAGACCTTGAGTTTGTTTGCAATATTCTGTTTATTGAAATGGTTGTGTTTTATACCGCTCGTATCTTTTGAAAAAAAAATGTCTCTGGAAGTTGATGTGTGGGAGATGCGCGTTAGTGTTCATAGTGTAGAGTCTCAATAGGCAATACATGCTAGATTTTATTAACTCCAATAATGTTTATGTGAGCTTTTACACAGATTTGTGCTTTATTATTATTGGTTTATGCCTGGAAAACAATAAATATTGTCCTTGTGGTGCTCTATGCGGAGATCCACATGATAGCACATAGTATTATTATTGGTTTTGCTTTGCTAGAAAAACCATGTTATTGGTTTTGGTGTTATTGAATTTTTAGACTTGGTAAGGTCATACAGCTCTTGCTTCTCTATTAATCTTTTTTAGTAACTACTCCCATAACCTCAATGTCACTAACAACAACATTTCTTTTTTTCATAGTTAAGGACAAGAGAAGATCCCCTTCCAGACATGATGCATCCCGCCATCAACACTCAATTAGTTGCATAATTTTCTTACAGATAATGATTTGATTTCTTGCATTCTTTTTTTTTTTTTTTTTTATATTAAAAATTTGTAAAGCATTCCCCTTTGCACCGAGAAGGAAAAATAAAAACTCAAATGGTGACCTGGAGAATAATGAAGTCGTTCTTGCACAAAACACATTTTGCTTTTAACAAATAATCAAAATATCTACATCTTTTGAATGCATGATATTCTCTAAATGAGTATGGACAGGTAATGTACAAATGTATTAATTCATGAAAAAAGTTAAAAGCCTTGTTCTTGTATTTGAACATACAAAATTGTTACCATATTTCTATTAATAAATTAGTTCATTACAGGACACCTTAGACAATGTTCCACCTTTAACCCACGTTATTAGATATCAAGATAATCATATTACAGCTTAAAATGAATGACTTTTTCCATCAGAGTTTGGGAAGCTGCATGCTACATTTGGAGTTGGCTACAGAGAAACAAATCTCTGAAACAAAAAAATATAACTTAGCAAACATTGCTAGGAAAGGGCTCCATCCTTTTGTAGAATGGTTTTTGAACCCCACATGTTGCATGTTGATGAACTCATATGAGAAAAAGTGTGTGTGTGTGTGTGCAGCAGGATAGTCTGTATCAAACATTTTATTTCCAGGATTATTCCAGTGCTGCCAGATGTTCTGCTGGATGTCCCTCATTTTTGTCCAGATGTCCCTCACCTTCCGCTTTCTCTGTGTTGGCATCTGTTCGAGTCGGGAAACATCGAGCTAACACAGACATATATCATTTTTTTGTAAAATTCTCATCACACACTCAGCAGGTATTTTAATTCCAGAGCTTGCTTCCCTACGTGCACGTCCCACCAAAACAAGTTCCTTCCTGAGGCTATTTTGCCAAGACACCGGGGCTTTGCTCCATGCTTAGCCTCGTCCAAGGCAATTGTGATTGGTTTAAAGAAATGCCAATAAACCAGAGCACGTTTTTCTCCCATCCCGGAATGCTGTGTGGACTAGCCAGACCCTTCCTCCGCAGCGCTGTGGAGGAAGGTCTGGCAATGCAAGACTAGCAGCAGGTCTACAGCCAATCATGTAAGAGAGGGGAACACAAGAACATTGCACCCCAGAGCAATGAGAAGGTTCTAGGGGTCTAGACCTACTCTATCTGTAAAGTGTCTCGAGATAACTCTTGTTATGAATTGATACTATAAATAAAATTGAATTGAAATTGAATTGAATTAACAATTGCTCTGGAATAACTGACGTGAACTCATTCCAACTCAGTTGCTTGTGACTGTGGAGATCCACTTATATTTCTCAAAGAATGTACTGACCTGAGGGTACATTTTAGCTGTGTGGGCCAGTTTGAACTGAATGTGGAACTGCCTTGCATACAGAGATGAAAAACAGACTTAATCAAGCTGGCATCCCAGGTTTCTCCTGTAAAGGCCAGATATACAGCCTTTTCTATGCTGACGTAAAAGCAGACAGAGAGGTAGTTTATCTACCTACCTCTACATATTGAATGGATAACATTATTGGAGTATTTCATTCAAACAAGCGTTTCCAACCGAGGGTGAATTCAAGTATTTTCAGACAGAATGTAAGTATGTTCTAGTAGAAACCCAAAATACAGGTATAAAGCTGAATGTGAGCATAATATGGAACATTTAAGTAAATGTACTATTATCAGGCAAAATTGTCACAGTTCAAGTTATGTTGTATAATATTGCATGAAATTTCTTGTCCCTAAGCCACATTTTAGTGTCATGATTGGTCGAGGTAGAGCTGACTTTGACTGTTTGGTATGTGAAATGTATCCTATTGTCATAGGTTTCTGAAATCTTAATTTGCAAAGTAACTAAAGTTCTCAAGTAAATGTAAAGAAAAATATTTTCCTCTGAAGTGTAGTGGAGTGGAAGTTTAAAATATCTTAAAATTAAAGTGTTGAAGTTGAGTACATTCAAACCACTAGGTAATGGATATTGCCACACAAGGAGGCATAATGTGACACCATTTATCAGTGAAGACGAAGACATTTCAGTTTTCCAAAAAAGAATGATGGCAGAGAGACTAAAAGAAGACACTTTAATGTACATGCTCTGTGAGGCGGTGACAGTTCTATCTACTGTAGCTAATCTTGCTTAGTTTGATGAAGCAATTCACCAAAATTAAATATATATTTTTCTTAAATGTATATATTTTCACAAAGCTGAAAGAAATATCAGGATATTGGGACATGCATGGTTGCCCTGATATGGCATGAAGCAAATAAATTAGGTTTGTGAACGTTAAGTTTCTATTCTCAAATCTGATATCAGTTTCAATTCTCCCTACATTTTCCCAGGAAATGGCCGACCATAAAAGGCTTTGCAGCCAAAGAAAAAAAGCAAGAGACTTTAGGGACATATTTGACACCCTTCACAGAGCAAATTGAGAGGCTTTGAATAACTGTTTGTTAATTCAGTAGCTGAGGGGGGCTGTGGGTTGAAGCCTAATCCGACAAATGAAGACTGGACTAAATCCAAATGTTTTCAGGCACCAAAATCAAATAATTTCATTGTAGCCTGCCAAATGAATCCTACGCAACCATGGAGGGAAAGCACTCAGCATTTGGTGGCTCGGAAGAATAAGTTATTAAAAAGATGGCTAACATTGAAATGAACTAAAAGCAGGGGAAAGTTAAAAGAATATGTCATAATTTTTGGAAATAAGCTTTGTTGCTTTCTTGTTCAGAATTAGATGAGAAGATTGATACCAGTCTTTTCATCTAACTTAGCCAATTTCCTAAAATGCAGAACTATGCCCGTTAAAACTTAATTTCTTTAATATTGTGGAATTTGGGAGGTTTTGTCCAGACAGAGACTGTCTGAGAAGGTAAATACTTAAATCCTCTTGGGAAGTCGAAGAATCCAAAAGATGATAGCAAATACAGAAATTTGGATTGAATTTTTGTGTGTACAATTTTTCACACAATGTTTTACAAGCTGAGAAAAAAAGAAGTACTTTTTAGGTCATGGGAAAAAGCTGACTTATTTACAGAAGGTTATAGAACATTTGTGGTATTTTACATCAGTGCCACAGTGAGCACAGCTTGTTAGTCGTTTCCTAATATAATTCATTGCTATTCAAATCTAATTGGCACCTACATGGTTAACATCTGGAACATCTGGATCCAACTTATGGTCACATGACTAAGGGGAAATTGGCATTGCGGAACCTGGAATCCATGTTTACACAAGGGAGAGAGTTCACTTGGTAAACCTCAAACTGACGGTGAAACATGCTGCAACCCTTTATAATCGCCCTCAGCCTGTTACCATTTTTCCCAGGTAATAATTACTGAAATTATTAAGATCATACGCTTGTACAAAAGCTGTACAATATGCTTATGTATTTGTTTTTTTACTGCAGATAACTGATGCAACCCCCCTCACTTTAACAGTGTGCTTTCGGCAAATACTGGTGCTACTATGTAAAATGGTTGTTAAGCTTCACTTCTCTTTAATATTTAATTATTTTTCTGTATTATATTATTTCTTGAAGACAGACTAGAAAGGTTTTTAGTATCCAGAGAAGACTTTTGTATGTTTTGAGTTTTTTTTTATCATACAAGCATATGTATTGTTTGTCCCTTTGCAAGATTTATTTTTTCTCCAAAAGCCTTTTATATTTGTCCCCACATAACTCTACTATAGAGGGATAATCCAATTTTGGAAATAGGCGTATAAAGAATATAGCTTAAGTGGGAATAGTGTTTTGCAAAAGAGGAAACCGAAACCCTAATGTGATCCAAATATTGCTCAAGGCCACTTTCCCTGTTCCTCAATCATAGATTACAAATGGCCACTGTGAGTCAGATTTGCCTGCAGCATTATGAAAAGTTGAAGATCAAGCTAGCGTTTAACATTGAATCATCTCTTCCATCAGCCTTCCTCTGCGGGGTAACCACCGAGGGGGAGCATACAGTCATGGAGGGCCAACCTCTCACAGTCCCGTGTCATTATGGGCCTCAGTATGCCGGCTATGTAAAATACTGGTGTCGGGGGAAGATGAGGGAGTTCTGCACCAGTTTAGCTCGTACAGATGAGCCTCGTTCGGCCAATCCAGCTGTGGAGAAAGTGAACATCTTTGACGACCCGGTCCAGCTGGTGTTCACAGTGACCATGAGCAACCTGAAGGAGGAGGACTCTGGGTGGTACATGTGTGGTGTGGAGATAGGTGGTATGTGGAGCGCTGATGATGTTGCTTACACTAACATTAAGGTCATTCATGGTGAGTAATTGAGTGATTTTGAACTATTATTGATCCCCATTGAAATAAACTGTATTTTCATGCATTTCAAATGCTTAGACTACAAATGTAAGGCTGTATTTATGAGTTAATTTCTTTCCTGCAGGCATGTCAGTGGTGAACAGTTTCCTGATTGGGGAAGAAGGGAGTAGTATCACAGTTGAATGCCACTACAGTGAGAGATGCAGGTAGCCTATTTTATTGTCCCATTCATCATGTTACGATTGTGTCAATTTTATTTACCATGAGACCATGTAGAATCCTCACTTTTATAACAAGATTTCTAAAGCATCAGCGAAACTGAGGCACATGATTGTTTCCCTTCCAAATTTTCATTCAAGCCAAACTTTGATGGACAGTCAGCCTTCACTGACTCCCCTGTGACTGCTTGCCAACAGAGAAAGCGAGAAGAAGTGGTGTCGGAGCGGAGACTGGAGCTCCTGTCTGCTGACAGGTTCTGACGGGAGATACGAAGACACTTCTGTGGCCATCAGCGATGACAGAACTAGGACTCTCACTATAACCTTAAAGAAACTGCAGATGAGAGATTCCGGCTGGTACTGGTGCTCTGCAGGACAGCAGCAGAAGGATGTCCATGTGCTGGTCACACCCCGACCCACGACCAGTAGGTTGACCAAAAAAAAAACATAAAAAGAAAAATGTATATAACAAATGATCCTTTTATATCAAAACTGTGCATTCAGCTGGAATCTAGACAAGTCAGTGATCCATTCCTATTTGGCACTTGAGAGAAGCAGAACAAGCAAACACAACAGTTCCATATTATGATCTTATGAAGTTGAAATGCCAACATTTTTAGTTCCATGGAGCAATTAGCATTACATTAAAATTATGTTTCTGGCCCCTTGGTGAATACAAGTCCAATATTCACTCTCATTTTAGCTTTGTTTTGGTTTCAAACAACTCTGAAATTTGAGAAAAATATCCAGCTCTGAAAAAAGCTTTGGCTGGAAACTAGGTTCATGAGAGCCACAACAGTGAATCAAAACAGGATTATTGTGTGGCTTTGAAACCAAAACAATGAGCTGAACGACTCGGAAAGAAAATAATGAAAAAACACTTTCACATTGGGTATACTCATTTGACTCACCGTTTATATAAAATATTGATTAGTACAGCTTTAAAAATACTATTCTTTCAATCCTCCTAAACCATGAGCCCTGCAAAGCCAGCCTAAATCTCACAAGCTCAGTTTTCACTATGAGATTTCAGTCAGCGAAAAATCTATTAAAACTCTGTTGAGGTTAGCGGGTGGAAACCCGACAAATCAGTGTACCATGAGGAGATGTTTAGATAGTGATCTGACTTGGCAATATATTGAGAACTATTTAAAACAGGCACTATAGGTATGAAAAGAGGCACAATTCTGTGAGTTCCTGCCCTTTACCACACATAACTCTGTAGCTGCTGAAATGAGAAGTAGCCAAGAGCAGCACTGGAGATCAATATGTTTTTGTGGCAGATGGCAGAGGTTTCTAGGTCTCCAGCTGTACAAGGTATCGATTATCACGGGTCACCTATCAAGAATATTGATGTCATGAACTCTGCGGGTGCTGTTACAAACACACTTCTGCTTATAATAAAACATCATTTTTCAGCTATAATGTCTTTATCTTCAGCAGTAGTATCTGTGACATCCACACCTACAACAAGTCAGTCTGTTGCATACCTGCCTCCACCCAAACCCGTCAGTAAGGAGGCCTGGAACAGTCACAGGTAAGAGTAAAGCATCATGTGTGTGCTAAACATCATGGCCATCATGTGACCATGTAAGAACAGATGGAGTATATGCCTGAGCTGCTCTCGAAGCTGGACTATCTGCTCATACGGCTGTGTGCTTGTGTCTGTGTTTTAGCCACATCTTGGAGTCGATGCTGGTGTGTGCTTCTATAATGCTCCTTGTGGGCTTGGCCATATTGGTGAGAAAGTTGTGGAAACAGCACAGTAAGGCAACTTCTCATTTCTTTAAATATAAAATGTGGGCAAAAGCCTGCCACTAACCTCCTCTATAGGTCTATGAAATATTGCATATGCATATTTTATTTACATTATCATTTATGACTTAAATATCCTCAATATCCAATTCTAGAGCAGGATCCTGTGCTGAGACCAGTTAAGGAGATAAAAGCAAGGTGTAATGTAAGCCCCCATTACATTGTCTGTCATAATATTACACTCTGTTCTGTTTAAAGATAAACACCACTATCAAGGATTTGCTTTAGCGATTGTTCATTTTTCTTTCTGTCTTTGACAGATGTACCAAGGTGACCTGGACAACTCTGTTCTTGTTTTCCCTAACAGGGACTCCCAGCGTGTACCGATGTACTGAGCTTTATCAATGCAGGGCTGATTTTTACTCTTTGTAACTGCATTTCCTTTTGTGTCAGTTCACTGCACACATCACATGCTTTATTTCCAGTGTCTTTTAACATACCAGCACAACTTGCTTTCTGCCTGCTGCTTTACATAATGCTACTGCTATATGCAGGAGATCTTATGTGATATTATGTAATCATTGCAGTATATTGTATTTTTGTTGACATTTGGGGATTTTAGCAAATTGGTGGAGTGGAATTAAACTAAATCAAGCTGTCCGCTAGCGGTTAGGCAAATTAGCTGTTAGCTAAACTAGCACAGGTACTGACAGCTCCCCCTCTTCACCAGCATGAGTTCCACCAATCAGAGGCATCACTGTGGCATTGTGGGATTGTTCAGGATTGTGGGTAATTAAGTACTTATCCAAGACGTTGCAAATAAAAGACATTTATCTCAAAACAATTTTGGTGCCCCATAAACTTTTGGCATCTATATGAGCATATACAATCGCTTAGTCATGTGGTAGCTGGTTTTAAGTCTACCATAACGGTTACGATTGTATGGCTTATACTTCAATTGTCAGTGAAGAAATTGCATTGAACTTTTACTTCCAGAACCTGCTGTGGGCGGTTGAGCTCTTTAGGGTTCTGACCTAGCCAGCGGTTGCTATTTTTATGTGAATGGATGATAACAATATGGTTTTAAACATGTCGTTAATGTAGTGAGACCTTGTAGATGTTCCTGACTCCCATTATGAATAATAATTGTTTTCCCTGTGTCCCTCATCCCTGGGGATGTGAATATATAACTAAATCTGTGTGACGTAAAGCCTGCTCAATAACGCTAAGCGGAAGTAATGTTTTTGATATCTATGTCCATGCATACATGCTGCACCAAAATCTTCACTGTTCTAAACTGCTGTTTTTTTGCTTCTAACACAGAAAAAAAGCCCAATTTGAATGAGTAAGTACGTGCTAAGATGGTAAATCTTGACTGCACAGAAGCCCAATGGGACTGACCGTACTTTTTTTTTTTTTTTTGCTTACTATTTTTTATTTTAACTAGACTGCTGTGTTATTGAATAACATGAGAATGAAATGGCTAATTAACACATTTAGGCTTGGATACATGGTCTTTTTGACAGAAGCAAAGTCAGTCAATATTTACATCGTTACGAGGCTTACTTATTTTAAGAAAGAAGTGAGCAAATGAAGACAGAAACCTTTATGGGGAGTTCACAAATTAACTCTGCAAGAGAACAGCTCTACATTTTCTGCTTGAACTGTCTGTTCTCATACTGAACCTCAAACGACGTGTTAGAATTGTAAATTGAACAAGCTAATGAGATGGCAAAACTGCTGTGGAACCAACTAGAGCTTGGAACTCTTAGTAATAAGTTTGCCTTCTCTTCATATGAGGAAAAGCCATTTTGTTGTCTGTGATACAGAAAAAATTGAAAAGTAAAATTACATGCAGTGTTCCTTTTTGGTGCCATGTATGTTTAGAATAAATGACTACTTTGTATATTACCTCTGTTCGTTGCTCACTTTAGCTTTATTTTAATACCTTTACATGTCTTTAGTATTGTATAGTATAGTATCTGTTACCTGATTTTGGTTGGTTTTGTCTAAAAACTAATGCTGCCATCTTGCAGGTCTCCCTTTCAAAAGTGGTTTCCAACTTCAATGGGACTTAAATTAAAATTAGAGCAACAAGATACAACTACATCATTATTCCTGATATGTAAATAAGGATTTTTTTCTTTCATATCATCCCATTATAATGAAACGTGTCTTTGTATGTAATAACTGTTTTGGCTGTAATTGTAATTTACATTGTCCACTTGGAAATTATTGCATTTAAAATGTCATGGCTTTTACTCATCCATCCTCCATCCTAATTAAATACCTGTCATTCACTGGGAGAATTATTTTTTATTGAATTTCAATAGTCGCAGTAATAGAAGCCTATGTGGTAAAGTTTTGAATCCGTTTTATAATGTTGAATGCTAAATAAAGGTGATATAAAAAAAATAAAAATAAGAATAAAGAATTTTGGGGAGGTGGTATCTCAGTCCATGGGGACTTGGCTTGAGAACCGCTGGTTCAAGTCCCTGTACTGACCAAGTGTGGAGTGTGGACTGGCAGCTGGAGAGCTGCCAGTTTTCCTTGGGCACTGCTGAGCAGCCCTCCAGCCAGGTACCAAACCCCAAAGTGCTCCAGGGGCGCCGTACCATGGTTGTGTGTATAAAGGGGGGTTTGTGTAAGAAACATAACAACTACCATACCTGGCAAATGCCTTCATTGTGGATTGGCCTAAAAAATAAAAAGTAAATAATTATGTTAAGTAATTAATTATGTTCCATTGTATTTTTTTGCTTTGTTTGATTATTTTGTATTCTATTCTATTCAGTTCTGTTTTATTCTATTCTATTCTGCTCTGCTCTATTATGTTATATTCTATTCTATTCCATTCTATTCATTATGTTGTAGTGTAGGCCTGTACCATTCTGTGTTCTATGTTCTATTCTTTTATGTTCCATTCTATTCTATTTGGTTCAATTCTATTCTGCTAATATGTTCTACGCTATTTTATTCTGTTCTATTGTACTCTATTCTATCTTCTCTGTTCTATTATATTATTCTACTCTATCCTATTATGTTCTATTCTATTTATTGTGTTCTATTCTATCTACTGTCTTTAGCCCACTTTAGTCAAGTCGAGTTTCACCACTGTGTCAATGTTACAGGAATTCAGTCATTAATCTTAATGTGTGCGTAAGTGGAATCAGTTCTGCCACTAGATGGAGGTCAACCCTGTATGAAATATGGTCTTTTTGTTATATAGCCTGCTGTTTTGTGTGTGTGTGTGTGTGAGTGAGTGAGTGAGTGAGTGAGTGAGTGAGTGAGTGAGTGAGTGAGTGAGAGAGAGAGAGAGAGAGGGGGAGGAGGAGGGGAAGAGGGAAAGGGAGAGGAGAGAGAGAGAGAGAGAGAGAGAGAGAAAGAGAGAGAGAGAGAGGGTCAGAGTCTATTCAAGCACATAAAATGGTTCTTTTTCATGACCAAAAGCCACATACATTCTGTATAGGAAAAAAGTGATGAAAAGCCAGAGGTTGTTGCTTGTCACTACAGAGCTCTACACAATAAAATACAGGATTTGAACATCTTAACATTAGGAATTACATTTCTAACAGTTCCCTTGACTCTTGCCATTTGAGGACATTGACAATCAATCAATCAATCAATCAATCAATCAATCAATCAATCAATCAATCAATCAATCAATCAATCAATCAATTCATTTGCACTCTCCTTGTGCATGGCTGCTTGAAGATAATAAGGCATCAGTGGAAAACACGGATGGCCAGCATGAAGCATAAGTGGCTCTTCTATGCTCTGTGACAATCAATATGAAGGCAAAGCTTTGCACAAGCATGCATAGTCTTCATTAAATATGGACATAAGGATTGTATTATGGTTTTATGACACTAGGGACAAAATTAGCAATAGTTATTACTTTAGTAGGTATTGTTCACAGGTGTTATATTGTTTTCTTTCAACTAAAATACTAATTTACATTCATTTTTAGCCAGTTGTAAAGCACAATTTCAACATTTTATACTGTCTTGGCTATCTCAGGTCCACCGCTGCATGTTGAAAGAGGCATAATTTTCTTTAGTGTTTCTATAGCAACTGTAAATTAAAAACAAAACTTACCAGACTTACCAGAGTGCCTCTTACCGACTGAGTGCATGACAAGACTAACAAAGGAGAGCACAGGCTGGTCCCATGTATACAGTGTACTCTGTGTACATTGCTGTTAAAGGTACAGCTCCAAAACCAGACCTCACATCAAACCCATTGTAGAAATATTTCCTGTACTCCTAAACAACCTAAACATAAAATAAAATAAACATAAAATGACATAATTGAATGACACTAAAAGAAGCCTTATGTCATAAAAGTGTATGACTTGTTTATAATGTTTATGACACATTTATGTCATGTGTCATTTCACTCTTATTAAAAGTGTAACTTAAGCAAAGTGTAACCGTGTTTTCTTCAGCTTTGCACCAATTGTTTGTATTCCTAAACTCAAATTGTAAAATTGTCACATAAGCTGACTGGGGAGTCCCAGCTGCACCCCACATACCTGTATGCTAAACAATTACAGCGGATACCTATGGCCATCTAAGGAGATAGCCTACACCATTGAATAGGGAATTCCAGTCTCTCCCTTCTGGACTGAGGCTAAAAGTCGCTGGTTGCAGAACGACAATATTCAAAAACAGTTTTGTCCCAGCAGCAATCACTGTATTAAACAAACTGTAGAATTAGAATTACTTGCACAAAACGCACAGGCTCTTTGGTCATGTACTGTTTTCCATTCTGTCTATCCATGTTTTACTGCCTATTTTATATGTTTTGTGTGTTGCATGTTATATGGTGGTCTATAAAGTTTTAAAGATGTCCTGCCTCTTAAACTGTAGACCTAGTTTACCCACGGGTATCAATAAAGTAACCTGAACCTAAATGGTTGTTTTTTCAGGGGTGATTGTGTAAAGCTTTATTGATGGTTTAAATTAAAATGAATTAAATAAGAAAAGTTAGTAAAGGTAAAGAAGATTGATTGATTTATAAATGTGAGTACAATGTATTCCTGACATTTAATTAAGGTTAAGCTGGATTTAATGTAAGAAGAATAGCTGCTTCCTATTGAAAACAGGGATATGCGAGAGGAAACCGACTGTTTTGACCATTTGCTGATGGGGCTGCATAAGGGTTCAGCAGCTCCTTCAACAATGAGGATTGTGATTTTAAATGTCATTGCCAGCGTGAAGCAGCATTCCGGCAAAGTGGTCCAAGTAGGTCAAGATGCATTGTATTCTCATCATCTGCAGAAATTGCACAGCGATAACAAAGGGCACCCAGCGTAGGCAGAAGCCTGTCCTGTATTTGACATAGACTATCTCTCCTTTCACCGAAAAAAAGAAGAAAAAGACTGAAACATTCACAATCTGTAGCTTATAATGTGCTTATCAGCAAATCTGAACAACTAATAATAGTTTCTGAAATCTTTGGGGCTAATTTTCATTTTAACAATGCAAAAAAATGGAACGGCTCAACTTTTCAAATGAGCTGTCTTGCAGTGGTGGAAGACAACTGCTGAATTATGTTCAAAAGTCAAAAACACTGGTACACAACAATCTTCCATATTTAGAGACATAAAAACATCAGAAGCACAATTCAGATACTGTTAATGTCTATTTGCTTGACAGAGCGGTGCCCTTGAGCAACAGAAATTCATTATATGTAAAATGTTTATTGACCTTTAAAAATGTTGAGAGATCACTGTTATTTCTGTCAGCCTTTGACTTTAACAAGTCTGATGTAAGTCCTAACAATGCCCTCAATGATAATATTGGGTTTTAGAATCCTAGCAAATATATATGAATCCCTGATATTGTGATATAAGATATTGGTAATGTGCATATAAAATCCTTTCTGCTCCAGAGAAAAGATTGCTACGGGATGCTGCATCTACAAAGTGCTCCTACAATTTATGCCACACAAAAAATATAAAATTAAAATGAAAAGTTATTTAATTCTAATTATTTAGAACATTTTTGCAAACTAACCTTATGTCTTCAAAACAAAAAATCAGCGAGCACACAAGTGGAGTCTTGTGAGGTAATTACCCTTGGCTATGGTGTATGCCTAAGATCTACAACCCTTGCTAGAGAGAAGATGCTGAAGAAAATAGAGGTACACAACAGGATCAATATCTATTTCATGCTTCTGTAGAATAATTGGCACTGTACAATTTATTGGTGCAACAACTTAATTCTGACCTGCTCTGTGTGTATAAATTGGTTTTGAGGTCAGTTTGGTCATATAGAGCCTGATGTTTCCTGTGAGTTTTATGTTACAGTCAAATAGAATTACACAGAGTCATTGTTATCATTAGTACAGCTCCAGCTCAGCAGGGCCCTTCTGTTTTTCTGGGACAATGTACTTGCTGTAGGAGTTTAGGACTTTCGGTCGGCACCAAGGTGCTTCTGGAAAACCGTTCGCCACCTCAGGAGGGGGAAGCGAGGAATCATCCAAGCTGTGTACAGTAAGGATGAGACGTTGTTGACCTCAACTGAGGAGGTAATAGGGCGGTGAAAGGAGCACTTTGAACTCCTGAATCCAGCTGACACACCCTCCGTGGTACAGGCAGAGCTGGAGGATGATGGGGGATTGTCGTCAATTTCCCTGGTGGAGGTCGCTGAGGTAGTCAAACAACTCCACAGCGGCAAAGCCCCAGGAATTGATGAGATTCGTCCAGAAATGGTGAAAGCTTTGGGTGTGGAGGGGCTCTCTTGGTTGACACGCCTCTTTAACATTGCGTGGAGGTCTGGGACAGTGCCTAAGGAGTGGCAGACCGGGGTGGTGGTTCCCCTCTTCAAAAAGGGGGACCAGAGGATGTGTGCCAATTACAGAGGTATCACACTTCTTAGCCTCCCTGGTAAAGTCTACTCCAAGGTGCTGGAAAGGAAGGTTCGGCCGGTAGTCGAACCTCAACCAATGCGGATTCCGTCCTGATCGTGGAAAAGATCTTCACTCTTGCAAGGATCTTCCAGGTGAGGGCTGCGCTTTGTCACCAGTCCTGTTTGTAATATTTATGGACAGGATATCGAGGCGTAGTTGGGGTGGGGAGGGGTTGCAGTTCGGTGGGCTGGGGATCTCACCGCTGCTTTTTGCAGATGATGTGGTCCTGATGGCATCATCGGTCTGTGACCTTCAGCACTTACTGGATCGGCTGGGATGAGGATGGAGTCATTTCACTGGACACCTATCTCCTTGGTTTTTGTCTCCACCACCTCCTGAGGGAAACACCAGGCTCTTTAGCAGCTAAATGCTGTGTCCACTACCATGAGGTGCTGGGCAGGTATTGTAAAGTGTGTTTTCAGCACTTATTTGATGAAATCAGCTTCTTTCTGCGACTGGAAACAATGGACAAAACTGAAACTGTAAAGTTAGTGGGTATTAACCCAAAATAATGAGCTGAAAGGATAATTTCATGTAGGTTTGTCATCATCAGCAACCCATTTAACATTACAAAAAGTCATTTCATCCATTGTTAATATAAAATGTGCGGATACAGTGTAGCTTTATAATTAGAGTCTCCCTACCTTTAAAGCAGTCTAGCAATCCAACAATGTAATAAATCCTTGAAATTGGTATGTCCAAATTCATTGCAAGGGTCTATCAATCAAAAATGGTCCATTTGTTTAGAGCAACCACCAACCGGTGAGTGGGTGTTAAAGGGTTAAATATCTAGAGCAATTATAACATTTGCCATTTCTATTCAAGGGATTTGTTGTTCTTGTTCCGTCAAAATGCTGTTTGATATTTTAATGCTAATGCCTCGATTGAAGGATTACATGTTGCTCTGCAGAATGAGACAATTCTCTTATCATACCTTTTCAAATCCCATTAGAATTAGATACAGATTAAAATGTGTAAGATATAGCAAAAAGGCTGTTCTTCTTCCTAACATTTGTCAGATCTTCTATCTAACAATAGCAGTACAGTATATTTCAAGGCGGGTACATCTATTTATGTAATATACTGTACTGCTATTGCCTTAAAATGACAAAGCAATTGACATTCTCGTTAACCTCCCTTAATATATATGGATTATGGTTATGTCTATGGTCTATTTGTATCGGTGGTCAGCATTAAACTGAGTGGGGCAGAGGAAGGCATTATAACTGTTCAGTGTTAAGTGACTCGATACTTAGCAGCTATAAGAAGGGTTCTCAAGGTCTGCAATCCCGCACGGCCGTTCACGTTTCACAATGTGACATTGGCCTTCCGAGGGATAATGGGAAGGAAGCAGACACCGTGACGGGTAGGATGAAGGACACACCCTTGTGCTAGAATATCAGTTACATCAGTGTCACAAAGACAACTAAAGGTTTTACCTACACTTTATTTATTGTCAGAAGTGGGATAGGAAATCATTTAATTGCATCCAGTTTGACTCTACACCGCCAAATGCGATACTATGACTTCTTCTATACTATTATTTTTTTCTAAGAACCATACTATGCCTTTTATTGACATACCTAGTATACTATACTACTATACTATGAAATTTTTCAACAGACTATACTATGACTTTTTTCAACATGCTACACTATGATTTTTTTCAACATGCTATACTATGACTTTGTAATGACTTTTTTCGACATACTACACAATGACTTTTTTCACTTTTTACAAAAAACTATGCTGTGACTTTGACTTTTTTTACTGATTTTTTGACATACTTTTACTATGACGTGAATGATTTTTTTGTGACATACATACAATACTATGAATTTTTTTCACTTTTCTCGACATACTATACTATTACTTTTTTGACATACTATACTATGATTTTTTAAATTACTTTTTTGACATACTATACTATGACTACTTTATTACTGTTTTTGACATTTTATAATTACTTTTTCGACATTCTGTACTGACTATTTTATTACTTTTGTCAACATACTATACTATAACTTTTGTATTATTTTTTCGACGTACTATACTATAACTTTTTTGACATACTATACAATGACTATTTTATTACTTTTTTTGACATACTATACTATAACCTTTATCAACATACTATACCATGACTATTTTATTCCTTTTTCGGCATACTATACTATGACTTTTTTCAACAATGATTTCTTAATGACTCTTTTTGACATTCTATACAATCAATTATTCACTTTTTTCAGCTTACTATACTTTGGCCTTTTATCACTATTTTCGACATACCATACTATGACTTTTATTGGCATACCTGTACTATGTCTTTTCAACATGCTATACTATGACTTTAAGCGACATACAGTACCTATGCTATGACTTTTTGCAACATGTTACATTGTAACATTATGACTTTTTCAACTACCACCACTCCGTATTTCTGTCTCTACAGGTACTCAAACCATTGACCCTCTGGATCCTAGCCTAACTCGCTACGCACCAAGCTACTGCCGCCCTAACGCTTCAGTGAAATTCATACTACTTAACACCATTCCCACTTTTCCAACTATTCTCACTACTTCACCTTCTTTTACTCAATTGTGCCAGCAATCCAGTTTAATTTATTAAATAGCTTTATATATTTATATAATTTCTTATGATAAACTATACTATGAATTTTTCATGACATTTTGACCACTTTTTTTGACATACTATACTATGACGTTTTTATCGACATAGTATACCATGATTTTTTTGATTACTTTTTGCAAAATACCTACGTATACAATGACCTTTTGAAATGCTACATCATGACTTGCCCAGAAGGTGAATTGGCACCTCTCCAGCTACCAGTCCACACTCTAGTCAGTATTGTGACTTGAATCAGCTACCCTCTGCTTCTTAACCTGACTCCCTACAGAGTGAGCTACTTCCATTCCAACATTTCAGTGAAATGTATACAAAATAAAAAAATACTATACTATAACTTTGTATGACATATGACCTTTTTAATACATACAATACTTTGACTTTTTAGGATTTTTTTATGGCATACTATACTTTAAATTTTTATGACATAATATACTATCAATTATTAATGCAAACACTCCTCTTCATAGGTAACCAATTACTATGATGTTGGTGTTGTGCAGGACTCAGGTCCATTTGAAAAGATAAAGCACAACTGAAGAAATTGCTCTGCAGATATCAAGTAAGACACTCAAGTGCAGCTTGACACATTGATGTTTTTTCTCTCCACAGAATTCTGCCAGCCCTGTAGGCTTTCTGTTAGACTTTCATATCTGTTGTTTGTCTGACAGGTCTGTTGTTAATTTAAAAAATATAGTTTTGACCTGTATTGATTTTTTCGGCTCTTTAATCATGTATTCCTTAGAGAGAAATCACATGCTTTTCATTCATGCCCTGAATGAAGATTACCATTCAGGCAAAACTACATTGGAAATTATAATTTAACAGCATACATATTATTAACTAATGAAATCAATGCACAAGAAGGCTTCTTGCTGTTTGAGTCTTCTTTTTCTACACAGTCTTTGCATATGCACACAGATGTTTAATCTTTTTGTATTATGTATTTTCTATTAATTAACTGTATTGTTTGTATTATATATATATATATATATTTGGATTAATGGAACTTTGATGCAATGTTAAATTATGTTGAAATTATATTATTATTTATACAAACTCTTCTGGGAAGAGCCATTGTCAAGGCAAGGTAGAAGTACATCAATACTTCAGTCTCGCATATTTCATATTTGACCTCATTTGAAAACCCATTCCCTTATGTTGAACCAAGTTTCAAGAGAGATGAGAACAGATACATGAAAGAAGTTGGATTGGTAAGAAAAAAAAGAACTGCATAATGTGAGAACCATCCCCACTCAGTGTTGATTGATGGGATCACAGGCAACTTTTGCCATGAAAAGGGAAAGCAAAATGTGATTGGTACAGAATTCCAGCAATAACGATTGGCGTGCATCCATTTTCTATGTTGTGTGAATGTGTATTATGATTGTACTGAACTGTTAGAGAATGTGCTATGTTACTATAATATTGTAACATTGGACAACTGTATAACTTGAACACCAAAAACCAAAAGCATTTGAAAAATGTTCAGATTCAGACACAGCTCTTAAATGAGTTTCCAGAATCTGGAATATTAAATCTTTAGCCATAGACCTGTTACATCATCATAAAATGTTGATAATCCCCTTACCTATCCCACATATGTGCATTTTGGAAAATAAAAGGCCTATTAGTGGGGTGTTCTTAGCAGTAGCAGTGCATTAAAACCTTGAGTTCCACACTACTATTTTCCACACTATTATTTCTGCATAATTGTCTAGTTGTTAAATCAATTATGACGGTCTCTAATCAACAGCACAGCCTGCAGGTACACTGGGGGAGATCTTTGAAAATAATGTGCAATGATTAGAGGAGGTGCACGCTGTATACAAATTAAACAACAGTTTAGCACACTCAGCGTGTATTCAGTGATAGAGGGGGTTGTACAAAACAACAGACACACTTCAAAATGCCAATCACATTATACATTTTGCGCATTTGCCATGGTGTCCATGGCAATCATTGTAAGCAATGCTTAGTTGGGCGTGTGATGACAGTTTGCTTCCTACGACAACTAAAAATACAGAATTTCACATTTTATCATTTGAGATAGGCTGCATAATACATCTTCAGCTGTGATAAGAAGCTGTTATGATATGCTTCGGTCAGGTCTGGTTTTTGTGTGTGTATTTTTTTCAATGTTTGGAAAATGTTCTACTTTTGTTCCTGATATAAGCTCAGTTGTCTGCTGTGAGGCTGCTGTTGTTGAATCTGTACATACAGTGTCATCTGAAGTTCACTGCTGAGTTTTATAGAAATGTCATTAAAAAACATACTGTGTGATCGCCCATCAAGCTAAACTCTGGTAGGTGCTACAGGATGCCTCTGGCTAAAACTACATATATAAGAAGTCATTTTTTTCACAATTCCATGGAGTATTTGTACTGTCAGTGTTGCTATCATGAGTGTGTGTGTGTGTGTGTGTGTGTGTGTGTGTTTGAATGAAATGCCAGATGAGCCAAGACCATTTTCTACCTTTGTTGACAAGTATTGTATTATATTCTAATGTGTAACTGTTGCTAATACCTACCGATATTTAAAGCAATAGTTAAACCATCACACTTTTTTGTTATGGTTGGGGTCCGGCTGGCCATGAGTATTTGTTTTGTTTACTATTTTTCTGGGTTTTCTGTTGGCCTGCCCTGTTTCCCTGCTGTTTTTTTGGTTTCCCACTCTCTTGCCTGCCAAAGCCAGCTGACAATGCACACCTGAGTTTCATCAATAATCAACTGCTCCTCCACTCACACCTGCCTGTATCTCCAATCTACGACAGTATATCTATCCCGGCTCTCCATCCACTCTTCACTTGATTGTTGCTCCGGTTACGCTAGTGAAACTTGATAAAGAAATACATTATCTAGAATATTCGTCTCCCTGTGGTTTTCTGTATTTACCTCTTTTGTTTTCTTCCCCCTGCAGTCTCCACTCCCGTTCCTGTTTCCGGTCAGCTGGCTTCCCCTCTCGGTCCTCCTCCCACGGCGCCCCGCTTCCATCTGTCTCCATCTCCGCTCCCAGTGCCCGTGTCTCCTCCTCGGCTCCATACTTGTGGTTCTTCCACGCTTCACCTCCCATGTCACCTCCTCGGCTCCCCGTTTCCGAGGATCCTCACTCTCCAAGATTTCCCCAGCTTCTTGTCCTCTGTGTCCCAGTCCTTGGCGTCCGCCTTCCCATTTCCCTTTCCCTTTTGTCCCAATAAATCCTTAATTGTTGAGCTGTGCATTTGAGTCCTCCTGTTCTCACTATAACACTTTTTCACTTTCTTTCCACGAGATGAGAAGATTGATGCTGTCTGATTATGTCTGTGTGTTAAGTAAAAAGCTGGAGCCAGAAGGTGATTAGCTTAACTTAGCATAAAGACTGAAAGCAGGGGGACACAGCTTTTCAAAAATACTTATTTTAATACACTTTTTGTTTTTGTTTAAACAGGTCTTGATGAACAACACCCATTATTTCCATAATCTATAGCACTGGTGGACACTGAAGTGGTGCGAAAAGCCACGAAGCGGAGCTATTTTCATTTTGGCTCCCATGTTATTCAATCCATCCGGCCACATAGAGCTGCCCCACCGGCACACACGCTACAGCAATGGTTTTGGCATCTACTCTATTTCTTAGGAAGGTCACAGTGTAGCTAGATACTTTACAAAATATGGTGATTTTAGCTGTCTTGACGTCTATTAGGCACAAGGAGACAACAAACATTCACTGCGAGAGAGAGAGAGATGTTTTGTGAAGTGGAGAGGAGATGGATTACTTCCCATTGATTGACTTCAGTTGTTGGGTTGCTTGTGAAATAAACATGGCATTTGATACAGTTAGAATACAGCCATATCAACTGAAATAAAGAATATTGACATGTTTCTGAATGAGAATCAATGAGGGTCTAGGTCTTGGTATGAAGCAAAGATCTGGCGTTAAAGTATCAGAGGAAAATAATTAAAGGTAATGTACCATGGACCATGGTTATGTATCACAGTTACTGTAATCCACGGTCTCTATAAAAACATTTACCTACCACGTCATGGGTTAAAGGGTTTTCTTTGTAAGAAAAGAAGCATTAAATCTTTTAAAATACATTTTATTATGTAGAAGACAAAATGTACAATATTCACATTGGAGTGGTTTTTACAGACTGATTTTAATGGAATTAATTCCACCAAAGATTCAATTTCCGATAATAGAAATGTTAATTCCTTGTTCTAGTGTTGCAACAAACAAGTAGAAAAAAACACAACATGTTCACATCAGAAATACAATGTTATGGTAGAAATGTAAAAAAACAGACAGACTTTGCTGCATTCAAAATGAACCTCTTCAAACAAAACCACCCACCCACGCCCACATACTTATGGGTAATGACAATGTAGTTTCAGTAAGAGGAACGGTTTAGGTCTACATGTAATGGAATCTGCAACAAGGTCCACAAAACATATGCACTTCACAGTGAAAATTAGCTTTATTATATTTACACAAAACACTGACAAAAAACACAAAACAAAACCTAAAGAAGAGTACAAAATATGGTTAAATCCATATTTGTTAATTGCTCCCTATGTGCCACTATGTGCCTTGAGCCTCTTTTGTGAGTTTTAGATAAAGTTAACCACTAATTATCTTTAAAGTGTTGATTCAGAGAAGATAGAGATGGTTCAGTTGTTACTTTCCATATTTAATAATGTTCATCCCTCTGATCCGGCCTAATGTCATACAATCAATTAGATGATGAGGCTGATTGTGATCCAGGTTTCCCCCAGCCACAGCTAACTCTTCCCTATTTTGGAGTCCCACAAAATAATCTTATACTTCAAATAATTGCACCAACGTGATTTCCTTTAATGTCTTTAATTAAGTCCATCAACATATCGTGTTTGTATTAGCACATAATTCAAACCCCTTAGCAGTGGATCTCGTAAGCAACCTGCGATCCAAAGAGGAGACTCTGACTGAGGAAGAGCTCCTCTGGGTCTGTTGTTAAGGGTCCCTCGCCTCCATCTGCTGGGTTTCTGAGAAGCCCCATTCCCCCTGATCTGGTCAGTGTCTGCACCATTTCGTGGTCCAGGAGAGCCTCTTTCATACCCTTCTGCTGGACAAACCCGCTCATCATGGGACACCTGGAGGAAGTGGAGCCCAGGACAGGCTGGGTTCTGTTGAGTACGTACATCTCGTGGCCGTGGTCGTCGCGGTACTCCTCCAGCTGCGCAAAGGTGGTGGGTCCGTCTGAGTAGTCATTTACATAGAGGATGCTCTCTTCCTTGCTGGTACAGTAGGAGCCACCTTCTTCTTTGCGGTACTGCTGGTGACGAGTGTAGATCATAATCAAGAGGAGAATGGCAGTGAGTGCCAGCAAGGAGATGCCAACAGCAATGGCGGTCTGTGTAGTAGGGCCAAGAGCATAGAAGTCCATGCTGTCCTGTTCATAGAGCAGCTCCTGGCTAACATCCAGAACCTCTGGCTGATAAAAGGAGTTAGAAGAAGAGGAAACAAAGGAGTGCATGTTCAAACGAGGCCAGAACTGGGATGAATATGAAGAAGAAGACATGTTGACAGCCAGATGAAAGGTAACTCTGGCAACACCACCTGGGTTCCAGGCTTCACACTCGTAGCGCCCAGCATGCGCTACAGTCACATTGCTAAGGAACAGCATGCCGCTGCCCATGTCTGGATCAAAGCTATCCCTCTCGCCACCCTCCTCCGTCCCACGTACAAGTCCCTGGATTCCTCCAACACCCCCAACCTTGATCTCTCCACTGCTGGGCAGGGATGTCACCATTCCTCCAGCTCCAGGCCTGAAGAGCTCACCATTGGGTCCGAGCTCTTGAACCAAGCCTCGAGGCGATAACTGGGCCTTGCCATGCAAGGCTTTCTTCCAGGTCACCTGAGGCTGAGGGTATCCAGAAGCCTGACAGGAGACTCTGAGGCTCTCTCCTAGTCGCACAGTCAGGTGGCTGGGCTCGAGCTGTACCACAGGAGGGATGCAGACAAGGCTGTTGGGAGCCACCTCCACTAGGCTGAGGTGGGAGAGGCGAGGCGGTTCAGAGCACATCAGCCGACGCTGTTCGGCAGAGCTCAACAGACGCTGTCCGTCTTCGCTGATCCAGGTTCTCAGCCAGCCCAGAGCACAATCACAGCGCCATGGGTTCTCTGGAGGTGAAGAATGGAAGAACACAAGGTAAACCAAAGTTTATGGGTTTGTCAACTTCTGTTTCCAAGACAAGAACAAACTTTGAAAGCCCAACTTTTAAGCCGATATGGCAGAGAATCCCTTAAAGTGTTCAGAACAAATCTACAATTCCATGAAAACTAAGCAAACTCATCAGCTGAATGCGATTTGGTTCCCCAACATGGATGAGATATTCCTAGAGTGCTCAGAAGAAATGGAAATTTGAAGATCTAAAATTCCATAACAGCTGAGTAAACTGCTGAAGATCATGTGATAGGGTTGAAACCTCCAGAAGAGCTGTTAAATTGACCTTGAGGCGATATTGTTTGGTAAATACATTTGTTTTGTTGCTTAGTTTGAGCTCCTCTGGTGCCTATTGCAGGACTAATTGCCCCGGATTGGAGGTCCCTTTTGTAGACAGTGTTCCTTTGATTTATTATTTAACATTGTGTCTTTGAGGTTTGGTTTTACAGTTGGATGAAACCCTTTGATATGCAAAACCTGACGAAATGCACTTTATGTTCATTGACATAAGCCTGCAGGTCGTGGCTATAGCAGTCCATTCATGAGCAGTGTCACTTATTCAGTATTGTGGTATGAAAGCATTTTTCAAAAATCTTTGAATACAATTTTATCCTGGAGGATTATATCATGTAACAGTGAGACGCAGTGTGGTATTTTGTATCTACTCTGCCTACCTGTGACACGGAGCACCTGCAGGCTCACGAGCGGTTTGAGGGACGAGGCTCCCAGGGTGCGGAGGTGATTTCTGCTAAGGTCTAGCAGTGCCAGAGATGACAAGCCAGACAGAGCTTGCTCCGCTAGCAGCTCTATGCTGTTTTCCTGCAGGTGGAGTTCCTGCAGACGCTGCACACAGTAAAAAGACATCAGAGGAAGGAAAATGTTAAAGGAGGAGGAAAAGGAATCAAAAGAATTTCGACCTGACTCTGAATCTGTAGGGTAATACTGTAAGGCAGGAATTAGTCAGACATGTCATGAATTGGATTTATAGTCATTGTATTTGAAAGGCATCCCATACTAAAATAGCTTTAGCTTTTCTGGCAAAACTGAAGCATTTTTTCCTTTACCAAAAAGGATTAAGTTAAAGTTTTTGGAACGCTTAAAACAAAATTAGCATTAAACATTGTTGTTCTTCCATCCATCCCTTAATCTCAGCTCTCCAACCTGCAGTCCCCTGAAAGTGTAGTCCTGCACTCTAGTGATCTGGTTCCCAGCGAGGTACAGGATCCGGAGGTGCTCCAGACCCCGAAACATATCTGGGGTGACCAGGTGGATGAGGTTGCCATTAAGGGCCAGCTCCAGCAGCTTCCCCTGGCTGAGAAACGCCCCAGGCTCCAGAGCTGAGATGCTATTATTCTGAAGGTAGAGGTAATGGAGGCTGCCAAGGCGAGTCAGGTCCTGAAGACGAATCTGCACTATAGCGTTGTCCTGAAGGAATATGGTCTGAGACAGGGTAAATCAAATTAGTAGAGTGATCACAAATTGATTACATTAGAGACACAAAGGAGGGAATGTGATGTTTGAATTGGTGGTTAAGTACAAGAGAGTGAGCATGGCTTGTTGCTGTGCTCACTGAGTAGAAACATGTATTAACCATGAGGAAAGATTACATTAGCATGGCCTCCATTAGATCTATCTGCATAGGGCTGTGCAGAGCTTTGGATATATGTTAATGTAGGCAGCACAAACAATGTGGAATGAGCTAGTTCAGGATTGTGATAATAATGACTATGATGATGTGGGTTGTGCAGCATTTTTCGTGGTTGAGTTATTTTGCCAAATGCTGCAGAACACAGACCTAAACAAAAAATGTTTGAGTGATTGGAGCTACACAAGAGTGTGCTTAACCCATAACGCATGGCTGTCTTGATTTCCAATGTGCATTCATTGGTAATGTTTTCAGAGAAGCACACAGTTGCCATGAGGTGAAGTATGATCGACGAGACAGACCTGCTGATTGAGGTTAATGAATCAATTTATGTGGGACATGCTTTTCATTAATATGCATGAGCTGCAATAATGTTGGGGGGCCTGAACCCAAGACGAAATGTAGGTGTAATGTTAAACATCTTCTCTACAGATGATCAGAGGGTGTGCAAGAGTCACTTTCTGAGCAAGAAGGAATAATTACACAGCCAACAGCGCTGCCCCTCCCTCAGGCTTACATCAAAGAGGGTCACAGCGAATTGATTAAGCACAATCACTTCGGGTTAATCACAATGGATCAGAGAGGGAGTCAACTGATGCAAAAACACTGATGCGGCGGGGGAGCTGCAATGCACTGGCAGCTAATGTCTTAACTTATTGTCGATTTGCCAACTGACCTCGGTGACAGAGGGGACATCCTGTGGGATTTCTTTGGTCCCAAGAGAGCCGCACTCCACTGTAAGGCTGTAGCAGCGACAGCCGGAGGGGCATCCACAGACGGTCGTGGGATGAGGGCCACGATGATTAGGACGAGTCTGGAGGACCGGAAGAGGACCATGGCGGTTTTATGATAGACCTTCAGAGACAAAACCTGGAGAGAGAAAGTGGAGGAAGAATAAATCACTAAAACCAGTTACAACAACAAATCTTTTTTTCTTCATGGTAATGTATTTCATCCACAAAGCAAAGATTGACAGTAGCTACAGATAATGCAGATGGCTGTGAAATGGCAAGGGAGGATTGATTAAAGAAAAAAGCATGGGAACATTAAAGTACCTCCTTATCCCCTCCTGTTTTCCTTTCAACTGTGTCTATTCAGTGGAATTCAGCAGCTTCTATTATGGGCTTCAATTAATTAAAGATGTGATAAAAGATGTGCAGGTTGCCTCAAGGACCTCTCTCTTGTCTTTTTAATGCACGCACAAACACACTCCCTCTATTTCTGTATCTCTCTCTCTTTGTCTTAAAAAAACACAAAAACACACACACACACACACAAATGTGCATTAAAGAGACAGAGGCTCCATGTTGACCGCTATAATCTCAGAAACCACATTTACTTTCTCAGAGCAAACTTAAAGTGGCAACGGGCTCTAATTATCTGATCAAGAAATCAGCCCTGGCTGCTCGCTTCACCTTGCAGCAATATCTTTCTTTGATATAAACCCATTACTGAGCAACTGATATGTACACTTTTTTTGTATTTCTACACAGCCCAGAAGGGATTTATTGTTCCGCTCCACAGTTTCTCATTGGACATCCAATATCATGTAGCCCAGCAGTGTTCATATAATAGCTCATCTACAGCAGATGGCATAAAGATACTGCAGGGTTGGAGATAAAATACATGTTGAAATGTCACACTGAGCCTGTCATTCTGTTCCAGTGACAGCAGTAGGTAGATTTATTGTGCTAGCTGAGGTGCCTGCCTCATACTGGAGAATCTTCATCCAGTAGAAAAGCAGACATCTCATTGATCCAATATAAAGTCTCACATTGTTATAAAACATTCATGTGCACCCCAGCCCGTCTTCCCGTATCCCATTAATCCTGTCTGACTTTGAAATTTCTAGTTTACTTAAGACTGCAGAATCACCCAGACAGATAATTGATAGCATTTACATCTCGCTCGGAATGATTTGCAGATCATCTAGTTTATTAATTGTTAGAATTAGAGTGCACACAGCTCTCATTACCGATAAGTGATGAAAGGGTCCTGTGCCTGAAATCCACTGTGACTGTTAAATATTCAGTTTGCAGGGTGTTTGAAATGTTCTGTCAGATTGATATCAAGCGTGTCTCATTTGTACTGTTATAATCCATTCCAGACCAATAATTTACTGCCTAAGTGCTAAAGCACTAGGATCACTGTTTTATTGAACGAGAAGTCATTCTCAGTGCAGCCACGCCGCATTATTAAGCAAATGAGAAATGAACTGGATTTTAATATTGCATGTTTGATTTAGAGAACATTTACGTGGCTACCCAGCAAGCTTAATACAATGTGACCCACATACTATAAGCTGTTCAATCGTCTTCTTTCAGCAAAAACAGAGAGACACTTATTAACAAAAGCATGCCATTTCCTCTCCAGAGCTCTCCAAACAAGCGTGGAGAGAAATTATATACTTCTATTGTTGGGGAGAGAGAGCATAAAAATTGAATTTTGAATAAGGCCTTGGTCTGACATTGAGGTTGTGTTACTTCTCACAGTGCGATGACTTAAAAAAAAAAGCTTTGACTAGCTTGAAAAATGTCAGAAGAGGAAGACACTTGGCTAAGAATACACACAGAACAGGATGCACTGCCGGATATTTGTTGTTACAATATGAGCCCAACATCAATGTAAATGGCACCCTGCCATGTAGAAAAAATAGCTTATGCATTTCTCTGCTCACTGCAGTGTTACTGAGTGGCAATCATGCCACGCATTAGGTGTTAGGACAAGGTTGATGAAATGTAGAGACAAGGATCACCTACGGAGTCTGTAAACAGAAAGAAGGCAACAACAAAAATAAGACATTCGGGTAGAGGTTTCTTTAAATAATCCTGCTGACTGCAACTTGTCTTACAGAATAAGTCCTCCCCCAATAAGTTTGCCGTCGCTCTCATCTTTTGTCATGCTGAAGTGGGATTTCAGTGGTAAGAGGTCAATTTGTTCATTTCAGTCTCAGTAATCCTGTGCGGAACATACGTAATCTGCACAATCAGATGCTTGTTAGCTAAGCTGCTCTTAGCACTGTTAACGTTTTCATAAAGGGGTTGCTTTGTTTGGCGTAAAAAACGAGGTCAAAAATAAATCTCTGTTGACTGTTTAAAGATGTGTACATAGGATGATTTGAATGTAATGTTGTGTACATAGATCTGAGTGTTAAATGAGAGCAGCTGGAAATATCTGCCAGGCCAGACAGCAGTCAACACAAACCTGTTCAGCATTCTGTATCAGCATCAACCTCCGGACATGCATCCACACACTGTGCTCTGCATTATTTTCCACTGGAATCCAGTGTAACTAGGAGTTTGTTTGTTTGGGCATTTCTGAAATTACAATTGTGTTCTTCTTGACAATGCGCTTTGTTTTCACATCCCAAACAAATTATCCTCTGTCGAACAATCAAAGTGTGGCTGGCCAAACATTAACAGCACAGAAGATTCACTGCATAGCACTCTTATGATCTTCTCTTATTTCCAGAGGTGCAGCAGACAGTCAGAGGGCTAGAGGCAGAAGTAAAGTTCACATCCCTGTGCTGCCAATGGTGCAGGTCGGCCTCAGCCGTTGTTATGGTTACTCTTGTGATGAGGTTTGCTCGCGGGCCCGAAGGCCAGACACAGTTCCTGTGAGCTGGTGTTGGGCAAACAACTCCACAGAAATAGAAGCTGTCATTTCCCGGAAAGAGAAAATTGCTCACAGGACCTTGAGCTATGTGATGACCCCGAGTTAAACCGTATATTCTCCTTTCATCCAACTCTCTTTCTCCTGCTTGAACTTTTTCCTCTCCTTTCCCCTTTCCCCTTTCCCCTCTTTTAATCTCTCCTTCCTTCTTGCTTTCTCTGAAAGCCTCCTTCATTTTACCTTTCTCCCATCTCTGACCACTTTGTTTTCTCATCTCTCGTCCTTCTGCTCTGACTGACAGGTGCTAAATCATTTGTTTCAGAGCATCCTTTTGTCTACAAATAGACTGAGGCCAAGGCACAGGGAGAACACTGTGGCACTAACCCAAGAGTAACACACTGACTTTGAGCGATAGTCTCAACCCTGCACACAAACACACACACACACACACACACACACACACAACACACAAAAACACAAACATACACTCATAAACATGCAGAGCACGCCTACAAAGTAGCACTCGTACACTAGCCACCAACAATCAGAGACACTGACTGGTCGACACACACATGATTATGCACTTGCACATCCTGCCTACAACCAGCAGCCACCATCATCAATTCAGACATAGTCAGATACGCACACACGCACGCACCCACACACACACATTTTTGTGTCAGTGGTAAAGGAAGCTCTGCTCTGTTAATAAGAATGCATTGATTTCTTTATTTTGCCACTACTGCTCTGTCCAGCTGGTCTCTGCAGTCATTGATTTTCACTATGAAAGCAGATGTTGTGGGGTGGGATTTGGGATTGCATTTGTGAATGTCAGTGTTGAAGAGAAATAAAGTAAAATGATTGCATGCTGCTTATTGCTTAGATGCAGTTTGTGTGTGTGTGTGTGTGTTTGTTTGTGTGTGTGTGTGTGTGGTTGTGTTTGTGTGTGTGTGGCTGACTGTCAGGCTACCTCGAGAAGAATCACCGTCTTGTGAAGCAGCAGCACTTCTCACAGCGGAGCATTTGGTCTAAAAACCTCACTCCATCTCTCTGTACTTAGACAAGCTTGAAAAAGCGATGCATTTTAAGAGTTTACATGATAAACTGCCGTGACAGGTCAGTCTGCGATGCAGAGACTTGTTGGTAATGTAAGCTGGCCAGCTGAAAAGCTCAAAGGCTATTGATATACGGTAAACTGCACAAAAGTTCAAAGCAACCCAGAAACTCCAATTTTGTTTGGGGCAATATGAAGCTTTACAGGCTATAGCTACCAGTCACACTTTCTACTTCATACACAGTGAAAGGCTGCAGGGTTACTCCAACCATGAGTAGAATGAATAATAATGAACATATATTGTCCATTAAGGTTCAATATGTTTTTGTGTTGGAATACTTACGGTCTGATTTGTGACTGATAATTCAGATTAAAAGCCCAATGGCAACTGTATGACTGCATAATCAATATCCATTTTCCACACGAGATTTACTTTTATGCTTTCACTGGAAGGGTGATTGTGATGTCACATCATCATTGCTAAAAGCGTAAAGATACATGACCTTCTTTTTTGTTATTCTGGGCATTCTTTCCTTAAAAATCTTCCACTTCTTTATCTGCATGACTAAACGGAGGCAATTGTTGCAAAAGCTGTGTAAAAAATGACTTCAAAACTATTAAGTATTATGCACAAAAATCATATTGGTTTGCACAGGAAGATATTTATACAAATGAAACTAATATAACACAAAATAGGGTACCACTTACCTACCGTTATGAGGCATTATTAAGGAAAGGTTATTTTCTCAAAATGTCAAACTGTTCCTTTAAAGTAATACATTTGGAAAGTTTTGAGAAAAATCAGTCAATCAACCATGGTCTGTTTATGAATGAGGGTCTATGTCACTCATTGTATTCAGGCATTTAGTAAACACACTGGCCGCAAGTTCATAAATGATGTCGCCTTTTGAAATATAGCTATCACTTTTTCCTGCTCTTCCAATTTCAATGACTCTCCTTATCAAACTCACCTGTCTGACACTTCCTCCTGTGTTTTCTCACGATTTCTTGTGTCGCTCCTTTTCAAATGCCAGTTTTCTGTAATATCTATCTGTCTCTCACATATGCACGCTGTCCATTCTAATTGTCAACGTTGGTTGATGCTATCGATCAGGGCAATTTCACTCACAGCAGCTTCATCTGTCAGACTGCAGGATTTATGAGTCAGAAGATTACGCCAGTGCAGAATGAATGGTTTGATTTGTACATTTCTTTCTGTTTGCATCCCCACTACCGTTCACCCATTTTTATGTCTCTTACTGGGGGAGTGGGAATGTGTGGTAATGAGGGAAGCAAAAGTGGACACGCACAGACACCCACCAATCACATTTGATTGTTGCTCACTAGTTTTGTTTCACATTGTGATGGATGGATGATATCAGACAGGTTGGAAGTTGGATGGAGGGGAGTCACATCCTCCTCTATTGAGAAGCAGAACAATCCCATCCATCTTAATAGTATCTTCAATTCTGATAAGCATTCACGTGAATGAATTGTATTTGATTTTGTTTTCTATTAAGATGTTGAATCATTGTGCTTCCCCCAATGTTCCAGATGGGTGAATCTGAATAATTGTTCCTTCTTTTGTGGCAGTACAGTTGAAAGTGAAGGTACTACTCAACAGCAATAAAAGTGTGTGGGACTGCGTGTGCATCCAAAAAGGAAATGAATGCTTTGCAATGCTACAATAACGATTGCTTACCATCCCGCTATGTAGCGTTAATAAAATTGGATTTGCAGTAGCGTCTGCAGATGGAGTCATTGAATCCTCATAAATTACGTTTCTTTGTTGCCATGGAAGTGACTGCATGTGATGGATGTCAGATGTTTGTCAAACAACGCTCCGGCATGCCTATATTGTGTTATCTGTGAAGTCTGGCATATAGACGGGAAATAATGAAAACGTAAAAGTAATCTGCTTTTTTTCGTTTTGCATTTGTTATTTCAGCTGATCTTTGCCATCCGCCCGCATCGTTTTTACTCAGGCCATGATTGGGGGTGCTATGCAATTACAGCCAAGAGAAATTTCAGTCATCATTGTCTGGCAGACAGTAGCCAATGAAAAATAAAAGATCTCTGGAGGCATAATAAGTCAACTTGTATGTACGAATCTGTTCACACAAGAGAGATGCCCCACCCTCGGAGTTAAACAAACGAGGTCCTATTTAGGGCCTCCATGTTTGGCTCCACACTGCTTCATGTGTGGAATAGCAAGTAACCACAAACTCGGACATCAGGGAAGACACACTCAGAAGTCAGAAACATATCTTTCATCCTGGGACAGATCGTATATAACAATAAACTGTATACTCTTCCTGGCATCCCCCTTAGCGTCACTGTAATATTCTTGCCAGATTCCTACAGGATGTGTGCTGTGATCAGCAGTGATCTTATTAGGCTTAATTTTTTGCCATCACAACAATATCATTTTAATATTCCCATGTGATTTGAATACACAGTGGCTCTGCAGTGAAATTGGTATGGTTAGTCTCTAAATTGTATTCTGGGATTAAGGCAGCTGTTTTAGTGCTGTAGTACTGCAGCATGATGGGATGAACTATAGACAATGTTAAGTAACGAATCCCTGCTGTGACGCATTTGTTATTAAATCTTTTTCTGTATTAATCAGATTTTTAATGGTGTGTTTAAGAGAGAATCAGCAAGACCAACAAACAACAACAGAACAACATGGGTGGTTGGCTTGTATTATAGGATATAAAGTAGTCAGTTGCCAGTTTATTAAAGGTGCTCTAAGTGATGTGACGCATGTTTTAGACCAGAATATTTGTTGTCATATACAGCAAACCTCTCCTCACTATCCGCGAGCTGCCTGTCCCCAGAACACACTGTTAAAAAACGCGGTCCCTGTAGACAGCCCAGGGTCTACAAACGGCAACAAAAACAAACTGCACCCACCTGCACCACGCACCAGCATACACAAAGTGTTCTAGCATTCCAGCCAATAACCGACAAGAAGGATTTGGGGGTGGGGGAGGGGGTGTTAGTGTTTGTTAGTGTTTGAAAATACTTTGAACGTCAATGAGAAGTAACGTCGCCCAACATCGCTTAGAGTACCTTTAAATACCTCTCGCTAAAAACAAATGCAGTCTTAAACAACAGTAATGCAATGAATCTTCCAGTCCAGATGGTTATAATGATGAGTTTTTGTTGTTTTAGAGATTCAACTTGATGCTACAGTTTGTGATGTTGTTGAATTGTATACTAATGCACTCAGTGTCCACTCTATTAGGTACACCTGTAGAGTCAAATGCTTTCCAATGCAACTGCCCTGCTTCAAAGCCCACTTTCATTAAGATATTAGCCCAATTAGGTTTTTGAATTGACATTGTTATTATACTCTCATGTATGTAAATGCCAATACAAAATATACATATAAATATACAACAAAAAACAGTACACCACCTTTAACTATGACCTCAGTAATAAACATATTATTGTATTTACACATTTCCAATAATGTCAATGGAACATTATGAGCTACGCAAAGCTATAGCAGGGCTGTTGTATTAGAGTGCATGATATTGTACTAGACTCTTAAGTCTCAGCATGGCATAACACCATTAAGGGGATGTGCTAGTCTGCAGCAGTGACCCATAATTTGGGGTCCGTAATAGTGCTGTTGTTCTATTGTTTTGCATTATACTTGAGGAGTGTTTCTAATATTTCCTCCCCTCCATTCAAGTTAATAGGGTAGACTCAATTTTGGAAAAATACTGGCAGTGTATTAACTCTTAATATTAACATAAGGGAATGTGTTACTGGGGTAATGTTGAATCAATTTGGGTCTTCAGGGCTCCCTCGTGTAAAATAATATTTCATTTCACTTGAACTTTTTTTCAACATGGCATAATCCTTCATACAAAACACATCAGAATACAGATCTTTTGTTCCACTCTCATACTATAATCTCCCAAAGTGCACGGCAGACCGATCTACTTAAAAATACATAACAAAAACAATATTCCTTCATGTGGTTTTTGGGATTAAATTGTATCAAATGTGAGTCCCTAAACCAAAATTAAACATAACTAGGGTCCCTGACAAACAACATTTGAGATCCTCTGTGTAACTACAAACGCACCCTATATCTCCCAGCACACAACTGCAACCTACCGTTTTCCCTGCGTGGACTTGATCTCGGCAGCAGTCTCCACACTTGCTCGAGCGACTTGGAATAAGAAAAGAAAATAAAAAAATAAAAAAATAAGCTGAACCCCACTTTAAATCACTGCAAATAAATGAGCCAGAGCATTGTTTGCCTCCATCCGCTCGCTTTTCTTTTCACTCGATCCTGACTGGGCAGCGATTTAGAGTCCGCACAGGCTGAGCTCGTCCATTGTAACTGGATGCCGAGAGACGGAGCAAACTGCTCGCATCTGCCAACGCTGGACGTCAGCACTGATGTAGGTCGATTTAGACTCTTATCTCCCTCCTCTGATATTGTTATGTGGCTTTGATTTCTTTCCGCTTTTCCTTGCCTTTTTCCTCAACGCGGATGTTATCTTCCAATAGTGACCGACTCCTTTAATTATCCCAGCTTGACCTCTCTCTCTCTCTCTCTCTCTGTCTCTCTGTGTGCATAAGAGAGAAAGAGAGAGAGGAAGTAGTGGGGGTGTTTTTATTCTCGTTCATTTACTTTCAAAGCTGGTCACATCACTGCCTGGCACCGATGGTTGCACTTAACTTTAAGTGCATTTTCCGCCGCTAAATAAACCATGATAAACAGCGACACTTTAATGTGAAACAACACATTTTAAGAGAAGCATAGGGATTTCAGGACCACGGACAGCGGCCTTGTCTTTTATTCTGAAAGGTTACGGGCGTAATGATTTGATCCTCCACGCTTTGCCACTGATAAAATGACGCCCGTCCTTACAGTGACAATGGCGGGCAGAACGCAGGCAGAAAGTGTGGAAAAGTGCGAAGGGAGTAAGTTGGAAAAAGTACCATTTCTGTCTAACCAAGGGCAAGTGAATTCAAGCTGAACCGTGGCCCTTCAATATCCAGGAAAACCATGCTGCTCAATCACAGCAGGAGGCTACAGCTTAACACTGGCTGTGGCAGAGAGGATGAATATGAGCAGAGGTTACAATCTATTTTACAGCACTTTTAGGGGCCCTGTTGCTGATTGCTCAGCATGTGTAACATCGACATGCTTCCTTGAATACAATTGTAATATTTCTCACGGCCGTTTGTTCAAGTTTGCCCTCATACATGAGTGGTACTGTAGAAGCTGGACATTTCAACTATTTATCCATACATGACCATACATGCCAACTATTTTAACTAAATATTTTTAGCTAACAATTTCAACTATTTATCCGATACATATACAGTAGCTACTTCAACTAGGCTATTTATAGGCTATGGAAATTCTGACAAAATAACTAGCATTAAAAAAGGAGACATTTAAAAGAGTTAGCTAGACAGGTACATTAACAGACACCATTTTTAACGGTGTATGCCTAACATGTCTCTCTTTCAGCTTTCTGAGCTCACCTTATGTCATATTTAATATTTCCAGGTCAACAAAGTGCTATTTGGTTTAGAAGCAGAGAAGTGATCTGTTTCAATAAGGTCGTCCATGTGATTGAAGGCCATCCAGAAGCTTTTTAATCCATCATGGAATTACAGTGTCTTTGTATAATAAATAAATAAATAAATAATTATTAAAAAAAAAAAAAAATCAAGTCACGTAATCTCCAATATCTCCACATCGCTTCAAGCTAGCTCCGTTTTAGTTTAACACCCGGGGCCTGTCCAAAAAGGGATTTGTGAAATCATGTCCCTCCCAGAATCTTAGTAATCCGGTCTTGAACTTCATTGACTTTTTAATAATTCCAGAACAATAAATTGACTGAAAGCTTATTTAGTCACCCTATCATATAGTAGAGCAGATAAGCATACCAATTCTGCATTTTATGAGAAAAGCATGACATTTCTAACATAGTTAGTGCATACCATATGGATTATTTTCACATGTGGAGGGAAGTCAGATGACGTTAAAAACGTCACATTCTTTTCCTTATGCGTTTATTTTACCTTGGACATTGGATTGGAACTATGCAATATGGTGAAACTATATGTATGTATGAAATACTTACAAACTTACTTACCATGGTAAGTTTCAAAGTTGTGATTGTAGAAGTGGGCGTAGCGTGTTTCCTTACTTTCCAAAATGTCACTGAAGTTAGAAAGGTGCCCGACAACTCCTGATTGGTCAGATGCCATGGGGTGAATATCTTTGAATTAGCGTGATCTTTGCTGATTGGTCGTGAGAAATCAATGTGTTTATACAACCTCACGGAGAGGCACGAGGGCGCTACTTTAAATGTTCAGTGAAGTTACCAAATACGGTTCCTCGCCCTATGTTCAGGTATAACGCATGACTCAACATGTGGATATTTCCTTCTAATCTAAAAGTAATTTCTATTTTAATAAGTTGAGTCTACCCCCTGGCGACTGCTGAAGTACTCCCTCGGGTACAAGTGGTTGAGAATCAAAGAAGTTATGTGCACGAGCCTCTATGCATGCCCCCTCTGATGATGACATGATCACACACTAATCACACACCAGAGTGGTTAAAATCGGGCTGACCCAAATTTAGCATCATTTAATTAAAACTTGCGCGCGTGTGCATGAGCATAGCTGCAAAGGTTACGATGTCTGAGCAGGTACATTAGTTTGTGTCTAATTACATGTCTTTGTGATGGTGAATGGATGTGTGTTTGAGCTTGGATTTTGATAATCTACTCCTACCCCCTCTAGGCCAGCATGAGCCTTTTTCGACCCACATCAGGAAAATTAACATCACACTCAAATGTCTGTTAGGTCAGAGGGCTCCTTTCACCATCTTTCCTCTCATCCTGCTGTTCTTAACTCTCCTTTTTAGCTGACAGGAAAAGCTACCAATGTTGAATACATCACACATGCTATTTGTATGCATGCAAAGTCTCATCTAGAGTTTATTTGCACATAAATTGGTCCATAAACTTTGCTAAGAAGTTGTGTTTTTCAGCCATAAAAAAAAACAAAAGCACCCTATTTAACAGCCAGAGACAGTTGGGCTTACATTGTCATGGTTGCCAGTTTGAATCCCCAGATCGGCAGCAATATTAGTCACCTACCCTACCCACTCACCATACTGCACTTGAACAAGTCACCGTTCCATTAGTGCTGCTCTGGGGCCAACCTTAGAAGACAGAGGTTCTCTGGGGGGCTGTATCTGTGTGTGTGTGTGTGTGTGTGTGTGTGTGTGTGCGTGTGTGGATAAAAAGCCTTTGCAGCTACTCTCACAGGGATAATGTAATTAGGAATGTTCTCTTTCTCAACTTGCCTTGTAAATGAAAACAGCTCTGTATCAAAAAGTGAACACATTGGATGCAGCTGTGCCAGAGTATAGAGGATTGTACCACCTCTAACACTGAAATGATGTGTCTCTTTGTTGCTGTGTGATTTTTTTATTGTCCGGGTAGTAGAAAAACAAGATTTTTTTCCTTGAATCACAGAATGTAAAAGAAACTTAAATTGAGAGACACAAACCTCCTTGTCATTGTGAGAAAGATAATTGTGACTGAATCATCAATCTCTTTGTAACTAAAATTGACTGGTTTGAGCTATTTTCAAAATGACAAGGCAAAGATAAACGACTTCATTCACAGACAGGTGGAGATTGAGCGATATAGACTAAACCTAAGCACCAGCAAGGCAGTATAATTCCTATTTACATACTTTATTGAGCAATTTGAATGAACACAATTTCCATATAAATGTGAAAAAAAAAAAACAGGTGAGGAAATTGCCCTTTTAGTTTGTTTGTGATGTGGTCTACATGGATAAGAATCAATAACATAACATGCACAGACAGATGCTGGGGAGATAACAATGATTTAAACAGTTAAAACAGTTAAAGCACACACACACACACACACACACACACACACACACACACACCATGTAATAAGATGATCTCCCAATGAAAAGCAAGTAGGACATGAAAGCTTTACAAATGGCCGCCAAAACAACAGCTGTAATGCGACAGGCAGACATTTGTTCCACTAATTACTGAGGGAGATTGTCTAATACAGCCGGATCAAGGCTTAGATAGATTTATGTTATCAGGCCATACGCTCCCTTGCACACACACACACACACACACACACACACATACATGAACACACGCACATGAGCTCACACATACGCACGCACGCACGCACGCACGCACACACACACACACACATACACACAGTCTGTTGTCCATCATCCCTTGCCTTGGCCCTCACACCTTGACAGCTGTCAGTGATTTTGACATGCAAGATCACAGAATAAAGGGATTACACTGATCTGTGGAGAAAAGGCATGTTCCCAGCCGATATCTCCGAGGGATTTCACATCAAGGAAACAACGGGGGGTTATGCGAAAACTTAATTCAAGTAACAAAAATACATGTTTTCTGATTTCTCATAATGGTATTTAACTACGCAGATAGTCTTGTCTATGAAATTTCTGCTCCCAGCAAAATACAATGATAAGAATAGATTAATGGAATTTTGTCTGTGGTGCTGGTTGAAGAATTACGTTTAAAAAATTCAACCTCACTGTCAACAGTTTTCACTGGACCTTTTTTCTACCAAAGAAATAGCATGACACCATTGACACTGTGTTTTATGGAATATCTAGGTAACACTGGAGAGAGATGTTGCCTTTCTTTAAAGCTGCACAAATCAATATTGTTAAACTGATGGATGACATGACTATGTGGAATGGGAAAGGGGTTGCTCACAGTGACAAACCATAGACTGTACATTCAGTGCATGTGATGAACTACAATCCAATCAACAGACAAGAACATCAATATTGGACGATTTTGCCAAAACTCTAATTACACTGAATGCCCACAATTTGTTTGATTTTATGTTACGGCCAGTGCCAATGTTTAGGAAATTCTTCCTTTCTGCAATATCAGCTCTTTGCAAATAAGCCATGTTTACACCTTC
The DNA here is from genome assembly GCA_013375575.1 of Percina caprodes. Classification (NCBI taxonomy): domain Eukaryota; kingdom Metazoa; phylum Chordata; class Actinopteri; order Perciformes; family Percidae; genus Percina; species Percina caprodes. The sequence goes on along the minus strand of JABXJD010000030.1, from coordinate 427,171 downwards.
AACAACATTAATGTCATTTGTTTATCTGTATTATAAGCACTTTCTTTCAGCTCTGTTTTTGGTCTCCACCAACTCCTGAAGAACACTAGAGAGCTGTGAGAGTGAACCAACACAGTTAAGTTGTAAGCTGGACCGCTAAACAATGAGCTGAAACTTGCTATACAACTTCAAAGCTGAGGGGGAGCTGTAGATTCAGGTGATAATTCTATATAGGTTCATCACTACAAGCAACTGCTTTCACACTGCAATTTGATACATTATTACTATAAAGATGTGATTTATAGCTGCTCTAAGGTTGATGAAAGATCACAGATACCATTATTAAATAAATGAACTATGGGTAAGGTATGGTTAGGGTTCCTTCCTTGAAGTTATGTTATTGTTTGGGCGTGGCTACTAAAAAGCTTAGTTAAGGAGACCAAATGTTTCACTGTACATATTTTGAAATATGGATATAATTGTAACAATCCTGTACTGATGAGCTATTAACTCATCTTTGCAGTTCCACACAGCTTTAATGAGCATTTTAACATCTTTCAGCTCTTTGTTTGGGTTTTCTTTCTGCAACTTGGTTCTCATTAAACAAAAAGTTAGCAACTAGTTGGTGAACATGAGAAAACATTTTGCAGCCAAAGAGTGGGATACTTCCTTAAGAGTTGGTGACCAAAACATAAAAGGAGGGCTGTTGGATATACAGTTAACCACACACCTGACACCAAATGAATTATAATGCTGCTCTTAGCAATATCAACTTTATAAGGTGATTATATGTCCAATATTGTGTTTTTACACAAAATTCAGTCCATTTAGCTTGTATTGGGGTGATAGAAGCCCCAGAGATGGATAGCTTAAAAACTGGAAAATTATTTTTTTGTGATGTGGTGAACGGATCCTTTAATACTGTGTGCTTTGATTTTCTCTATTTGGACATATTAATAGTCAAAAAAGTGCAGGCACAGGCACATCCCAACAGACAACAAGGTGCTAACAACAATCAAGGCAATGGTGTTTCCCTCTTCCTGGATATCCCCTGATGCATTATCATCTGTTATTTCTCAGAAACTCCATTACTATTGCAGAAGGGTTCGTGCTTGTGCACCACAATCAATACTCTTCCATTAAGGTGATGAACGGTCTGTTTCCCCAACCTTCTGCAGTCAAGACAAATTCTCAGGACCCACTGATCCAAATCAGTCAATGTTGGCATGACAGCACTTCACCCAGGCAATGTGAAGGGTAAAGAGAGTTGCTGACTGGGGAAGTCTGATGCTTCCATCCCCACTGGTTCACTCCTCCTTCAACTCCTGTGTAATTGAATTTACCTTAACAATAGCCAACTTATACAGAGACATTAATTCTCAAATGTAGCGTGAGGGATACATTTTTATGTGAGAGTAAAATATTGTCTTCAAGATCATTTCTAAAACTAAATTTGAATTGATAAGTCTGGCAAATGAAGCATTTTAGTCCAATATTCCGTTTTTTCCAAACTCAAGTTGATTAGTGTTGGATAAAAGTGCTTTTGGTTTAAAAGACATGATGTAAGACAAAATGTAAAGGTTTAATTTTCACCCCGTTCTGACATCAACAAGGCGGCATGGTAACCAACTTTGCACCTGTGGAAATGAAAAGTAAGTAACATGCCAAGAGATATCATATTTCCCCACTGTGTTTTCAGTAAGCATTAGGATAACTGTTTATCAGCTGTAAACACACACACACACACACACACACACACACACACACACACACACACACACACACACACACACACACACACACACACACAAACACACACACAGTTCTTGAATTTATAGAAGAAATGCAAAGTCACCTTTCAGGAAAAAGGAATTAGCTGGCTATTTTCTTTTTTTTACAGAGAAAGACACGATAGACAAAACCTTGGCAAAGGCAGCGTTGTGTTAATTGAATAAAGTCAGTGTTGTTAGCGCGCTCCAGAAACTATTTGCTTTCAATTTAACAGCTGACATCTTCTACTATCCTTTGGTAATCTGAAGAGAAATGCACAGTGGCAAAGCAATTGCTGGGTGACTGACAGGCTCTCAGCCTGTTTAGCTAAGCCAACAAAGCAAATTCTGCATTATGTTCAAACAAAGATCACATTTTGTCTGTGGAATGATGTGTCAGTGTTGGTGAGGAATGGTGATGACTGCCAACAGATCCACACTGCACCACTGAATGAATCAAAAATAAATGTACGATGATATAAAAGTTAGAAATGTAATGAAACAAAAAAAAGTAGAAAATCCTTACATTAAAGCTGTAACCAGAGAGTGTAAAGCACTTTTGTAATATACATAACTTAAACCAATAATGATCTGTTAATCAACCAACCATTTCCGCACTAGGTCAGTCTTTTTTTTTCCAGCAAATCTGACTCTTGGAAGTTCTCAAACTTTGTTAAAGTGCATTACTAAATTGTTTGAGTACTCCCTTACAACCCCCCTGATCTGACACTGGTAAACCTCCAAAGCTCTGCTGTATAACACAGTATCAAATTCATAAATGCTATTTTGCATTTTGCAAGCCCACATGGAACAGTCAGATTGACATCACAATGAAGGATTATTCAATTAACTAGTTCTGGCCAGTGCCAGATGATCTGAATAACAACAACAACAACCACTCTCACTCTCTCCAACCGTATTAATGGAAGTAAGACGCTGTGGTGTCACACTGCAGATATGCCGTATATTATAGTCCACAGAAGCAACAGCTTAGTTGCTGTGACCCTGAGTGCTGACTGTTTATTTCCAGAAACTAGAAATGTTGGGTTCCTACAACTGGAGTCACCTTTCAAACTAAATGCAACAACAGCCCCCAAAGCAGTAAAATTGCTTTCTGTAATAAAAGAAGGTGAGTCCAGTCTAGGAAATGTCCTTCAGCCACCCCTGACAAACAAGCTATACCATTTCACCGCAGTGTTGCTCTGAGGACACAGCAACTGTAAACAAGGATTATAATCAACAGTTACAACCTCCACAACTGCCCTCTGTCTGTTTCTGTTTGCATCAGTACTTATATAATTCAACTGCTATACCATGAGGGGTATACATGTATTGTTCTTTCCTATTCCCCAAAACCTGTTCTAGCTGATGTGATTGTGTAACTGATTGCAGACTTTACGTAACTGGAAAAACAGCAAGCCAACCACGATACTAAGAAGTGTTGTGTTTGTTTTGTAAACACTTAACAAGCCATTGACATTTATCTGTGTTCATTAAGTAGCTTAATTCTGTAACTCGGTGGCCTCCATGATGGATGTTATGTCCCAGTAATAAATTGACCTGGCTTGAGTAGCTGTGGCTGTAAAAGAGTCTGGTGGTCTTTATATCCACAGTCATGCTGCCTTCTTTTGATTCCATTTGATAATACATAAAAATACATGGAATTTAGCATCAATATTCATCAGCCACAATCAAAGCTTCCTTAATTTGGTGATGCCCCTGACCCCTCCCACCTGGTAAGGTGAACGTTTCTTTTGACCTTGACCACTTTGGTTTATGAAAACTAAATCAAGCCTGATTTTTGTGAAATCTATTGTGAACATTAATGGTTGGACAAATGCTAATGGTTTTGGTGATACCCGGACCTTTCATCCAGCACCACCCGAAACTTACTGTGCACATTCACGTGTGTGATTGTCAGACCAGAAGTAAATGTCAGCCCAGTGTTGCATTTGACTTTGACAACTTGGTCACAGCTGCTGCACCTGTAAATTGTAATTTTTTATTCAATGTCTCCAGTGCAGAGACTTACTTTTTGTGTTTAGGAGCAGAGAAATGCGCTGTTTCAAGGATGTCTTCCATGCGATTGTTGGCCTTCCCTAAGCTTTTTAATCGAGCATGGAGTTCCCGTGTCTTTGTACAATAAATCCATAAGTATGACTCCATAAAACAAGTTACACAATGTTTGATATCTCCACATTGCCTGAAGCTTTGGTATTCACCCTGGAACTGCAGTGTCTTTTCAAAAATGTTGCACCATTATTTAGGAACAGATCCTCTGTTGCTGTTTGCCCCAGCCATCTTGAATCCCAGAATTTTGTCAGGTGAGTGTGTCGACCAATCAGAGGCGTTCTTCCTGACCACATTCTTCTTCTTTGGTGTTTTCATCCACAACATTGGTAATGTTGGCACTGTTCCTGTGTCTTTTGCCGCTACAGACACTAAACATAGAACAAACAATCCAAAATAATGATATACAGCATAAATGTTAGAAATAATTACATTCTCAGAGCTTCTGGCCATTCAGACAGCCACATGAGTGTGATTTGGCCTTCTGATGTCTCATAGCAGACAGGAAATGCATTGGAGAGGGCACAACTAACTTTTTGGATAAATGCATTACAAGCATTATTACACAAGGAAACCAGGTGACCCAAAGATTGGAAAAAATGGCTTAGACCGCATAGCGATAACTATATCATCATGCTTCCCCCACACTGGTGTATTGTAGGTTGCAATAAACATTTGCCTTCTCCACAAATAAAATTTCTTCATTATTTTGTGGCAGATACTTTATGGCTTAAGTTGTGGGGGAAAAACATGGTATTTGTTTATCTGCTTTCTGAATAGTCAAATAAGGTTGTTGTACAAAACACTCTATATTATATTACCTATTTTATAGACTAGTAATAACATTGTAGGTATGGTATTGGATTTGAACCTGGACTATTGGTTCAAATCCATTATCCAGTGCTGATGCACTGGATGATTAATTTTTTTCCAGATATTTTGTTTTGCCTAATTGTTTAGCTGGTTGTTGTAATTTTGCATGAAACAGCCAGAGTTTTCAATGTCCTGGGTACAGTAATCAGCGTCATTCTGTGTGGACCAAATGTTTCAGGAACATTTCCACGCTGAAAATAAATAATGAATATTTGTATTTGTGTGGCATGAAAACATGCACAGATATTATTAGCACAAATTACTGATTATCAGTGAAAGCAGCTTATAAACAATGAAAGTCTATTTGGATCAGTCTAACCCTGAAAGACAGGACTACCATAAACCTACACAAGAAACTGGCTCATGGATTTTTCATTTCAGGTAATTGCCTCTCCAGCCCCATCTAGTGGGAAGGTCATAACATGACATGGTGGCTGCTTTGTGTTGTCAAGTTCAGCACTGACACACAGTACATACAGCACAGGGCTGACAAGTGCCGATGATATGCTGCACTATGTTGAGTTAAATTAGTAATGTACATTAAAAATGTACAACTTTTTAGTTGTCTGACATATTGTTTAGAGTAGCGGTTCTAAACCTGTCAGGACGCCACACACACACACACACACACACACACACACACACACACACACACACACACACACACACACACACACACACACACACACACACACACACACACACACACACACACACACACACACACACACAAATTAATAATATATATTTCTTTCAGACAGTGACTTACTTCAAAGAGAGACCATGCAACTGTTACTGAGTTGTGGAAATTACTGGTTAATGCCACAATTTACCTTCATTTCCCAAGATTCTCTTAAGTCAGTTGCTTAACAGACATCATCAGTGGACGACCTGACTGAGAGCGGGATGAAGGGGACCACAAGCAGGGACTAACAAAACATGTCTACTGGAGAAGTGCGGCATGTTTAGCTACTTCTTATTTATCTGATATAACCAAATTCTCTGACATGCTAAAACTTGGTGTAACAATATCATGAGTAGCAAAGAGTTATATAGTCAAATGGACGCAGTGGCATCAGTTACACAGCAATATTTTGTATGTTAAGTTTGCTGACTTTAGCTAAGATTAGCCACCATGAGCAACTGGTCATATCAGACCAAGTATGGCTGTAGAAGTGGATAAATTGACCAATGGTGCGTTTTATTCCTTATAAATTCAACTTAAATTCTCACTTTAAAGTAATGGCACTGTATATATATATATATATATATATATATATATATATATATATATATATATATATATATATATATATATATATATATATATACATATACATATATACACACACACACACACAGTATATACTATATTAGTATAGTTGTGACATCACAACTGTGTAAAAGTAAAATGCCCGATATTTATCAAATGTATTATATAACATGTTCAGAATTATGCATTGTGAGTGGTATTAATGCATTAAGAACATCACAAAACATGTGAACACTGCAGCACACTGATCTTTAAAATAGATTTTATTTACCATTTTGTAATTCAACAGTTTACGATATACAGCTGACAGGACTAAGACATTGCAATGGATTTGGCCCTAAAGGTTGAACAAGAAGAACAGACATGGTTAGATAGATAGACAGATAGATATGATAGAGGATACCAGAAGAACTGTGTTCTTTTCTCATTTGTGCTTTTCCTCTCCACTCCTCCCATGAAACAATTTACATTAGCATAGCAACAACACAGCATACTGTCTGTCCGCTGACACTTGGACAGTTTCTTTCAGCCAGACCACTGAAAATAAGACATTATTTACCAAACGTGTTTTCTTTTTTTTAAAATGAAAGTGTAAATCATTATTCTTATAAGTTTTTTTACCTGTTGTTTTACAAAAAAAAACTCATGTCTTTAAAGTGCTGAAACATACGATTATGTTTACATGAGCAGTAGTAAGAAATTCAAGAGGTAATGTTCTGCAATTGACAAAGAACCACAGAAACAAGGTAAAATCCCAGTTTTGTTTTTTTAGTACAGTAGAACAGTTGTGCTGTGAATATTGTGTACAAAAGTGGTCCGATACTTCATGTAGTTCACGTTCTTCAACATCAGTGACTTTCTCCACAGCCACTTCAGTGATAATAGGCAACAGCATATTAGTAAATGAAGAAATGGGCCAATTATTAACCATTCTCAATCTCGTTTTTTTTTTTAGGTTTTTTGGAAGACTAAATTGGTCTTAGTCTTTTGGTAGCCACATAATTAAAGGTTTACTTTACCGACAAGAGAAATAAATCAAAACATAATGGTCACTGGACCCTTGCCGGATACATATATGTGATATAATTGTCTAAGTTGTCCACATGAAACAACGTTATGTTCCAATATAATGCATCAGAATGAAAATGCTAATTCTAATTAGGTGTACATTTGATGTTTTGATCTTTTTTTTTTTTTAAACATTTTGTAACACCTAGACAGAAAAAGCCAAATTGTTTGTGTTAAGGGCCACAGAATAAAGTAAAGCGTGACTGTAACTGTTGGCACTGTACTGTGTAAAATATAGCTTTAGGTTCATGTGTTACTATCACACATCTATCCTCCTGTCATGTAACTGCAGCCACCATCTACACCAGCGCTCACGGAGAAAGAAAGAAAAAAAGAAAAAAAAAAAAACACTATTCTTTTGTAGTTCAAGTTTTGATCCAAAGATTTTTGTTTGGAAATGCTTTTTAAAACCTATCTGGCATGTTTCAATGAATACAACTTTAAAAACAATCCCAAAAAGTAGTGTAATTTAACATTGGATAAACAATGAGTAAAATTTGATAATACTATAAGTAGTTTTCGTTCTCTTCTTTTAGTACAAAATGTTTTTTCTCCCTTAAAGACTATATTAATTAGCAGAGTAAGACTTGGCTAGTTCTGATAGGTTAGAAGTACATTGACATCAATACTGACACTACGCCTGCTCTACATGCAGGCTCAGCAGTAAGAGCTAATCCACTACACACAGTACACAATACACCTGACGTCATCTACATTACACTACAAGAAAAATGACAAATCAAAAACAAAATAAAACTATACCCGCCCACCCCTGACCCGCAAAAACACACTTACCCACCCTCAAAATAAAATCAAAGTTCAACGCACACATACACACAGTCCGATTATATATTTTTTTTTACAATACTGTACAACGGGAGGAAGAGTTGTGGGGAGATGGCGAGGGTTGGGCTATATAGAGAGATAGCATGGTAACATGGTGGCTAAGCTTCACTTACTACAGCATAAATGCACAAGACAAGCAACCACAAACAGTATATGGTCTGAGCTACAAGCTGTCCCAATATAGAGAATAACAATTTCATATTCACCCTTTTCAGCAAACAAAACCTCATTTTTTGAGAAAGTGTAACGTTCCTTGGATCAGAGTTTCTACTTAAAAGAAGCAACGCAATTTATTTAGATTAGTAGATGGAGATAGTGTATTGCTTCTCGAGCACCTGGTTTTGCAGTAATTTAATTAAAAATAAACACTTTTACAAAATACATTGGTATTAGGAATGATACTATAAAAATGATTTAGGAATACACCTAAACCAGAAGGTTAAAAACAGGCCGCTAACTGCCAACCAAAGCTACAATTCTCCATCTTTATCAATAACCAGTATATGTTTCTATAGAACCTTACTGTAAAAAAAATAGCATGTTAGAAACCTGGGTAGAAATGTGTGCTTGTTTTAGAACACTCACTGTGCTTATCATGATTATGTTCACTATATTTTAGGTGCTGTGCTTAGCATTGACCTCTATCATTGTTGCTTGTTTTAGCATTTAACAGATTGTAGTGTCTGTTGGGCTTTTTGTATTTCATTCACAGTTACACCTCTGTTGTGCCTTTACTAACCTGTGTGTCAGCATCACCCCGTCTTAGTGTAGCAACTGCACTGTCCTCTTCTAAGGACATGCGTTTTGGGGGATCAGTGGTGAAAAAATGTGCAGTTGTGCTTCAACACTTTAGAAAATAGTCGTAGGTTTCAAAGAAACAAGATAAAACACGTTAATTTGTGAGCGTCATACATACATGCGAGTGGTATCAATCTTCTCAGCTAATCTTCTAGTGCATAAAAGTATTTCACAAAATATAAAACTATTCCTTTAAGGTTCTCCACATATGCTGTGTACAATTTTGTATATTATCTGAATATGTTCCATGCTCATACAGGTATCATAGCCTACTAGTTCTCCAAACATCTTAGATATAATTGATAATTTGACAACTCACAAATGTAGAAAAACTACCACGTGAAGAAACATTACAGCCAGACCAGATGCAATCCAAAAAAATCCTTCCTGCCTGTGAAGCTAAAACCATCTTGCTTCCTCCTGAACATGTGCCCAACAAAGCATCTTAGAATGAAAATACAAAGGAACACGCGATCTTCACACAGCTGTCTAGATGACAAAAAACAAAACTCTTTTCTTATATTTGTTCTGTATTAAGACCTCCAAAAACCTCTGCGACCACACTATTACAAATGGTCCTGGATGCTTTCCAATCAGACACTTTTGGGAAACCCAACCCTGCATGCTAAACAGACCCCTCTCTGTCCTATCCCACACACTCCAACAACAACAAAAACAACAACAACAAATCAAGTCACATATGAGGAATGGCAAACATGGTTAATTATGATTCAGTAGTTTTTATTTTTTGTACAAAATAAACATGTGCTGTAAAAAGGAGAATTCTACAGAGAGAACTATACTATACAGCTACATTTAAATCTACATAATTAATTTAAGATTTGTATTCTGTATTCTTCTGGAAACAAGCTGCACCTCTTTTGCTTTCTGTCTCTCTCTCTCTCTCTCTCTCTCTCTCTCTCTGTCACAGCACAGCTTGGCTCAGAGCTTTTAAAATAAATGCCTGTAAATACATTAAAGGTCCCACTGACTGTAAGAGACTGACACCATACCAGTCTTTCTGAGATATACAGTATATATGTTACCAAAAACATGTGCAGGACTCAGGTAACTCAGGTAATGTTTTTGGTAACATGCCTTAATTAATGGGACTGATTGCTACGACCCACGGAAGACACAGACTACGACACAATAAGATCCTCTCACTAGCTACGTCCTCTAGCCCGGATCCTCCTTCATAGACTACATCCCAAGATGCATTTCACATTTAAAAAAGAATGCCTGGAAGACATAAGGAGAGATGGCACTTCAATATACAGAGTTGCATCCACCCGTTTTGTGTGTACAGGTATGTGTAGGTGTCGACAGCGGGGAAAGTTAGGTGGTTTCGGTCCCTATAATCTTAACAGGCCACCTTCAGTCAAGACAAGGTTTCCACAGGCAAGGAAACCACAGGAGTATAATTTCACTTGGACCCTGAGAATTGGATCTCTTCAGTCAAAGAACCGGAAGCAAATGCTTTTGTGTGTGTGTGTGTGTGTGTGTGTGTGTCCATTTGTGTGTGTGTGTGTGCGTGTATGTGTGTGAGAAGAGTATGTGTGAGGCAGAGAGCATTGAATGATTTAAGTTCACTGATATTTCTCTGCTGAGTTTCCAAAGTTTAAGTTTAAGCAGCTTTAGTGGGAAAAAAGTTACAAATGGAGAACACTTCCACCAAAAAATCAGCCCTAAGTGTCAGTCGCCCATCTTAGATGTTAAATATGTTTGCTTTGTAGAACTGTTTTTTAAAAAAGCAGCATAAAATAACAACAGGCTTAGTCTTAAGCTAATATCAACTATAGTTGAGGTCACTGTGTGCTGTAAAATGTACAATAATGTGAGTGTATGGGTGTGAATGAGTGTATCTGCCTCTTTTTTCTGGCCATTGAATTTAGCAAATTTCCATCGTCCAGCATCATCAAACTGTAAATGGCCAGCTCAGGCACAGTTCACCCTGCTTCTCTTTATTACAGCACCACTGTGTATCGCATCACAAGGCCCCAGCTGTCAAATCACTGCTGCTAGAAAGTCACCAATCCCAAACCGACCCAGCTAACAGAATAAAGGAAAACAGTATGTGTCTCGATGTTGCTGCATGCAGAAAAAAAACACATGTAGCTTTAAAATCTACTGTATCTCTAACTGCATATCAAGATGACATATACACGTTTTACAAAAAATGAAAGGATAAACAAACTGCATTATTAAATTATCTGTAACAAATTAACAACCCACCCACACCTACACCCCCCCCCAACCACACACACACACACACACACACACACACACACACACCCACCCACACACACACACAAATCTTTTGGATGATGACCCAATTTTTCCTTCCTTTCGTTTTTTCTTCTCCTTCGTTTTATCGAGAGACAACACACAGATAGATAGAAGAGGTTAGGATAGATATAATAAGCCTTTACAATATGTAAAGGTCTCCAGCGAAAGGGATCTCCCCCACAGAGGAATGTGGGAAAGTGGGGTGAGGATGGAGGAGAAGGGAGGAAGAGAAGAAAAAGATGGTGGGGCACCGAGGGTCGCGCCCGGTAGCATTGAGAGAGCGGGGTGCCGTCTATGCGCTGGGGTTGGGGTTGCTGTTTGTGTTAGTGGAGCCGTTGCTTCCCTGGATGGTGAGACTGATCTCGTCCTTCCTCTCCTTCTCGTCATCTTTCAGCTCCTCCTTCAGCTCTTCCTTCTCCTTGAGGGGACGAGCCTCCACAGTGTCTTCGGAGGCCATGGGGGCGTAGCGGCCGGTCCGGTGCTCCTGCAGGGCGGGGCCCCAATTTGGATCTGCCATGCAAGCGAACTTCAACCGCTGATATGGAAAAAGAAAGAGGGACACGCCATTTAGAGCAGCTTCAATATGACAGGAAACTTTAGAGGCGATTCCAAAGAGTTTATGAGCGGGTCTGAATCAAATCAACTCAAGACTTCGCTGGAAGTACAGTGGTAAAAAATACCAGTTGATGCATTCATAATGTAAATGTAACTACAAATATCAGCTCCAAAAACACTTGATGAAAAATGTAAATAGTTAAAGCTGCATTTATTGACTGACAATTCAACGCTTTAGCTATTTCATCTCTTCCTCATCAGACATTTTGACTGCTTTCAGCTTGTTCAACTACTGCTTGTCAACTGTTCAACTACGTCCAGCATCTTATATTATGTGTGTGTGTATATGTATATATCTATCTGGAACGTTAATGGAATATTAACAATGGAATGCAATCTATTCATGTGTGTTCCCAATTCAACTGATGGTGTTTAGCTAGACTACTACATTTTACCGAGTAATGCAAGAAACAGGACTTCTTCAATACAGGAAATATACATATAATCACAACCATGTAAAAATGAGTTAAATAAGTAAATTACCAACTGATGTTTTGATTACATAGTTTGCTAACATGTAGCCATGGCTCAACACTGACAAAACAGAGCTGCTCTTCCTTCCAAGTAAGGCCACGCCCATCCGTGACCTCTCCATCACTATTGAGAACTCTGCGGTGTCCCTGACTCGGACTGCAAGAAATCTGGGTGTGGTACTGGATGACCAGCTGTTTTTAGCACATCTCTTTGTTGCAGAGATATTAGCTGCTCCTGTAGATTTATTTTCCACAACGTCAGGAAGATACATCCAATCCTCACCCAGGAGGAGGTGTAGGTTCTGGTCCAAACGCTTGTCGTCTGGTTCTTGGCTGGTGTGCCTGCATGTGCCATCCGACATCTGCAGCTCATCCTAAATGCAGCAGCTCAGCTGGTCCTCAATCTAGTTCACTCACAACACACTGCTCCATTAAGCCCATGCACTACACTCTGCTACTGCCAATCACCTTGCTGCTTCCTCACTATGAAGGGGGCCCAGCTACCACTCAAAACCATGACTGTTTGTTGCCCTGGCTCCACAAGGAGCTCCCCACTGACATCAGGCAAGCAGAAACCCAGACAGACTATACTACTCACAGACTATAAACTTTAAATAGTTTATATTTCTCTTTTTTGTCTCTAAATGTATCACTTGAAGTAGATCAGCATATTTGAAGTTGATTCTTGCTTTTTTGGGGGTTGTACCCACATGGTTGAATACACTTACAGTATTATAAGTCAATTGGATAAAAGCATCAGCTAAATTACTGAAGTGTACTGGTCCATGCCTCAGTGTACGTTCCACACATTGCAAGAAATACTATGGAGTGGGAGGGTGTTGTACCTCTCTGAAGGTGGCTCCTGGGGACCTTGAGATCTTGTAGAGGGCATAGATGGGTATGCAGACCACTGAGGACAGAGCCATGGAGAAGCCGATAGCCAGAGACCAGCCTGGATACACGTAGTTATTGTACTTGATGGGCTTGTACTGGATTACTGTGAAGATCAGGATGAACTACAAGGACAGAAGAGAGACGGTGAATGAGTAAGGCCTTTATCATTTAGAGCAGGTGCTAAAAAAAGCTAATGAAAATGAAACTTTATTAAAAAAAATAAAAAATAAAAAAAAAGAGGAAACTAGAAATATATGTTGAAATGTTGTTCTTCAGTATGTGTTATTCACATCCAATATATTATGGAAATACACTACCGTTCAAAAGTTTGGGGTCACCCAAACAATTTTGTGTTTTCCTGAAAAGTCAGACTTATTCACCACCATACGTTGTGAAATGAATAGAAAATAGAGTCAAGACATTGACAAGGTTAGAAATAATGATTTGTATTTGAAATAAGATTTTTTTTACATCAAACTTTGCTTTCGTCAAAGAATCCTCCATTTGCAGCAATTACAGCATTGCAGACCTTTGGCATTCTAGCTGTTAATTTGTTGAGGTAATCTGGAGAAATTGCACCCACGCTTCCAGAAGCAGCTCCCACAAGTTGGATTGGTTGGATGGGCACTTCTTGGTACCATACGGTCAAGCTGCTCCCACAACAGCTCAATGGGGTTCAGATCTGGTGACTGCGCTGGCCACTCCATTACCGATAGAATACCAGCTGCCTGCTTCTGCTCTAAATAGTTCTTGCACAATTTGGAGGTGTGTTTAGCGTCATTGTCCTGTTGTAGGATGAAATTGGCTCCAATCAAGCACTGTCCACTGGGTATGGCATGGCGTTGCAAAATGGAGTGATAGCCTTCCTTATTCAGAATCCCTTTACCCTGTACAAATCTCCCACCTTACCAGCACCAAAGCAACCCCAGACCATCATATTACCTCCACCATGCTTAACAGATGGCGTCAGGCATTCTTCCAGCATCTTTTCATTTGTTCTGCGTCTCACAAACGTTCTTCTTTGTGATCCAAACACCTCAAACTTGGATTCATCCGTCCACAACACTTTTTCCAGTCTTCCTCTGTCCAATGTCTGTGTTCTTTTGCCCATCTTAATCTTTTTCTTTTATTGGCCAGTCTCAGATATGGCTTTTTCTTTGCCACTCTGCCCTGAAGCCCAGAATCCCGCAGCCGCCTCTTCACTGTACATGTTGACACTGGTGTTTTGCGGGTACTATTTAATGAAGATGCCAGTTGGGGACCTGTGAGGCGTCTGTTTCTCAAACTAGAGACTCTAATGTACTTATCTTCTTGCTCAGTTGTGCAACGCGGCCTCCCACTTCTTTTTCTACTCTGGTTAGAGCCTGTTTGTGCTGTCCTCTGAAGGGAGTAGTACACACCGTTGTAGGAAATCTTCAATTTCTTAGCAATGTCTCGCATGGAATAGCCTTCATTTCTAAGGACAAGAATAGACTGTCGAGTTTCAGATGAAAGTTCTCTTTTTCTGGCCATTTTGAGCGTTTAATTGACCCCACAAATGTGATGCTCCAGAAACTCAATCTGCTCAAAGGAAGGTCAGTTTTGTAGCTTCTGTAACGACCTAAACTGTTTTTAGATGTGTGAACATGATTGCACAAGGGTTTTCTAATCATCAATTAGCCTTCTGAGCCAATGAGCAAACACATTGTACCATTAGAACACTGGAGTGATAGTTGCTGGAAATGGGCCTCTATACACCTATGTACATATTGCACCAAAAACCAGACATTTGCAGCTAGAATAGTCATTTACCACATTAGCAATGTATAGAGTGTATTTCTTCAAAGTTAAGACTAGTTTAAAGTTATCTTCATTGAAAAGTACAGTGCTTTTCCTTCAAAAATAAGGACATTTCAATGTGACCCCAAACTTTTGAACGGTAGTGTATATACAATAGTCATGAAGACAAAAAATTAACATGAACTCTATTTTTGTATCAATTTAACAATATTTGTTGAAAAAACATTAAGATACAGCAAATTAATTAGTGTTAAATCCTTAGAGTTTCTCCATCCTGGTTTACCTTGCACAGTGGCTTAATACTCGCTATATCACGAGACCAAGCAAGAATTGTGGGATCACATATCAAACAAAAATCCATCTTGCCAGGCTTTGATTAATGCATTTGTGTCTGAACTACCAGCTTACAGAACCAATCAATGTCATTGGTCACCGGTAAGGAGCTGCTGGCAGCTACGGGTGTGGTTTAGGCGTGACGGCCGCGACTTTTCGTTTAAAACAGCAATGGTGGACGGTTTATTCAATCACCTGCAAGGTGTTTGTTTTATTTTTCAAACAGTTTCCAATGATGTCTTGTCAGATGGTTCTGTGTAACAAACCATCTGGCTCATCAGGTTACATCCTGGTTACAATTAGTCCACACAAATGGCTGCTGTTGCTATGGTCAAAGTGAAAAACATGACTTCATGTACAACGGATCAGTTTTCCACAAGAAACCTGCATTAACACAGCACAGGTGAAATCATTATAGACATCAACACAACACCTGTTTATTTAAAAGTTGCAGATAATTATGATTATAAATCATGACTGTTGTCAACAGCAGTGAGTTTAGTCACAGTTCTAGCCGAGGCCCTATAGAGCAAGGCATTCATCTGTGTAGTGAACTGAGAGAGAGAACAAAAGTGCCTGAAATCTGACCAGTAATCCACAACAATGAATTTCTTGGTTGGCCCAGCAGCTTAGTGGACTAACACGCCTGCTTGGAAAATACCATTGATAGCAGCTGTATATGTCCATTTCCCGGTCAGAAAGATTTGCTTTTAGGGATTTGTATTGGAAACAAAGCCAACAGTAGCCATACAGATTAGTGTTGATGGCAGCTCAAATGTAGGTCAGGCCCCTTCACAATGTGTCACAACCACAGGAAAGTTTTGGAAACTTACACTGAACGCCTTCAGATCTCTACATCCACATCTTGCTCGCGTTAATGTTTCAGGAGGCGAGAAGATTTAAGTGCCATTGTTACATTATACAGGTTCAATCACTTATGACCCAAACCAGCCGGTGTGTTTACGTGTGTTTATGTGTGTGTGTGTGTGTGTGTTTGTGTCACTTACAGAGATAATGAGGGGTGAGATGAATCTCCAGCAGACTTTGAAGAAGACAGGAGGAGGGAAGCCCAGCATCATCTCAACGTCTTTAAAGTAGTTCCTGTAGCCTGCAATCAACACAAATGGTTATCCAGGACAGTCCAAAGTGTTGCATCAAAGTTCAAAGTCTGATTGTTTATTCCACATTTTAATAATAACATACAATCCTCGTCAGTCTGTGATTTTAATGTATCCCGGGAGAGATTTTTGTGGCCAACTGTTACCGTATTTATTTCTACTTAAGTTTCTGACCTAGGATGCAGCTGAGGAGCCCAACATATACAGGGGCCCCTGGTTGGCTAGATTTGAAAAAAAGGTTATTAACATTTGACAGATTGACTTGTGCAAAACTAAGTCTCCCATATCTAATGATGTTATGGGAGAACCCCTGAGGTAGTACCATGCCACAAAGCCATTTTTAATTTAGAGATTTATTCATCTAAACACTGGTAGACAAGAAATCATGTGTCTGCTCAGAAGTGGCCTGTTGGTTAGGGTGACGGGGAAACATGTCCAAAGGCAGCATTCTGGGGTCTCTGTTGATGCTTATAAAAAACAGTTGAAGACTCACTTTATAAAAATGACTTTTGGCTCAGGTTTGTAATATTGTGTTTTCAAGTCTTTTTCATTTTTTATATTGGGATTTTATTTCTCTTTTACTTGCTTATTTTATGGTTTGGGTCTTATTTTAATAATTGAATCATGTGAAGCCCTTTGTGACTCTGTCTGGGAAAGGTGGTATATCAAATAAACACCACTACTACTACTACTACTACTACTACTACTACTACTACTACTACTACTACTACTATTATTATTATTATTATTATGTGTGCTGGCCTGTTTAGCCTGCCTTTGGTTTGTAATTTTTTAATTTGGGTATATAATGGTGAGTTTACGATTTACAAATTTACAAAATATTTGCACATTGCAAAAAAGAGCAATCAGGATAATAAATCACACCGGGTATTATGAGCACACTAATCATCGGTCACATTTGCTGAACTGTATGGACATTGTTACATTCAAAACTGCACAAATTATGTTTATAGAAAATAATTTACCTAGTAACATACGTGCAATGTTTAATGAAAGAGACGGGGGTTATCATTTAAGAGGACATTGTATGTTCAAACAACATCGTGCAAACTACTGTTAAAACGTTTGTTGGGTCACCTCATGGAATGGACTGAACAATGACATCAAGCAGAGCCATAATATCATTCAGTTCAAAAGTAGATTAAAGAAATCATTACTTGATCAATACAGAATAGACCGAAACATAGGAATGGAATTGTAGTGTAAAGGTATTGTTGTATATCGTACAACAATACCAAGTAAGACCTGAAAAATTGTATGCTGTATTTGCACATCTACTTATTTTGTAATATGATTTTGTGAAATAGGGGCATATATATATTGTGCTACACACACACAGACACATATATACACACATACACACACATACATACAGTATATTTAAATAAACAGAATGTTTCTGTTTTATTTATTTATTTATTTTTTGTCTTGCAACATTCTTGATTGTTTGAGATAAATAAATAAATGAAAGCTCACATTCTTTTGATTCAAAAAAACTCAAAAGCCATTTTAAAATTCAAGTACTTTCCTCTTCATGCACTGGTCTCCATCTTTTCATTCTTGCTTGACAAAGACAAACTGACATTTACTACTGACGTTCTGGTGACAGAAAATGTATCCGCTTTCAGACTTTTTATAGACTAATTATAGCTGTGCTGAAACTATCTCCTTGTGGAATCATTGTGACTAGGTATGGCCAAACATCTACAGAGATAAGAAAAGTAGACTGCCAAACCAGAAATAAAACCTAAATTGAAAAGCACGAAGACAATATGTTTTCACAGTAATGATAATGTGCCATAGCACTTTTTTACCTTTTAAAAAAACGTGAGGTTCATGTCATAAATTCACATTTGAGCAAACAAAAGCAACATATTCAGTCTATTTCTCTCCTTACCATAAACATACATAACGCAGATGCACATGATGCAGGAGATGATGACCAGAGAGAAACTAGCAGCATAGTTGTCCATCAGTAACAACCAGTAGATTCCTGCCTGCGCACATCAAACAGAGAATGAGTCACCACCATGAGGAAAAAACAAGCTGCTTTCAAAGACATGATCTGCATGTGTCTGGGACTTACCTGTGTCGTTAGTGGCACTCCAAGTAAAAATCCAATTATGGCCACTGACAATGTGACAACCGTCTTGTTCCTGATGATCCAGTCCGTACCGATTTCATCGACGACAGCCGTCACCAGGGTCTCCAGCAGACAGAACTACAGAAACAGAGGTGAAGGATTCGGTCATTTAATGAAATGAGAGATGAGATTGGACAGTTGCAAAAATGTCTTCATGTGATGAAAACAAGTGTACCAGGAGTTTTAACAGATTATTGAGTTTTTTCACACAAGGAAGTAATAACATCTTTTAAAGTAGAAAGTATGAAGTCTTAAAAGGAAAATGTTCCGGTTCCACAGAAAATGTCCAGTAGATATATCCTTTGTATTTGAACTTTAACTGAAACGCTTTACTACTTATTTCCAGTGAGTAGCTACATATTTATCGTCTACCCGGTAAGTATTATCACTTTTGTAGCACAATGCGTATTCCCCCAAATATTTTAAAGAGGACAAATATGCAATAATCTGTGGTTGGGGTGTGGCAAAAATAATTCCAATTCCAGGCATCCAAGCAGTTGGTCATTGGTCAAGAATAAAAGGCCTTTAAATATATACTTGCTAATACATTATAACAACAGTCTACAGCCATGCTAAACAGCCCTGCAAGGCACAGTGGTGCTTAGGGCTAAATGCTAATGGAATCATTTCGCCAAGTTCACCAGACAATACTATGTTCACCATCTCATTTAGAATGTTAGCATGCTTACATTTGCTAGCACTAAACACAAAGTACAGGTAAGCCTGAGTGTCATTTGTTTTGCAGGTATGTGACCTTAAACAAAAGTATTGAACAAAATACAAGTTAGATCTGATAATGGCGCTAGATGAAAAGTCAGAGGGTTAACAAAGTGATTACAATTCAAGATGAGGAAGAAGATTGTACCGAATTTCAAAATTCATCCAGTAGTTGGCAAACTGGTGTTGCTAAAGTAAAAATGAATATCGCTAGGTCAATAAGGTTTATCCTTTGTGACTATGAATATTTGTATAACATGTGTAGTAATCCATCTTAGTAGATGAGATTTCACTGGATAAGTGAAAACATTGACCTACTGGTAGATCTGGATCCCCAATGTAATAGAAAGCATCATCTGGGGACCATGAATGTCTGTACCCATTTCTATCTAATAGTTATTGAGATCATTTAGTCTAGACCAAAAAAGTGGACAACCAACAGACAATGCCATACTTAAAAGGGCTTCTTCTGGGCTCTTCTTACTTGACTCACCACCAACATTGGGAACATATTCCATACTACTTGAAACATTTGGTCTATGTGAAACCAAGACATTTATAAAAAAAAAAAGAGTCCCCAAGAACCACTTATAAATAGTACCTGGCCTACACATTGAATTTGAGCTGCATGGAATCCGCTACCATTTACCATACATTTTCAAACTATAAACACATCTGCAGATCTAGATCAGGTCTTATACGGAGTTTCTGAAGCGTGCAACTCCTGTCAGTTCCAATGAGTTCACCTGGCCCATTTACAGGATTAACATGGAGAACACTTATAAACTGAAGATAACATCTGTGCATCCTTTTTAAGATAGACATCTGTCAAGCTTTACAGTGTGGCATGTAAACTGAAAAATCAAAGTGAATTTTACAGTCCCAGTTACAATCAAAATAAGGCATAAGTTATAAATTGGGTCTACAGTCCTTACGTATACACAGATGGTGAATGACACAGATGAGCATGAACACCACAAATACATCAAAAATTCACATTTTAAGTGTTGATGCATTAGTACGGTATTTTAGATTTGGATGGAAGCACAACCTGTGTGTAGAGTACAGTGTTCCAGCCTCACCTGAGTCCCCAGTCCCAGGAGGATGAGCATGAAGAAGAAGAGCAGTGACCAGAGTGGTGAGATGGGGAGCAGAGTGAGGGCTTCTGGGTAGGCCACAAAGGCCAGGCCCGGGCCGTGGTCAGCCACCTCTGACACAGGGACGTTCAGGTTGTGTGCCATGAAGCCCAATATGGAGAAAATGACAAAGCCGGCATACACGCTGGTCGCACAGTTGGTTACACTGATGATAATACTGTCTCTGTATGTAGAAGAGGGAAGAAAAAACATGTTAGGGAAATAATTCAACTGCTACAATTGCATAATTCAAAGGCTACTTCTGAGTAAATTTTCACCATTAACAAATAATTACCAAACCTATCCTTAAATGCTCACTTGTATGCAGGTTTAAAAGAGAAAAAAAAAAATCATATTTATATAGGAAATTCATAAACTATATTTTTATAGAAAGATAAGGTGAAATATATGAACTAACGCTGTGATTGCACATACTACAGTTAGAATAGTGTTGATGTCCCCAGAATGTGACCTCACAGCGACTTAGTATCACTATTGATAGGATTTTGATAAAAACAATGTATAGACTTATACAAAAGTGTCCATCTGAATCATCACTTATGACCCATTAGAAGTGTATGGCGGTATCTGTATCTGCAGAGACCCTGCCTTCTGCCTAGATTTTCTTACGTTGCTGTGTTCGGGACGTTTCTAAATGCTAAAATTTCATAAAAAAAGAGAAAGAAAGACAAATGTACAAACGTAGAACATGGGTTTGTTAGTCCAGGAGTTTATGATTTAATTCACATTAAGATTACATTAATAGCAGAGAAAACTCAGATTAAGTCATCTCTAACCGCTGAGCTGACATTACTCCTTCTGAGGCAAGTTGATTTTGACTCAGACCGAGAACGCAGTAGTATTGAAACATGAGTCTCTTTGTGCTATAAAAGGATGTAAACAGTGTGCTCTGGTTCCTTTCTTCCTGTTAAGTTTACTGTCCTTGATTTCTGGTGGATGCGAGGAGAACACCTTTTTTTTATCTTTACTCTCCCTGACTCAAACTTGGGCTTTGTTCAGATTCATCAAGGGAATTATGTGATTGCACAGTGCTTACAGTCCTCACATTTCCTGTAAAGAGTTATCACAGAGGACCAGTCCTATTCTGCTCACAAATCATCAGCAAGGCCTGCTCAGTCCTCTCTGCACTTGTGCATCAGTCGGTGGTGTCGCAGGAGTGCAGAGAGTGACTCTGCTGGGACGGAGCTGCAGAACACAAGCTGATTAGGCCGGTATACAGCTGCGTGCGCAGATAGCATAACCTCAAGCTCCTAACAGAGGGACAAATTATATCTTCAGCCTTTCTCCTCGTCATTCCACAAAAAAAAAAAAAACTACAAAGTTTGCTAGGTCAAAAAGAACGTTAATCTGGCGATAAAAAAAAATTCCGCCGTTAAAATGGGTTTGCGTTAATAACGCGCTTAACTGACAGCACTAGTTTAAAGACATAGACACAGAATACTGGGGACTAGCCAGACCCTCCTCTGCAGCGCAATGGAGGAAGGTCTGGATAGGCGAGACTACCGGAGGGGTATCATACAGTCTAAAAAACCTAAAGACAATTTTAGGTTTATTTTACATTCTGTCAACTCCCCATCCCCTCCTTCTTCTTCTACTTCCTCCTCTCTCCTCCTACGCCTCCTCATCTTCTCACTTCCTCTGCCAAGTGTCTCTGATCAGTGCAAATAATAAGATGCTGGTTGTGTTGCTGAAACATTGCAGCAGCATAGCCGGATCTAAAATGAGCATGGTCATGTTCACTTAGGCAGGCGCACGAGCTATAACTGCTGCTTTAATTACAGTACAAATGTAGAAGCCTCACATCCGTTAATGCTTTGAAAAAAATCCAACAGCATAACTTCAAACATGCATAGTCATCAAGCTGTCTACGTTTCTGGAAAGCCAACATGTTAAGTATACATTTTAACTTGAGAATAGCATTAGTGTGCGCACAATTTGAAAGACCTTTACCACATTAGCCATAATTAAAAAATCTTGTTAGTTGTTGTGCAATGTGCCTTCCTGAATGTTGGTCTGTATATGTTTCTTTTATGTGCTGACCGTATTAAGTGATTTATTTGTATTTTATTTTTTGAGGTTGCCATTTTAAAACTGGCCAACTGGATGAAAGATGGCCGTTTAACTCTGGCTCATTTACAGTTACTTTGCTGTTGATTAATGAGCATTGTCCCTGCCAAACAAACAAATAAATGAAATAAATGCAAAATGTGGTTTTCCCTTATTGTAAGGGTTTAATTTGATCTCCTAAAGGAGTACCGTAGTTTCACATTTTCGGAAAAATACATATGCACTTTTGAGAGTTAGATGTCTGTAACATATGAAGCTACAGTCAGCAGCCCATTGGTTTAACTTTAACCTTTTTTCACTAGAATAAATGTGTATATACAGGTTTTTTAAACATGGGAAAACCTGCTATCATTGGCCATAGACGCATTTTTGTCATTGCATTTACCTTTTTTTCTGGTGTGTTAAGGTACGTAAAAAATCACAAACACACGGGAGAAAGCCGCATGGAGTTCAGTGAAAATATTACATTGGTTTCTTCTTTTTTTGAATGTCTGCTACTTATTCTGGCTCTCTTTCAAACTTGATGTTGACTAATTTGGAACGATGTTTGCGCGGAGCATGATGGAATTTGTGGCTGAGATGACAAAGAGTTACCGCTCATACAGTAGCATCGCACTGGAAAAGGGCCGAACATTAGCGTGTCCCCCTGGGTGTCATGTTTCCACCACTGCCGATTGGAGCTGGAGCCGCTAAATACCTGTGACGACTGCAGAGTCATTTGTTCTGAAAATAAAGGCCAATTGTAATCTATCTCACTAAAGACAAAAGCCAGATGGGTGTGAGTGGGTTTTTGTCCAGTAGGAAAAAGGGGGTTTAGCTCAAATACTGGAAGCAGAGGCAAAACAGTAACCTTAGGATTGTCCAAAAGGTAAAGGAAAATCTGCCTACTAGCCCTTAAAGCTCATTAATAAACATGTAACTTCTCATTTGTTTGATCTGTACAAAAACCAAAGTGTAAAAATGACACACTGTGGTTTTTATGGGGGTCATGATCTCGACTATTTATTGGTTGGGATTAGTAACTATCTGAAGTCTTCTGCGGTTGAATAGCAAACTCACGGTGACAACATCAAGAGTCCAGGAGCTCACTGCCCCTGGGCAAGAAATAGTCCAGCACATAACCACATAAAACCACAACTTGTTGTTCTTACATTTCTCTATGTGTATGTATTAAACAAACAAATCTACCATTCAATCCACCAATCAATGAGCTTTAGAGGTGCTGGTAGGCAGATTTAGTCACTTTAGGAAAGAGCCAGGCTAGAGCTCTTTGTGCTAAGCTAGGCTAACCGCATTCTGGCTACAGCTACATATTTGCCGTACAGATATGAGGAATGTGGAATCAATCTTCTCATTTAACTCTCTGCTAGAAAGCAAATATGCGTATTTCCCTAAACGTTAAAATATTCTTTTGAAGCATAGCTTGTTTTTGTTATGCCGTAGTTTGGAGTACCAACCTGAAACAGTTGTTGTGGAACTTGTTATAGGAAGCCATGGTAATGAGACCACCCCATGCACAGCCCAGGAGTAGAAGATCTGTGATGCAGCATCTCCCCACACCTACAAAAAAAAAACCCACATACAGTCAGAAGTAGTCCAAAGTTGGAAAAAAATATATTTATTTCTCCAGTTTTTTTCCATCTGCCTGTTTATGTGTTTGAGTGAATACCTTTGCATCAAGGACCTTCTGCCACTGTGGAGTCAGGTAGAACTTGATGCCATTGATGGCTCCGTCCAGGGTGATGCCACGAATAAACAGGATGGTCAAAACAAGATAGGGGAATGTGGCTGTAAAGTACACCACCTGCACACAAGCACACACAGATAATCCAGCAATGTGGTGAAATCATTTGGACGTAGTAATATTCCTGCCAAAGTAACACGAGAGTCAAGAATTCCTTTGTGTATGATATATATATGTATATATATATATATATATATATATATACTGCAGATACAGTTGGAATATTATGTCTGTTTTTGCATGTGGTCAAGCCTTTGTGTGTGTGTGTGAGAGAGAGAGAGAGAGAGAGAGAGAGAGAGAGAGAGAGAGAGAGAGAGAGAGAGAGAGAGAGAGAGAGAGAGAAGCTGACCTTTCCAGAGGATTTAACACCCTTGATGAGACAGAGAAATACGACAAACCAGGACACCGCCAGGCAGCCCAGTATAGGGAGACGGACCTCTCCAAAATTCCCAATATCATCCGAGATGTTCAACACATAGTGTCTGAAAGACAGAGAGAGGAAAATAAGTACAGAATTGTATATTATTATTATTATTATTATTATTATTATTATTTTGTGTGTGTGTCTGTGTTTTTTTATGCACAAAAAATTACTGTATTAAGTATATCTTAATTGTCCGGTTTCCTTGTATAATTATATCAGATGCATTTACTCCTTGTTGTTTGTGTGTATGTATGTTTGTTATGGTGCTTTGGCAACACAGATGTAATGAAACAAATTGAAAAATTGAGAGAGCGAGAGAGACAGGGAGATGGTTGGTTGGTTGAGTTCAAATGTGTAATTTTTGACATTTATGGGTCTTTGTTTTAGGACACTAGTTGTTTTTTCAAGAGAAATATATTTTAAAATGTCAGCGCAAACATAAAAAAAAAGTCTTTAGCCTTAGAAATCAGCAAACATTACTTTTTTCAGTAGACAGAAGACGCTATACTTTATGTAAGACTGTATGACGGTTATTTGTCTTAGCTCAGGATAATGCAAGTGTTCCTTACCGTCATGACTGAATACATCCACAAGGTAATGTTCTTCTTTGATTTTACATCTATATTATTACACACTGGATTTTTGGTGGCCCATATTGCCCCATTAATAACATGAATTAAAGACAGAAGCAATGACTAATAGCATTTATAAATTCTAGAACTGGGGTCCAATATGTAACAGAAATTAGGGTCTTGATTCTCCAAACGGGATTTAATGGAGCCATTTAATGGAGTTTTTTATAAAAGGAAAAGTATAATAAATTACAGTATCTCTATGAATGCAATAATAGAGATAATTATTTTACCTAACAGACAACTGCCCAACGAAGGATTACAGTATTGTCAGAATAAACCGAGAAAGATAGATGAATGCATTCTTCAACAATGTGGCTAATTATCATAGATCTAGTGGTTTTATAGGGGTTTGCTGTAATCAGGATTAGAGTTTATAACATGAGCATTTTTTAACTGTGATGATATATGTTATAAATGTACTAAAACAGTTATATCACTTATGTCAAGCCTGCTAGTGATAGGTGAACTATAGTCTGTGTTATATGCCACACATATTCAAGGTAATTAAAAAAGCTGATGTGTTGTATCTTACTAGAGAACTGATTATTTGTTTGTGCTTGATTGAAACAGCAACAGCTTACATGTGATTTTATGATATAATAAAATATGATAGCAAAGTCATTGTGTTTGAACGAAGACTAGATCTTTGACATTGCAAATAGAAATGTGCAGAAAGCAACCACGAAATTATACTGAAAGTTGTTTTCCAAACCAGTATACACATTTAGATAAAAGAAATGCAAGTGTGTACTTCTGGTACATTCAACTCTCTCTCTCTCTCTCTCTCTCTCTCTCTCTCTCTCTCTCTCTCTCTCTCTCTCTCTCTCTCTCTCTCTCTCTCTCTCTCTCTCTCTCTCTCTCTCTCTCTCTCTCTCTCTCTCTCTCTCTCTCTCTCTCTCTCTCTCTCTCTCTCTCTCTCTCTCTCTCTCTCTCTCTGATGTATTATGTGACTGAGAAGATGACTGATCACTGTTCACATCGTCAAACCCTTGTCATCAGCAGCTGCACCTACTGTATAAGAACATAATTAGCAGGTGCGCATGAATGCACCCTCGTTGACCTTACACACATGACCTGGCACTTAACGCAGATTTGTTAAGAGCTTGGCTGTTGCACCATTAAAGCTTAGAGCTGTCCCAAAGACTTAACAACGGCAGTATGGGATACCCCCTGCATGCCCCTTGTGTACGATAGGCCTACAAAACTAAGAGTGCAAAATTTAACAAAACTAAGTGTACGGTCATTCGGGTTGGGTACCGAAACCCGGTTCCTACGCAACCGGTAGGACCGGATAAGAATGCAAATTTCGGTTTCTCATTTCGGTTCCACTTAATGTGTCGACTGAAATATTTTCCCTCTGTCGCTCCCAAGCGGATTTAAAAATACCATACTTTTCCTGTAGGTTACCGTTAGCTAGCTACCGTAAATGTAGGCTACTTTTAAAATGCCATATTTTCCCTCTGGGCTCTGGTTAGCATACCAACTAAACATTTATTTTGTTATTACTTGTTAATAGTGTAACCGTTATTTATTGTTAACATATTGAAGTTGTGTGTTAGGTGACATAGGTTACTTATTATATATTTAAGTACTTAAATAAGTACTTATGTACTTAAATTTAAATAATTTTCAATTTAAAAAAAATTCTAAGAGCCTTTCTTTGATTTGATTATCATTTTTCAGTTTTTCAAGAATTGGTTTAGGAATCGAAATTTTTTAAAAGTACTGGTTCGACATCGCAAATGTAAAAATCCAAACGATACCCAACCCTAACTGTCATACATACCTTGCAGTGGTCAATACTGGAAAAATTGTAATGCTCATACAAAAAAAAAAAACAGCGATTACTTTTTTAATGAATGAAATATCATTGATGTACTTCAGAGACTTACTTCCAGTACTCCTCACTGGGGCTGGTCCTCTTGGTACGGTTGACTACCTCGGATGCCGCTGCTACCAGGCTTGTGGTAGCGTTAACCAGGCTGGCGTTGAGCAGGGGGCTGCTGCCCAGCACCCCGCTGCAGTCCGGTGTGTTCCACGGATTGTTGCAGTAGGTCCATGGAAGCAAGTTTGTCATGGACATGAAGAAGTAGTAGAAGGCAATGCAAATGACCACGTTGTAATAGATCCCAATGTAGGTAGACACCACCATCATGCCATAGCCCACACCTGAAGGGAGAAGAAGACAGGATGGGAGAACACTAGAACTTTGCTAATGGCTGCCTCCTTAGAATAGAAGTATCTGAACTTACTTTCTGTTTTAAACCTTCATTAAAGCTGTTATATCTGTCAAATTGTTAAATGTGGATCTTTTATAATGAACTCAATTTTCACCTCACACACACGTTTTTATCATGCACTGAATTCTTACATAACAACAACTCTTTTAAGTGACAGTAAAGATTCTTACATAGGGCTGGGCGGTATGGCCTAAAATCGTTGTCTATTTTTATAGATATATATAAAATTTGAAGCACAGATTGTAACACAATATATTACGGTATTTCGTTTGCTTTTCCTAAAATGTCAATATAATTGCTTCTGAAGGGGTATACACTATTACTGTACACTTAAATGTATGACTAGGACATATTTCACATAGTAAAGAGTTGGTCTGGACCGTTTGTTGAGTAGGTAATCAGTTTTCAATTTTGGTATTTGGATATATTTATCTTTTGTTTTCTTTTCTCTTCTTTTCATTAATACGGCAGAATAACAGAATCCTTAAAATGAATACCAAACAACACGTGTTTCAGCGCAGTGTTTCAATTTCAGCTCAATGTGAGAGTCTTTATGCATTTCTGTCATCTACTCACACACACCAGCAGAGACAGTGCAGTGACGACTTGTCAACGTTACAAATGTGCATGCAGGCTGAAATTCATTGTGCTGTTCTGTCAGATGATGAGCAGACTGCTAGCCGCTAGGCTAATTTATACAGTATGAACATTGAAATAATGCAGTGCTACAACTTTCTCTGCACTGTATGTTTTGATCTATTTACCTGTACAAGTCAATGGTTATTTTCTACTCTGTCGGCACAAGAGAACACTGCAGGCTCTATTTTTGCAAAACCAGCAGCACGGCCAGATTACAGTCAATTTTGTCCTGCCAAGTATGTTGGGAGCGTGCCAGACACACTTTTTGGTAATTTTGTGGCCAGGCTTTCTTAGGAAACCTGTGACACACTTGGGCATGAAAAAACTGTCTTGAGGGAGTTATACACAGAGTCACATGTTTTAAGTCTTTCGCATTGTTTTCATGGATCTGTGTGTTTTCAATGTGTTAACCAACGTGCTTCCAACACGCCTGTTGATGTGCAGAAGAAAGTGTGTAAAATAATGATTTAAAGGGGCAAATGGTTTGATGCACACATAAGCACAGTACTGATTTATCATTGACCATGATTATTTGTCTATAAATGCTTTGTGTAAATGTGCTGTATTTATAAAGCGCTTTTCTACTCTTAACGACTACTCAAAGCGCTTTTACATCATACAGGATACATTCACCATTCACACACATTCATACACTGTGGCCAAGGCTGCCGTACAAGGTGCCACCTGCTCATCAGATAAACATGCACACACATTCACACTCCAATGCGCTGGGGGTTGAGGAGTGATGACACTAACTTCTGCAGTGGGTAATATTACAGAAGACCTACTCATCAAATAAATAGACTTCATCCATACAAATCTCACTACAAACTAAATTCAAAAGTTGGCAGCCTTGCCGCATCACACTCTCTCACTAACACACACACACACACACACACACACACACACACACACACACACACACACACACACAATTAACCCAGAGATTTTCTAGCAAAATAATTTTTTTGTCCCCAAAAATGTATGTTTGTATGGGATTTATGCAAGCACCTTGACACTAACCTTTGAACATGGGGCTGATCTTCCATACTCCCAGACACCCCTGGCTGGCGAACTGACCGAAAGACAGCTCAAGGAAGAAGAGAGGAATGCCACAGAACACCAGCATGATGAAGTATGGTAACATGAAGGCACCTGGAGGGCAGAGGAAATATGACAGGCACTTGGTCACTGTATGGTCAATGTTAGGAGGACTGGAAGTTGCATATGAACAGTGTGAAGACAGTGAACCAAAGAAAAGGAAAGAAAATGACAACTAAGCCCAATTTGTGTAGGTTTAATGCTTTATTACTGTTGATGTGTGGACATAGAAGCCTGTACAATGTCAGTTACCTTAGATGAGAATGATAATGAAATGTGGACCGAGCTGGTCCATAGACATAAAGAAAAACAGACATATGATCTAACATGTAGGGGCTGACTTAAATCTTTAAGAATTATGAAATACTATATACAGATATTATGTCTAAATCCAAGGTACATCGGTGAAATCCCATGTAGGCCGGATGAATACCACATATATAATAATAAATATAAAATAAATCATAAAAAAACATTGATGTAATTAGAAATGCTAAAAATGTAAACATATAGTAATGAGGTATATAATCATAGACTGTAAAAAAAATGGATGGAGCTTCCAGGTATGAAAAGTGAAGCCAATGCGGAAGTGTCTTAAATATGCATTTTATCTTATTTCCAGCAGGGGCGTTTTTATCAAAATGACCCTACTTCTCATTTTATTTTACCTCAGTAAACTTTTTCATTATTAGTGTATGGTCTCAATCTCTAGTTTCAAGACTTCTTCAATACAGCCCGATGCTTATTTTGTAAATTATGGTCCCATTTATTCTAAAATTGAAAGCATCCCTTGCTTTATTAGGGTGTGGCAACAAGCCAAACTGCCGATTATGATAGAGGCTTAGCAATGTGTATCGATGGCACTGTGTACATTTTTTTTCGGGTGTTGTCCCTGTTTTCATCCTAAACTTTGACCTCCTCACTGTGTCCTTTATTTCATCAAAGTTGATTGGAACATTTTGTTTGTCTTGAAGATCGTTTTGCCAACCAAGCTAGCTACTGCTTGTGTTGATGGTAACATAAATGTAAATGGACTGTACTTATATAGCGCTTTTCTAGTCTTAACGACTACCCAAAGCGCTTTTAGATACGTGCAGGAAGCATTTGCCATTCACACACATTCATACACTGTGGCTAAGGCTGCAACCTGCTCATCAGATAAACATTCACACACATTTACACTCCGATGCGCAGCATTGGGGACAACTCAGGGTTCAGTATCTTGCCCAAGGACACTTCAACACAAAACTGCAGGGCCAGGGATCGAAGCCCCAACCTTCAGATTGACCGCTCTACCACTGAGCAACAGCCGCCCCAGGGACATTTGCCAATTTTGTGTGTACTACCGTGCATATAGTCTGGATCAACAAAAGTACATTGTACATATCGCCCATATGGTACATTTCAAGGAAAAAGCCTGACATTCAATAACTGGAGGTCCTCATTTACCCGCTGGTAAATCTGCTGGATGAATGGCTTCATAAGGATTGAAAATGGACAACGCTCCCCCTTTAGTATTTAGCTTAGTGCAGCGCCATTGCCATTATCATACCATTATCCACACTGGCTTGGGCGCGTCATCCTCCCCAGCTCCACCCTCTTGTTGAAAATCGTCACATCCAGTTTTAAAAAAAAAAGCTAGGCTTCAAAACGTCAGTCCACAAACCAATGGGTGACGTCACTGCTGCAACGTCCACTGATACAGAATTGAATGATAGGCTATATATTATACGGTATATATGTACATATCATATACACATAAAGAAAAGTACAAAAGAAAAGAAAACAAACCTCTGCTATCACAACCTCCCCTGAGTGAGCAGAGAGGGTGCTGCATGTGCAACTGAGTCTGTTCAATGCACGATGCTGCAACTCTCTGATGGTTCAGACTGGACCAGAAACCAGACAGTCATCTATAGGGAACGTCTGTGTGTGTGTGTCTGTGTGTGTGTGTGTTTTCATTTGAGTGTCCGTATGTGAATTTGGTTGGTGCAACCAGCTGATACTGTACAATACCAAAACCTTATTGTGAACTCCTATTTAAGCTTAGATCTCCTGTCCTCTGTGCACTGTTTGCAGCTGTGTGTGAGCTAATGAATGACCTACATGTACAGAGTCCTTTTACAGGAATGTACAGGAATGCAGTTCTTCCATATGCATACATATATACAACCAAATATTTGCAGTGTAAACATGAACTGGAGTGTGGGATAGAGGCCAAGAAAAGGTCTGAGTCACGGAGTTATGGGACATTAGCCAAACTCAACACTTTTTAATATCTTTTAGTGCATTTTCTAATACTATTTAGAACATATTTTATTCGTTTTAATACAGATTTTTAAGGATGTATTTAACTAGAGGGAAGAAAGACTTCATGGCCTTGATGTATTTTGTACTCATCATATTCTTATGTGCCGAATGCAGCGGTTGCATGGTAAAAGCGGCACGTCAGCAGAAGCAGCAAGAAGCAGCTGGGTCCATTCTGATTATGACAGCATTCACACCCCAATAAACAATAATGTAGTTACGCACAACTACAATTGATGCTTAAAAAGATGCTTTGATATAAAGTGAAGTACATTGAGTTCATTGAGTGTGAGCTGTAACGTAACTGGTGAAGACAACTGCATTGATTAAAATGCTTTAGGGAGGTACAATCAGACAGATGTGAGATGATCAACTGTGATAGTAAAAGAGGTGCTCTAATATGGAATATGGCTGATCAATCTGACCTGTTTAGTGATGTAAACTGGGAAGATTTTATATGTTATTTCCCAAAAATAAACCATACACCTCAAATAACAAATTATGGGCATGACAGCGGTAAAAAAATGTAATTTCCCCTTGCGAGATCAATGAAAGTATTTTTTAATCTCACCCAATAACATCTCACTTACTGACCAAATAAAATCAGTTAGGTTTCATAATCACATTTTCCTCTCATTCTACACTCATGAATATAACTAACACTAAAACACAGTCAATTATTTTGTGTGCATGTATGAAAAAACAAAGTCATACCTACATTTACAAAACATTGAGATTGACGTTTTAATGTATTGTTTGCCCCTTAAACTTTTACATGTGGAAGTTAAAATACAGCTGCTAATGCTACTGTGACTTTCAGTTTACACAGTAGTGGGGTCTTTACTTACAGAGACATTCCTTAAAGCTTTAGTGTGTGAGTTTTTGATATTAATGAATGCCCGTTACATTCAAGCAATTGCCATATAAGTTGATACAAAGCTAATTAAGAGTCTCTTCACAAATCTCTGTATTTCTCAGTATGGCTATGTTCAGAAGATTGTGTCATCTGGTGACTTTACCACACAAAAACTCAAGTGAAGATAATTACCTCTTCTTAAGTATCCATCATGTTTTTTTAATCCTCTGTGTCCTCCTTGGCTACTAGCAACTTATAGAGAGGTGGGCCGTGCGCGATCACGGGAGGCTTGTATCATATGGATGTGCCGACAGTTTGGTTGTCATTACTTACAATTCCTCATGGGGGCGACAGAAACTACGCACTATAGCTTTAAGTATTAATGGAGTAACATGATTAAATAAATCCCTCATTTGAAATCAGCTAGTAGCTGTAAAGAATCTAGCACATTTCACACAAACTTAGAGATGGATTTACTCAGTCATGCTTCGTGGAACTTTAAATTCCTTTCTTACAGGATTCATTTGAATCATCAACTTGGAGAACTTCTTGTTCAAGGCAAGTGTGTAGAATATAATTATGTATGTATAATGTACTGTATGTTTAAATGGACTTAAATTGTACTTTACTCTATTTATGTGGTGTGTCATTGGCCAATAGAAATGAGATAGGCTCTACATCATAATGCATACCTCCTCCATTTCTGTAGCAGAGGTAGGGAAACCTCCAGACATTGCCCAGGCCCACAGCATAGCCCACGCTGGTGAGGACAAACTCTATCTGGTTGCCCCAGTTCCCTCTCCGGGAGTTTTCATCCTTCTTCACTGGTTCGCCTGGAACTGCTCCGTTCTACGGCAAAGACAGGGAGAGAGACAGAGGTGACTTCAGGTGGCAGGAAAGTGAATGTGTTTCTGAGATAGTGCTGCTGCATCGGGTCAAACAACGGCACTCAAAGGATTAAAACACACCTCTCTTACAGACATGATTTAGAAGTGAATGCTGTGGCAGTGTAGAGCATCCTTATTTTCCCTATTCGGCCAAATAGGTGAATTTAAAGTA
This sequence comes from Percina caprodes, assembly GCA_013375575.1. Lineage (NCBI taxonomy): Eukaryota > Metazoa > Chordata > Actinopteri > Perciformes > Percidae > Percina > Percina caprodes. The sequence continues at coordinate 393,884 of JABXJD010000030.1, read as the reverse complement.
TTATTTTCATTAGTATTATGCAGTGTTTTAGTACTTGAGATCTGTCTTGGTCTTAAGACTGGTCTCAGGAACACTTTGTGAAGGTCTTCTTCTCAGATAATTAAGACTTGGGATTTTATTTCAAGACCACAAATGCAGAGATATCAATAAATTGCCTATTTTGTGTGTTAACATTATTACTGGGATCGGATGTAAAACATCCTGCTTCAAAAGCAAACAATAACTTGACTCATTTCTGATTTAAAATTTGTAACTGTTAACCCCCTCTCGCCGCCCCCTTAACACACACTCCCAAGAAAGTGAATGCGGATGACAGGAAAAGCTCTTTCTGTCTTGACTCGGTCTTGCACTGTCTTTGTCTTGACTTGGTCTTGGTTTAGGTGGTCTTGACTTAAACACTGGTATCATGCAACAGTGGTAAATATCATCATACTTGGTAGTTAAATTATTCATGTGCAAAAAAGTTATTAACATACTATCTCCTCTACCCCAAAGTCTGGCAGAAGGTGGGTGCACTGGAGCAGACAGGATGTAAAGTGAAATCAGTGCCTTAATAACAGCCGATAAGCATTTGGTCTTGTCGTCCTGATTTCGAGCTTCTCCTCTCCTCTCCTCCCTCCCTCTTTTACTCCATCTGCTGGCATCATATGGTCCCTCTCTCCTGACCTCCTTCTTAACCTCAGCTGTGTCTGTCTGTGTTTTGTGGGCGCCCATAAAGACACTCATGCTCTAAATACTGCTAATTTTGAAACACTCTTTTGGTAAAAGGTACATGTACTGTATATATCAGTAATGGTCATTGACTTAACAGACTAGTCATTAACATTCTGAAATGATCTTGGTAACTTTACATATTTGCTTCAATTCTGTGCAAAAATTGTGTAAACTGTGTCATCATCGCAAGTAAGAATGTAAAGTAAACCAGTAAACCCATTTTGTTTTGTACTCTACAAACTATGATGATTTAAGAGTTATTTTTTTCCATGAAAGAGTTCAACAAACCCCTAAACATTGTTGAGTACAGATGATTGAAAGATTGAAATGGTTGTTGTCATTTTATGTCTTTAAATTTAAAAGTTTTGCCTGAAAAGCCTGAAAAAGAAGGCAACATGGCCTGCTTATCTGGTACATGCTTGGATTGTTTTTCCAGTATTATGCAATACATTTGTTTTTTTTAAAGATTTGATTGTAAAAGTATTTTTTTTTTACTTTAAATGTTTAAAAATGTAGACACAGCACTCGGGTTCTAGCTTATATGAATTAATGGTGTCCATGTGGGCGCGACACAGTTGTAAGCATGGTACAGTACAGTAATAAAAACTCAATTCACTCATATATGCTGCTCGTGTTATCTGTGTATAGCAGAGCCTTATTTTCAGAGGCTCAATGAATGAACAAAAATGTAAATACTGGTCATAAAAAAAAAAACGTATTTGCAGAAAAAGGTTCATTTTGCTCTGAACAATTCTTTCAAATCACAAAATTCAAACCCTAACCCTGTCATTAGGCAATACACTAAATGCAATGTCATGCTTTTTTTTGCTATGATAAATGAATACATACGTTAATAAGTATTACAGTACAACCGTCCTTAATGGGGTTAGTTAACAGCTTTGTTTGTGAACAAGATGTTGCAGTAAAGTTTATATAAAAGCAATACAGTGACATATTTGTTTGGTTCTAATTCTATAAAATGGCTGCAGGACACTAAGTCCTGGAGATAGCATGTTGCTCAGGCACAAGCACACACACACACCTCTCCTAAATAAACACACTGCCTCCGACACAGAGCGAGATCTTGTTCATCAGCACAACAGAAACAACCACAAGAACCTCCACATTTTGCCCCCATTGTGCTGTAGTTCAACTTTGAGGCAGCTGCAAGTGGGACTGATGAAAGAGAGAGAGAAAAAAATAAATATCGGACAGCAACAACCAATTAAAACAAAAAGCCACCATATTTTTCCCAAAGCTCTGTTGTTTGTCTTTGAGTCTGGCTGTGCTTGCATGTCAGGAGGGCAAAACAAAGAGCATTTTCTCCAGCATCCTTGACCTTTTGTTGTGCAGGAGTGGAGGCTGCAGGTGGGACAGATAGGAAGATCAGCAAACACAAGTGTTGTTGGCGAGGAGATGCTCTGAGTGAAGCCACGGTCAGAGCAGTGTGCGAGTAGAAACCCACAGCAGTGAGCCCCGCCGTCACAGCGGGTCACACATTACGAAGTCTCTGTCTTGAGTTGACTTTGGAAGGAAAAGGAGCGTCAGAAACACAGTCCCCCAGTCGGAGTAGGTTAATATGGCTCGGGGAAGGGAAGTTTGGGGTCCCCTGCTGGAGCTGCTGCCCCCGCGACCCGATACCAGATAAGCGGTGTAGATGGATAAATGAATGGATGGAGAAACACAGTGTGCAGCTGTGTGTGTTCTCTGTGCACCCAGCACTTGTGCATAAGCACACAGGTTGACAACATGGCTCAGGTCTATTGCCCGAACAAACAGAAAGGAGATAAAACACTGGGAATAGCAATGACCCATTAATCTTTGGTGTACACTCTCTAAAACAACCTGACATATTCCAGACAGGCACTGGCACACAGAGTGAGTACAGAAGAAGTACAGGACGTTTGCAGTGGATGTTCTTTTACCATGAAAACAGGCACTGTGTTGTTGCAGTGTAAACAATTTAGTTGCTATATTTAAACATTATAAAGTCGGGTTGCCCCCATTGATTGATATTAAAGTAAAAAATACTTGAAAGGGAAATCGGCATCATGGCTTTGTGGTCGATGATTTTGCATTTTTTTTATTTTGTATGTAGATTGATACGCATAATGTGGAACCAAAGTTCACAAGCGAGAGTTCCGCCTGGACACTTATATTAGCAGTACGCCTTTAGTTAGCAACATGCACTGTGGTTAGCACAACAAACAGATTGCCGTGCTAGTCAGTTACACTAAGGTGAATGCAAATGAAACAGAGCTGCAGGAATACAGAATGCAAACTAAGTATCCAAATAGGTATTTTGAGAGAAGAAGTCAGGTAATTCCAATTTCCACCATTAAATATGGAACCAAATACATTTCTAAAGAAACACACCAAATAACTTGGATTGTACTGCACAAGTAGCAGTGTGTAGCATTCAGGATGATCTATTGGCATAAATGGATTAGAACATTAATGAATATGTTTTCAAACTAAGAAATGTTGTTTTCATTAACTTGGAATGAGTCCTTCATATCTATATACATAGTCCTCTTCCACAGAGCCTGCCATGCCACACCACCATGTTTCTACAGTAGCCTAGAAGGGACAAACCAAACAGTGCATCTAGAGAGAGTTTTTGCGTTTTTTTAATTGAAGGCCACCGTAGGTTCTACTACATGCTTGGAAAGACAGGGGTGAGCAGAGGGGTATTTGGTAGTTGGTTGCAATCTTCAACCTTACAGCTAGATGCTACTGAATCCTGGACACTGCTCCTTTAAGTGACAAATCTAAACATCTAAAACCAAAACACCCTTAAAAAAATAAAGCTGTACAAACATAACTATTTTTCCACTAACAACGGCCCTAAGTGGAACAGAGAGAAAGCAGCACAGCTATCTTGCATCTTGAAAAGCTGTTGTGTTATTACCGATGACCCATCCAGCTACAGGTAGAGTATGGCCCACCAGTTTACACAATCTCTATCGGTTGGAGGCTGGTTTTATGGGAAACAAGTTTTAGTCCTAGATTGAAGATATTTAAAAGGTGCATCAGAGGATTTAGGGTTTGATCTTGAATCCACTGAAGATCAACACAATCCAGTACAAATCAGAGCGGCATCAAACACCATTCTCTGGACAAGAGATGAAATCCCTATCTCCCTTGACTGACCCTGATGTCTTCACCCAGGTGTCATAGCCTGCGGTGCTGGCTCTCAGGAGCCCCCTGGCCAGTCAGTCAGACAGACAGACAGACACTCTCTACGTATCCCTCCATTTCTATGTCACATGCTTCTCTGGGACCATCTGGACTTTATGTAAGACCATACATGCATCCATCCCTGTCTCTCCTTTGATTTAATTTGCAATGTTTTTCCTCTTTCCAGGCTCTCTCTCAAGTCACAGCGTTGACTTTGCTGTTGTTGCATCAGGATAATGATGAAAGACGTTTCATAGATAATTGTTGCTCACAAGTTCGACAGGGCTCATACATGTTCATGCATATTATGCAAAAATGCCAAGATGATGGTGAGGAAATGTCATGTTTTAAATTTCTGCACTTGCAAAAACCACCCCAGCCAATCAAAACTTTGAGGTTGAGTCAATAATTGGGGAAAACATGCTATAGCCAGAACAATGGTGACAGAAAAAGTGCCACATAATTATAACAAACATGACATAGTTGAAGTTAAGTATTTGAAAGATGACTTACAGAGACAGCAACTTCTATGTTGGCATATTTCTTAGACCAACATAAAGTTATCTGCTCCTTGCAACCGCGTCACTGTCAACTGAAAATTACAATAATGGGACTGATATGTTAGTTCCATCAAGGAAAACTAGGCTCTCTGAAATATACAGTAAGAAGCTAACATGAAAACAATGTCAGACTAATGTCACAACAACAAATTGAACCCAAATGACTGATTATCAGGCCCTTTGGGGTTTCAGTCAAAGTCTTTTGTGTGACAGTCAAGCCCAGATGTAGTGATCATGCAAATGCATGCTTGGCAGCAAAGAGCTGGTAAATGTACAAACAAAGATATCAAATATATATACAAATAAATGAATAACATTTTATGTCATGTGTGCATAATGTGTGCTCCAAACCACAGAATAGCCTGTCAACTGCCAGTCACTGATTCTGTTCGCATTGTTCCTCCCTGAAATATTTAAAACGGCAGAATATGTCAATTATAGAGTGTGGTCTAGACATGCTCTATGTGAAAAGTTAGATTGTGTTATGATTTGACACTATTATTAATATTTGAATTGAATGTCTTTATTGAAATGATTAGATGTTTCCATTGAAGAATAGCACTGCTAAAAAAGCTCCTCTAACTTGGTGACAAGCATATTGTATTTCCTATCAGTTCTTCACAATAACAACATCAAGATGGTTCACCAATCGAAAGCTTTTATTGTGAAGCAGCAATAGCAGGAAAGGTACAGTATGCATTTTTAGCAGCTTAACACTTTTAAAAAAATTCATCAACATAACAGTGATCACTGAACAGGAATACAGGAGTGAAACTACACTTCAAATTGCAGATATTAAGGTAGAAGCCACAACTGTTCTCAGAGCTGAATACAGCAACACTTTAAAAACTGGTGCAAAACTCAGGTGTCCAGCAAAGACAGACATGAGGTTCCAAAGACACAGCTTTTTCTCATTAGAGCTTGGTACTATTGTGTATTTAGCACAAACCATTCTTGGAATGAGCAGAACAACTGCATTCTGTAATCATAATCTCACAGGTTTGTGTCAAACAGTTGTAAACAAAATACAAAGTCCCTAACTCATCTCTCTGCTAAGCTGACCTGGTAGAGACCGCCAGCTCAGTGCCTCGCATGTGAATGCACTGAGAAACGCGGATCTGTGTTGTGCAGGCTCAGACTGCGAGTGACATAAAATGGGATCAATGTGATTCACCCCAAATCATGTCATTCTACAAAGGTCTGCAGGTGAACTATGAAATGAATAAGACAGACAGAGCTTGCACTTACACACACCAATGATGACTGAACACACAATTTCAGACGTACGTTTACAGACATGCACAGGACCAACATATCAGACGTCAGCACTAACCCTTCAAACAGACTTCTTTTGACAACTGCAGACATGTCTGTGCACTGCACTTTCCACTGGAGCGTAGCAAAAACTACAAACTTCCTTTTCATCTTATGGCAACACACTTTAGGTTACTTCACCTTCCCCTTCCTCTTCTTTAATGATGATCTTTAAACTTTAGTTAAAAAATACAAATGTGGTTTGGACAGTATAAAAACAATGGGAGTAGACATTTGAAGGCTGAAAGTACGACAGATTTATTATTAGCGCTCTTATTTTCGCATTCGCTAAATTTGCATGTATCCTCATCTTCTAAGCTTTTTAACAAGGTGTGTCACAGCTCTTCATACAGTTGCGACAGAAGGCACACAGTAGAGTGTATCCCCACCTACAAAATGTGATTTGTCAACATCATGCAATTGCTGACTGAATTCTATTCAGTGACATTTTACTAACAGCTCACTGCTCTCTCCCCCTCTCTGGGGAGCTGTTTCTCTGTGCACATATACAAATCTCCCTCAATGTAGGTTCGAGTTGCTTTTTTAAGCAAAAAATAAATATCATTACACATGCATCTTGGGAAGATACCTAATTGTCTGGTAAAATGTGTCTAAAAGAGTAAAGCTTATGAGAATAGTAGTCTCGCATCGACAGACCTTTCTCCCCAGCGATGCAAAGGAGGGTCTGGTGCATACCGGGATGGGAGAAAAACATGCTCTGGTTTATTGGCATTTCTTTAAACCAATCACAATTGTCATGGGTGGCGCTAATTGCCGCATGGAGCAATGGCACTTCTAGAAAATAGCCTTGGGAAGGAACTTGTTTTGGTGGAACGGTGTACGTTCAAAGGTTGTTTTAGTCGTGCAACAAAAAACTCAGATTGGACAGATAGTCTAGCTAGCTGTCTGGATTTACCCTGTACAGATCTTAGGAAAGGTAAACCATAGCCCTCATGAATCAAACTGTGTTAAAAAATTTCAACGCAAAGAAAACCCAAGGTAATGGATATCCGGCCTAAATGAGTGAAATCCGGTGGAATTTCCATCGGCAATGGAGCAATCCTGGAAGTGGAACGTTGTGGATATAGACAATGAGAAAAGAGGTTTTGTTGTTTTGTTTTAGCAAGAAAAAAAGGATTTTATACTGTCTACAGGAGTGTTATTAATATATACACCGTAGGCATTTCCACATATGTGCCCCCACAGTTGATTTCCACAATGTATTACCTGGATATCATTTAACATGTCTATGACGTCTCACACTTGCTCTCTGGAAAAACTTCTGAACGCACACACAGAGGTCTCTACACTTGCACATGTACTGTGCAGATCAAATCAAATTCCCTTAGCCCCTGTTGTTGCCCCTTGGGACAGCATCCAACCAACAGGGTGGGCTCTGTATTTCTCAGTCAACGCACATGTACAAACGCACACACTAAAAAGCAATTTCTTGTACTTTACTGCAATTTCTAGCAAAGGTCATCAGTGCTTGAGCAATGATTGTCTAAGATGGGGGTCAAAAGGGTTCAGTAGTACTTTTTTAGGGTGTCACTGCTCCATCCATAAACAATATTATGAAAACTGTACACCCTGAGAATAGAAATGGAGAAAAAAATACAATGACACAAGATTTGATAGACATAGACATATTATAGACATATTATATCAGAAATTTAATTACTTGTGTCTGTCTACTTGTCTGGCAATGACATGACTAAAGAAATCAGACATCTTCTAAAGTTATCCTGATTACAACACTGAGCTAATGTTCACTAAAGGTATAACTGCATAAACTGACAGGACAAGCTGCCGCTCAGCTCGGAATATCTGGACATCCTGATTAAGGTAATGAAAATGTGATGAACTTAAAGTAGTAGTATTATTTTTTACTATTTGCTAGTGTGTCCTGTTGGTCAGAACTCAACAGCTACAGGAATGGAAAAATACATGAGCTGACATCTAACGGTATGGTTCATTGACCAACAGACTCATCACTCAAAGAGACTTTTTCTGAAAGGGTACTGACTGACATTTCACTTTAAAAAAACTTTTTGTTTTTAATCAGAGGGGATTTGGTATTTCCCCCCCGTGAGTGTGATCATGGACACATATCCAACACAGCTGTGGATCATCATGGGATCATGATTTGTATTTAAGTTCTGTGTACCATGTTTTACTGTTATGTGTTTTGAGAAAGGTCCCTGGGACCAAAATGCTGACAAATAAACCAACTACAGAAGTGAAAAGTGTGTGTGGGAATTTTATTTTATTTCATTTTTAAATGGATCTCCGGGGGATTTAATTCCCAGCACCACAAAGAATGCCAAGCCAGTGGTGTGCGTGTTGTTGACTATTCATCCATGACAGACACCAGTTTATTTTGTAGTTTAGCTAACTCACAAAATATATATAATAAAATCTAAAAATGAGAAGCCAGCTAATAACTGTGTGCAGATTGGGTGCAGAGAGGTTTTAGTGTTTTAAAGGGGTCATAGTTGCAATGGCATGCTCTTAATGTAGGTTTATGGTCGCTGTGGTGTTCCCAGTGCGAAGTGTGCGAGCCATGAAATGACGTCACTGTGTCTGTTGTTTCCAGTGCGAAGGCTCTACAAGTTGTCACGCTGAACTTTGTTGTAATAGGAAGGTCGAGAACAACAGCGGAGCCTTCGTTGCCTCTAACCCAGCTTCCGCATGACCAATAACAGACAGTATTCTATCAATAATCCTTGATTATTCCCAACTCTGGCTGCTTAAAGTAAAGATAGTTTAATGCATTTTGGGGAGATTTTTTTATATAACAGCAGTGCTAAGCATTTTACAGTGGCAATGCGGCTCTGTTGAAATCATATTGACGAAACACCGCCGAATCTTCTGCTTGAAATCAAAAAAATCAAAGAAAATTGATGGTGACACGACTGCTGGTGAAAGATATGGTGACTGGCAATATTAGGTAAGTCAGCTGAAATGTAGACGTTTGCTTGCTTTACTATCACACTACAAAGTTGACCTTTAATACAGTCAGGGACTCACCTTTTATTCACACAAGTAGCTGATCTTAACACACTCCTGCCTTTTAGTAGAGTTTTGCAGAAGGTGAAAAGGACCATAGTTTTATATACAGTATGTACTTCTCTTGCATCAGACAAAGTCATGAGAGCATCTTGATAATAAACAAACAGTAAAAAAAAAGTGTGTGCAGTCTAAGGAAGTACTGTTTCAAACATGTCAGTACCAGGTGGCCAATGCACAGAAAGGAAAAAAAAGTTGCTGCATTCTAAATTTGTCCAGTATTTTGAGCTTTCCATGACATTATACTCTTTACAAGACAACCCTTGACTACAAGACATCATGGAATACCAATGATGTGACAAACAAATGTATCCAACGGTGCATATCGGGCTGGCCGCACATTTATTCAACTGTCTCATTCACACGAATACTGATCGTTTAGCACCTTGTCAATGCCTAAACACCCAGTGATTCTTGTCAGTGCCTTGTCCTCCAGTCAGTTTTGCTCAAACTCCTTTTATATTCAAATCACAATCATGCAAATAAGTGCAATCAGAACACTCTTTAAATCATTCTTTTAGATGAGCCGCTCCTGATACTGTTTCCCCAGACCAATAATCAAGCCTCAGTTATTCAAAGTGGCACACGTAATCTCCCTTGCCCCACCTATGCAGAATTTAGTAAACATGTCTGTCTGCTGTGACTGAATCCACTTGGCTATTATGGAACAAAAAGCCAACCGGATCCCCCCCCCAAAACAGGCAACTCAAAGCTCCCTTTATGAGTGGGCTGTGAGGTGAGAGTAATAGGCCTAAAGGCAGTGTAGACCGTGGCTTCTCAACCTGCTACCATTGGGGCCACATACCAAAGGATCCCATTGGGCATGGACTGAATAAATCCCCCTCCACGGCTGATTAATTGAAACCAAAGGATGGGGTGTCAAGAGGAGGAGAGAGGAGGAGGAGAAGAAGAAGGAGAAAAAGTCGAGCCCTGTCAGATGAAGGGTGGTATAGATGGCCGCCCAGAAGCTACAGGTTACATCAATCCATACATTGAGAAAGTCACTCAGCAAGTCAGTGGTCTTCAGTTCACAATAAAACACTTAACAATGCGCTCCTGCAGACTGGCCTGCTTTCCATCAAAGTGTTGGTTGTGGCCACCCTCTGAAATTATGCAACCACCGTATTCAACAACACCATGTTTCAACCACAGGAATTTCCCTTCTTTTAGGAACTTGTTGAGTTTCCACTGCAGATACCAAGGTCTAAATTAAGTTCTGGGGGCTTTATTTCACCCCCTTAAAAAGTCCCTGATCAGAGGCTAATATCTTCTGAAAGTAAAGGAACATACATGGTGGGGTTTTGCACAGCACGGATGCTTCAACTTGCCACTGTTTCATTGATAAAACAACAGAGTAGCCTTCAGCCTAAGGGAGGGGCACCCAGATAGCCCAGGTGGTAGAACGGGGGTCCATATATAGAGATTTTACTCCTTGACGCAGTCGGCCCGGGTTTGACTCCGACCTGCAGACCTTTGCTGCCTGTCATTCCCCCTCTCTCTCCCCTTTCATGTCTTCAGCTGTCCTGTCAAAAATAAAGGCTGAAAATGTCCCAAAAATAAAGGCTGAAAATGTCCCAAAAATAATCTTAAAAAATAAATAAATAAATAAAAATAAAAAGGACTAAGGGAGAACATTTGTTGTAAATGTTTCAATCATACTATTCCAGTCACAGCGTAGGAAAACACATTGCTTTCGCCAGATAAGTGCAAACTTTGTTTGGCTCATTTTCTGTAACCAATCTAGCATTAAGCATTATGACTGGAATTAGCCAGCCAGCTAACTAGCCAGCCGTCCCCAGTGAGCTACTCTGGTCAATCTGGTTAGCAGACTCTGTTCTGCCACCGACAAATTTGGACAAACATTGTTTTGTCGTATGTATCATAGCAACAGTTTATATATCCGGTTTACCTATTTAAATGATGAAAAGATTACAGCCGCCTGCTGGCATGGAGAGACATTTCCTCACACGCAGGTGCAGAACATATGGACTAGTTGGCAAAGGCCAACTAGTCCAATTCTTGGCCAAAGCACAGGTGTCGTGAGGAGACGCAAGAATCGGGCTTCATTGCCACTAGGTGTTTTTTTGCTTGGTGTGTTGTGGTCTGCCGCATTCCCCCACCTGTGTCGTGTCTTTTCTGTTCTGTGTGTCCTGTCTGTCTTGCCGTAGAGGGCGTACCTGAGGTTCTTGTGGCGTGGCTTTCCTTCTACGTTCAGTCATTCACTCGGCTGTTCCTCATTACTCATCATCCACTACTATACTTATACCCGGGCTGACCACCTCATCAGCGCCAGATCGTTACATGCATTCAGTGGTAACTTGGCTCCTAGTATTTGCGCCTCCTTGTTGTTTCCCGTGTCTTGGTTCTAACTCCGCCTCTCTTCATAGATTATCCGTTGTCCCTCCGAGCTGCCTTCCTACTACACACCGGCCAACCACCTGTCTACCAGCCACCTGTCCACACCTGTGTTTGTACCCCTCCGCACTTATTAAACTGCCTGAACTTTATTCTGTCTGCGTCCGTTTGTATCTCTGTGGTTCTGGGTCTTACTAACCGTAACATGGTGTGTCAGCACCTTTAGCTTATTTCTAACATGTGGGAAATGTTTTGAAGTTTGTACCTAAGGCCTAATACCAGATAGCCACGTCAGCCCTCTTCTGCAGCTAAGGTCCTGTACACAACTGCCAGTAAAAGGCAATCTTGATGACCACAAGCAGACAGCCATATGTTTCACTAACAACACATTGAGATTCAATTATCCGAAAAAATGTTCTGGAGATCATATATGCATGCACACATCCCAAACGTTGTCTATATTATAAGCAACTTAGCATTTACTCTTTCTCCTTTGCTCTGTATTAGTATGTTTGCCAACTCTGTTTCCAACATTTTGGTCTCATGTTGAGTTTTAAATGATAGTTTTATGTAGTATGCAAATCATTTTCTCTATGTTTTGCAGCATAAAAAAGTCATTCAGGTGGACAGTTGGGGGGGCAGTTTGTAATTAAGAACCACAAGTGTAAAAGAAGATTTAGCGGGTTAAACGAAATCCTACAGGAACATATATAATCTGTAAATAATCTCTATATTATCTTTGTTATTTTTTACAAGAAAAGAGTTTATAAATATTAAAGGTCTATCTATATTCTCTATAAATAAAAGATGCAACAGATTTTAAAGAAGCCTTTTCAGCATTGTTGTTTTTTTGGTCCATGGTTAATTACTACATTAGTTACTACAATCTCTACACTGCACCTAGACACCTCAACTGTGTCATCCAGCTCCTTACCTTGACATCATTTTCCATGATGAGGAACTTGATGCAAGCACAGCAAATAGTCCCAATGGCCTGATGACCGACCAACTTCTCTATCTCCGCGACACTTATAGCACAAACCTTACCAGGCTGGAATCCTCAAATACCCTCTCTGGGGGGAGGAGGAAGTGGGATAGTTGCCTGAAGAAAGAATGGGGGTAGGGCCAAAAAGGGAAGGCTGGGTGTGGCTAGGTCCAAGAGGAGAGGGTGGGCATTTGATGTCAGACATCAGACATCAACAGGGATTGAAACTTGTCTGTACTAAAAAGATGTGTGTGTCTACATGTGCATATGGGTGTGGAAACATTTTTTTCATTTATGAGTGATAGATTATCCTACTTATGTCTGTATGTGTACGTATATGTGCAGTGTTCCCCATGAGATTTTGAGATGTGAATTTTGTTTTGCACCACCAGAAGATATTCAGCACATTCACTGACATAAAGTATAATAAAAGGCTTCAAGACATGTCCTCCAATTTCACATTTTACATAGAGGAGACTAAATACCCGCCTCCCCTCTTCCTTTATTTTATAATACTAACCTTCATCGTGGCCATCGTCCTCCTGTCTTTTCCTCACCAACCAGTTAACCAAAAGTTAAAAGTCAAACTCATCGGAGAATTAAAAAAATATAATTTAAAAAACCCAAAATTTACTCAACTTTGAATATTTCTATTCACAATAAATAGGCTACACAAGTTAAAAAATATATATATTTTAATTTGTGTTAGATGTTTAATGAACGTGTTGAAAATTTCAACATTATTGAGAATTATTATTACGAGAAATTGGTAGAAATTATTGATGTGATGGAGAAGCCAAGTCCAACATTGACTAATGTTAGTTTCATTAATCACTACATTCACTGATAAATCACAAATTTGATCCAACATTTGCTATTGACGTTTCAACCCCAGGACCATTACGCGTCATGTTCAACGTTGTCTCTACATATTCGGTAGGAAGGTAGTGACCAACAGCTGAGCCTTTGTTTCCACCAACTGCGCTTTCAAGTGACAATAAACCAATAACAGGCTGGTAAACTGTGCCAATGTCTGGGGGTGTTTGATCTATAATCCTTGATCATCCCCTGACTCTGGCTGCTTAAAGTAGAGATAGCAAGTTTAATGCATTTTTTATATATCTGCGGTGCTCTTGAATGCACATAGGGGAAATATCGATGCATACTTGTGGACGTTTCTTTGAATTAAAGCTGAATGAAATGTAATGTAATGCCATAATCTTATTTCGGGAAAGATAATCACAGATTCCACCATTGTCACTGGATTTTCAGTCCTATCTGTGTATGTCATCTACATGCAAGATACATGTAAATACCATGGATCTATTCTTATATTTTTGGTAACCACTTCAGTTCTACCAATCTGTTTTGACAGTCTCTTTTACTGTCCATTGTAAGCGTAGGATGACAGCACTCTGTCAAAGCATTGTGAAGACAATCTCTCAATCCCTTTTAGAAATAAGCTGTTCTCTAATAAAACAATAGGATTACATGAGCGTGAGTGAACAAAAGAGATGGGAAGAGACAGACTGAAATAGAGACGGATACTGAGAGCTCTATAAGAGAAAGACAGAGTGAAAGGAAGGGGAATAGAAAAAGAGTTAGAGACAGAGGGACAAGGGGCAGTGATGGCTGATGATGAGTGTAGACAGGCAGGCAGGTCTAGCTAGCCGCTGCAGCGTGTGTGCTCCGTCCACCCCCACCCTCCACCCTCCCTCGCTTGTTCACTCATTTGCTTAACAAGTTCATTTGTGCGTAGGCCTTCATCGGGTATGGCTGTCAAGTGATGCGCGAGACTGGCCTGCGGAACTGTTGGCACTCGCAAGCTGTTCACCTGCATCCCTCTCACTCCCACACACACACACACACACACACACACACACACACACACGCACGCACGCACGCACGCACACACGCACACACGCACACACCCCCATTGGCATCCAATAAGGCCAGAAGTGTGAGCAAATGGTGTGTGAATACTGCGTTCAAGCTGCAACATTTCCACAATATCAGACGTCGAGCTGAAATAAAAATGTTTTTGTTTTGTTGATTGTTGAAAGGAAATGATTGGCTGATTAATAAATGAATTGGTAAAAATAAAATGAACCAGCAACTACTTACTTTTCCAGTTCCAGCTGAAATGTGAGGATTTGCTACATTTGTTTAACTTTTATATATATATATATATATATATATATATATATATATATATATATATATATATATATATATATATATATATATATATATATATATATATATATATATATATATATATATATTCATTCTTTTATATTATTGGTCAGACAAAATTAGAAAAGTGAAGATGTCACATTGGCCATATTTAAGAATTTGTGATAGCATTTCCCTGTATTTTCTGTATGCAGCCCGGGAGGTGTTCTCAATTGAACAGTTTATGTTATATAATTTGCTCCTCTCTTGCAGGGCAGCAAAAGCCTTTGGCCCAGCAGATTCAGTCAGTTTGAAGATAGCAACAACCCCTTAAGCTCAGTTTTTATGAACTGGATGACATCTGCAGTATGATCATCAACTTTTTTATGGCAAACCATTCTGTCATCCTATAAAATATGTTTTATATGTAACATCAACCCCAATTTTATTAAAATGTCTTGTATTCAATCCGAGTGACCCATAATGAGAATCTGATGGGTACATGCAAGACGAGACTAATGACATTAAAGAGCATTAATTGCCAAATTATGTGCAGGTGCTTTCTTTACATTTACTGTATCTGTACTCTCTCTGTCTCTCTCGCTCTCTCTCTCAAACAGACATCAGACTCTATCATTTATCTTTCTCCGTTTAGCTTCTTTCTCCTTATTTTACCTCATTGTTTTAGCCCTCTTCACTTGAAGCAGCATCGACAAACATCATCTCTGTGGAATGTCCCTCAATCCTCACACTAGAGAGTGTGCACCACACACATGAAGCCTCGACAAGCATTATCACCCCCTTCCTTTGTCCCTGCTCAACACAGAGCAGCATGCTGCCTCAACGACCCTCATCATCAGCTCTTTTCTCCACTGATTCTCACTTCCTACAAATCCATGACAGAGATAGTGATTAAGCCTCATCAGCCTGTTTCCTCACCTCTTTGCAGAGCTTTGCTTAAACCTCCCCTTTTTCCAAAAGCTGCACAACTGCACTGCAATTGTGTGCAGGTTAGAGCAGTGTATCACATTTAACTACCGAGTGTGGGCTGTTGGGATAATGCAATCATCATCATCATAATCATTTTACACATGGTACATTTAGTCTTCAGTCCAGCCTTCAGCGTTTTAGGCAGTATCGCAGGCGATACTGATACTGGTATCGGAACATCTCTAACTAAGAGTCTTTGAAAAAAAACTGTACCTGTGTCATGCAGGTATAGGATGACGTGAGTGTATTCTGTTTTTTATAATTTACCCTAGTTACATAATTATGTAATATATACTATGCAATGTATTTGCATGCAATGTTTGAAATGGCAAAATTATTCCCGTAACATTTAGCTAAATATGTCTAAATAAGCTAAATAAGTACAGTAACATAAACCCAATGTTAGGGTTAGGGTTAGATAACCCTAATAACCAGGTTCCAATGCGATGTAAACTTCACATCTCAAATATGATCAAATCCAGGATATATGTGTAGTGGTTTTTGTAGTGGTATTGTGTCTTCAGACAACACAGGTAAAAAATAACTAGAACTAGTTTCCAGCACTGTGAAGAAGCCAAAACTAAACTAAAAAAGTAACACCAAAATTGTGTCACAAATGTGACTAGCAATATGGACCCACATATTGGACTGCACATCTAATTACGTACAACCAAATGCAAAATTAAAAAAGCTGAATAAATTAATAAAAACATGTATTCAACAAGCTCCAATCATGTATTGACATCATTTCACTCATGAGCACCTGTAATGCAGAATGTTAATTCAAATGTTAATCAGCTGCAGGGTAAGAGCAAAGCCAATGCAGAAGATTAAAAAATATTATATATCATGGAACAAATAGGCCTATTCCACACGTATATATATATTTTAAATGGCTTTTTTCTTCATTTGTTCAATAACAAAATCCTGTCACAGTGCATGTCAAGCAAGCCAACAGGTGGCTATTTAGCACCAGTTTGCACAAAGAAGAAGAAGCTACTGACCAATCAGAAGCCTGAAAAAAACCTAAAGACTACCATTTAGAATGTGGGCAACGTCAGTGAATATGCCTAACTTGGAAAAGAAGTAATCTCGTGTTCACCGGTCTCTTTATAGCCGGGCGGATTTCTGGGGTTTACCGGAAGTAATCCGATTAAAATTATAAACCGTTAAAATGGTAAACTGAGATATCTTGTAGAGCGGTAATACCTGATTGGGTTGTGTTTATATTATTAAGAGTATCTCGTTATGTAGAGAAGTGTTTTGGCCATTTTTAAGCCTTCTGTAAATTTCCCGCCTGAGCCACCCCTACAGCATTATTAAGAATGGATTGGTCCATTTCTGAGGGGTGCGATCAGGCTATTTTAGAGGGAGGTTTCAGTGATGAAGGGAGGTTGGTTGTAGGAAGACGTAAGTCTCATGAGCCAGATGAATTGTAGTAAAAAGGCAATTTGTGAACGTTTGTTCTTTAGTTTAGTATTTTACTTATATTGTTTTGTCTCTCAAGTCTATTTCTTTTTTTGTTTAGTTTTGAAAGTCTTTGATTTTTATTATTTTGTATTTCTGTATTTTGCCTTTGAGCCTTATTTGGGATGAATAAAAACACCCCATCTTAAACCAGAACCAGAAATCAAAGTTTGATTCATCTTTCCGGTCTTCATCTTACTACGACTACTGGTAACATCTACCTTCACACACACACACACACACACACACACACACACACACACACACACACACACACACACACACACACACACACACACTCAGAAAAGGTAAAAACAGCCAAACTAGTTTAAAGTTTACTATAGCGCCCCCTAATGGCCGATCCTTACAAAATTTGGTACAGAGCCTCAGAGTGGCATGCCAAACAAGCATCACACGTTTCCTGTAGATAGCATTTACTGTGGCAGATATTAGAATTGCAAACTTATCATTTGAATGCATTGAATTGGCAAAAACAAATAAACTTTGATATTATATATCATAGCGCCCACTAATGGCCGGTCTATGCCAAATTTGGTATTGGATAATTGGACAATGATCTCAAGTTCTAATTTGATAAGTGTGTGGTAGCTAACGGAGAAAATGTGTTTGGTCAACAAATGCGTACTTTAACAGATTACAGATCACATCACATCTGACCACATCATGTTTCATGTTCTAAGAAGCCAATTCTCCACCTTTAAACATGACTGATCCTCCGACATGGAGGATTACTGTGAGAGAAGGTGATTTTCACAAGCATGTTTAAGGCTTATGCATGGAATGACTACACAATAAAATCTGGGTATCTGGGTATATTTTTTAAATCACGCATGGAAATGTACATAAAAAAATAGCATTGAGATGCATCGAGAATTGAAATCGTTGGCCCAGAGATTCCCACCCCTACTCGGAACACACCGGGCGACGAGATGTAATACGTCTTCATAACAGCAGGCAGCGCTAATCTGTATTGTTGCCAAAAATGAAAATGGTCAGCATTGGATGAACGCGTCACATAGGTCTGGTTTCTCGGAAAATTCAAAGCCAGACTGTCATGGTGGCTTGTTCAGAATACAATCTCATATTTTACTAAAATAGTTCACCAAAACCGAAATTTTAAGCGAGAAATAGGAAATGCAGTTTCTGAATCGGTCTTCATTTCAGATCGACAAAGGTCAGTTTAAAAGATTTTGAGAGACTCTAGTCATGCTCATCCCGCTCCTCATTTCCGGTTTAGCACTCTACCAATCAGATTGGTCAATTGTGTCCGACTGCCGGCAGGGCCGGCCTTCCGACTGAGCATGTCAGGTCGGCCAAAATGAAAGAGGACGGCCCCTCCAACGGATGATGGCATGGAGAACACCAAACAGACTTGAGTCACTGACCTTGCCAGACAGTCCAATGGCAGATTATCGGTTTAGTGTGTCACTGCCTTAAGGAATTCTAATGTGCAATGAATAATATGGGAGTAAAAAAAAAACACTTTGACGACATTATAGCACTACCTAGGGATCCATTGTAAATCTATCTGTACATTTAAAGTTATTCACTTTAGTGTAAGTGGTGAATCCAAACGTAGGTCCCATAGGCCACACCCACTTTGACCAATTAATACCCCACTTTAGGGCTGGCCTCAGGAGTGGCCCTAGATTGTACCCTTCAAATTTTATGAATCCATTTTGTAGATTAATCTGTAGAGCTTAAATACATGTTATTGCACACCCTTATCAAAGGGAACCGTAACTATCCCTTACACGACACGTGGTCAACATAGACTACAACAAGAACCACAGTTGATATCAAAAAGGTAGGTAGGGTGACAATGACCTTGTATTCTAATATCCCACAGTGCCAGCAATGCACTTTAGCACATCACTGGCCTGGATTGGCTTCCAGCCATTTCACACGGTGGGCGGATCTGAACTCAACACAAATCAGGTTAGTTCCGGTTTGTAATGAAGAGTTCCAGGAACTGGAATAAATGGGTAACCACATCATTGTGGGCCCAACCACCTGTTTCCACTGCGTGGTAAGGCTCTGTTCAACGTTTTTGGTATTGGTACTTTTCTCTGTAAGTCTTTAACCGCGGATACCCCCTCAGTTTCGGCTGATTGCCTTAGCGAGGGTGCGTGAAACTGCCAAGATTTCATCTTCAACAGAGAAAAGTCTGTGCTTTGTCAATTGTACGGCATAGTGTATTGCGTAGTGTACGGTGTAGTGTACGTATGTAGTAGTGTAAACTGTAGTTTTGCTGGCATTTATTAAAATCAAGTTTTTGTTTGAATTGCAAACAAAAAACTACGGTTGCTATATACCCGTAGTTTGGCTATTAAATAACGGGTGTGTGCAGTATGTCCTGTCTCACATTAGTGACAATCTGCAGTATTTTAATGCTTAAAAGCTACATGCAACAGGAACTATCCTCAACTTTTGCTAAGGAAAACCAGAAAAGAGCAAGTCGAATAGAGTCAAGCCGTACCATGCAGCGGAAAAGCGGCATATAGCAATTCAGCACTTTGATTATCTTGGTGCAAATGTCTGGCATTCAAAACTATAGCCAAAGCTTTGGAAAATGCTGCCCTATGTCCGTGGAGGATTCAGGCAGTTCACCTTTGCCGTGACCCTAACATTCTTCTATACGGTTTTGCCAGAGGAGTGAAATTCTAGCTGGGCTACTAACCACTGTGTCACCTACCCTTATATGGTGCTCAAAGTTTACACACATGCTTAAGTTGACTAGAAATAAAAATCGTTTTGGAAATTTATTTTAATAGAACTAAAATGCTTAGGACACCTTTCTGAATGAATAACGATTGTAAATAAATAAATGTTCTTATTTAAAATACAGGTCATAAGTATACATACCTCATGTTCCATAGAGGAGGCAGATTTTTATTATTAGGCAGTTATTTCTGGATTCAGATATTATGACAGTTCCTTTGGCTTTAGAATTAAAATAGCCCCACATCATCACATACTCTTCACCATGCTTAGAGATAGGCATGGGATACTTTCTATAAAATCATCTCTCAATGCAAATCAAACCAGGTATTAGTCTAACTGAAATAAAACCATGCCTATCTCTAAGCATGGTGAAGAGTATGTGATGATGTGGGGCTATTTTAATTCTAAAGGCCAAGGGAACTTTATCAGGATGCATAATATCCTGAATCCAGGAAATAACTGGCCTTTAATAATAAAATCTGCCTGCCTCTATGGGAATTTAACATAGGGTATGTATACTTATGACCCTGTATTTTAAATAAGAACATTTATTTATTTACAATACGTTATTCATTCACAAAGAAAATTGGTGTCCTTAAAGGTTGGATTTTACCTCATTTTAATTTGTATTAAAATAAATTTCAAAACATGTTTTTATTCCTCTTTTAGTCAACTTAAGCATGTATGTAAACTTTGAGCACCACTGTATATGTTACTCAAAACCCTTAGTTTATGTAGGGATGAGACCTTTATTCCCCCTTCCATATATATATATATATATATATATATATATATATATATATATATATATATATATATATATATATATATATATAACTGTGTGTGTATATATATATATATATACACACACACACACACACACACACACACACACACACACACACACACACAGTTTAAAAATGATAACTTCTTCCTAAAATGAAGCATGTTAACCCAGTAACTGAAAATCAAAGAATATCCTTAACACCATAGATCCGAGTGATAATGAATGAGCAGTTGGAGTTGCTTCTCTGTTGTGAAAAGGGGCATGGGATAACGTACAGTATGACTAACCTACCTAACCTTGACTGCGCTATGTACCCTATATGTAAACCTTCATGCCAGAAAAGAATGGCAAGACACCTCAAGGTCTGACTCCTTTAACCCCCGACTGCCTCTCCTTGCCTTCTTGCCTCCAGCATAGCAGTTGTCTGAAATCCTGTTACTTTTAGCGCCCGGTGAGAAACACATTCTGAGAGATGACTCCACAGTTTCTTATTTCTCATCAGTTACTTAGCTTCTTTTATTTATTTATTTCAAAAATTGATATCACCAAAACACATTTTAAAGTTTTCCCAACACTACATTTTCAGACCATCTACAAAGAAGGGGATTTCATTTTCAAAATCTAAGTCCTAAAAGACTTCCAATCACAAAAACTAGTAGAGTAGGGGAAGTTATTTGGAGCGTCCAGTGCTAGTAAAAGTAAAACATCCTGATCATTTTCTGCATAGACAATCTTAGTTAACTGTCAGTTGGAGTTAGCCTGACGTCATAATCAGGTTCTAGTCAGAATATGAGTCAGATACTGCTCCATGGGGCGTGTTTCAACCGAACCAGGAAAGAAAATGCCTCTGCAGTCAATTAAACCAATCAGAGCAACGGAGTATGTGACTTATGTTGAACTTTTGCCGAATCCCTTAGGAAGGACGGCAAAAACATCTTTCCAATTGAAAAATTCTTTGATCGCAGTTCTCTGTTCCTCTTAAAATCAATGCGCTGTCACATAGTTGCTCCACAATGGATCAAGTCCAGTCCAAACTTCCTGACCTCAAATGTTCTTTGATAAAAAGTCAAAGAAGAAGTGTACTTAAATGCCGCAAGGAATAGATTGACGAGTTAGGTTGAGTTGTGTGCAATACGCATTTTTGCTTTCTTGCCAGCAGCATGTTAGCTCAGCATATAAACGGGTTTATAACATTCATCAGTTAGTGAGCTTTAGAGATGCTGGTTGCATGATTTGGCTACCTGTTTCTGTTTGCAGTCTTTATGAGCTAAAGACTACTTATATTGCACAGACAGATATGAA
The DNA here is from genome assembly GCA_013375575.1 of Percina caprodes. Lineage (NCBI taxonomy): Eukaryota > Metazoa > Chordata > Actinopteri > Perciformes > Percidae > Percina > Percina caprodes. The sequence goes on along the minus strand of JABXJD010000030.1, from coordinate 372,241 downwards.
AGTGGCATTGAAATGTTTATCTAACTCTCAGTAAGAAAGTCAATACGTGCTCCCCAATTTTTGAGCTTTTCATTTTTCATTTTGCAGTATTTAGAGCATTCTACCATATCAAACGGACTAACAAAACACAATTTCTTAAAAACAAAGTTGAAATGATTCAAACTGATGACCATAAAATAAACCTGTAGCATCATTTAATTTTTCAGGAGGATTTCTATGTTCCAAAATGCTTCTGGAATGAGTAGCTCCTCCAACTTCACAACTCTAACACAAATGTCAAATAGCTGCTTCAGTTTTTAGCCCATCGTCCTTCTTGACTTGCATATTCACATCCATATCTGCACATGGGTGGGCAGTAACATCTGACCTCCAATCCTTAAGTCCCATTTCCCATCGGATATCCAACTCTCCTCTCCGCAAGCCAGTCAGCTAGTCAGCTATTCATTCACCTCTCCAGCCAGCTATTATCCATCAAGCTTGTAACTATCTGTCCCCAATCAAGCATGTATAATTAGTTTGCTGTGTGTTGTGTTGTATGACTGGGTGCCTCTGTAAGACAGCTGTGAGCCCGGAAGCCTAACTTAGTGAAGTCAGAGGGAGACCGAAGGTTAGAGCCCCCACAGGGAGATGGGCAAGGGGCACACGCATACACAAACGCACAAACATACACTATATTAATTCCTGCCTCTCTTTCCACGTGTCTGTTCCTCGCTGGCTAAGCCTCGGTGCAGTGAGTAACACATACTTTGCACTTCCGCTCCATAAACTGCAACACCTGCCACTAGATGGGCAGAGTTTGTGTGCGTGCGTGCGCGCGTGCAGATGCATGCGAGCGTGCATGCGTGTGTGTGTGAGAGCCCCTGCTGGCTTCCTACGCTAGATGTAATGTGCATTAGCAGCTACCACAACATTATATATGGATTCATAGATGTTTCACAGTCATTTCTACATTTCTATTTCCTGATAAACAATATATTTAAACTACTAGGGGTTATTTCAATCAGCATCACCCTGCTAAACCTACACTGAAACCGTGACAGCCTGCAGGGCAGACTGCTAAATATGTCTACGTAAAAAAGGCATAAACAGAAAAGGTAGGTGTTGGAGTGCAATAGCGCTGTGGATGAATGCCTCTACAGCAGAAATAAAATTGTGCTTTTCTACACAACAGGCCTCATTAGCTTCTTGGCAAGGCACCCTATGATTCAGAAAATGTGCTTAAATACAAAGCAAATATTTGGGTCAGTCTGTTAAAATCTTTCGTTTTCTGGGATTTATGACCATTTCAGGCTAGTAGTATCACAAGTAAAAAAATATTAGTTTAAGTATTAGTTTAATTATTGTCAAGTTTAATTGTCTCACAGTCTATGAAGAATGCATTTAAATTTGCAGTTACCATGACAACTTGAAATACTCAACAAAAAAAAATTAAATAATGAAATACCGCATAATTTACCAAAACTAATGAAGTTAATGAATTAACTTAGGTTTGCGAGCAGGGCCACGCCTCAACCACACCTCTACTCGCTGACCAGCCTTTATACTTTAAGCCAACCCCCTCAGTGTGGTTTGTCTTCGCATTCTCTTCCCACCCTCCCTTCCCATTTGGTATTTCTCGCCTAACTCATCCCTTCATCCTCCTCTTCCCACCAACCCTCATCACTTCATCAATTCATCCTCATCCCTCCTATCCTCTTCCTTTCCTACTCAGTCCAGTGCATTCTTCTCTCATTTCTCATTCTAAGTAACGTCCAGGGGGGTTTGAAATTTGCTCGGGTGAAAGCACCTGAGACAGAACCCCCACACTGAGTCTCACTCCACCCGGTCTCCAGTACATCCTGCCGGTCCAACTAACCAGACAACATATCTTTTCAATCTCACCCACCATCCAAATCCATTCCTGAGCTGTTAAGATTTAATTTAATTAAGCATTCATTAAATCTTTAAATTACATATTGGTGTGGTCCTTGCTAGTGAACAAGAAGTCAAAGCAATGACTTGCTATTGTCTGGATATGGAAATGGTATCTGATCTGATCTTTTCTTCAGTAAATTGATGTCAAAGACAATCACCAGCATTCACTATGCAATTAGCAGATCCATCTGAACTCCTTATTACTCCAATTATTAGTCATGCATGCCTTGAATTCACACATGACCTCAGACTACTAAAAGGATGTGACCCATGTAATGACAGAGGAAATGAAGAAACAGGGCTTGGATCAGAGCTGGGCATTTTTTTTATTTAATTTCTATTGCATTCACAAAAACAACTTTTGAGACAGGATATTAAGATTTTAGAAGTAAGAAAAATATTGGTGGATAGTGACAGAGATAGAGAAATCTTTGGGTGAAGTGGAAGGTGGGGCACAAATGGCAGCTAGTACGCTGGGCACCCACATTTGCAAAGTGAGTTATGTAACAAACACGATTTTTTAAATGTATTACGATTACATAGTGATATTATTCTTAGTATTACTATTATTTTTGGGAAGTTCCACGACCAAATAAAAATCAACTAAAAAACATTCTTGTTCCTTTAAAAAAAAAAAAAAAAGAAGACTTGCAACTTGCAAGTTAAGGTAATATTAATACAGGCATTGAAAAGTGGCAAAATTGATCATCAATTTTAACTTACAGTGCAGCAATAATTAAAGACCATGTGTTGAAAAAAAAACAGTTTACTTCATTTTACAGGTTTAGCTTTTAGTCCTAGTTATGGTATGTCCCTTCATGTCTGTAAAAAAGACAGTTTCAGCACATTGTTTTTTTTCCTATAGTGACTGAGATCAATAAACTTTTTAAAATTTTTATTGAATCACATAGGTTTTCAAATCCTGCTGAGATGCATCTTTAGAACAAATTTAGCCCAAATACTTCATGGGATGGGTCACGACTTTTCGAATCTTCAAATAGTCACTCAATAAATGTTGAATAAATTGTTTTTGGAGCGAGCGGTGAGGTGGAGGGAACGAACAACTCAGTGTGTGTGTTGCAAAGGGAGGTTCTGTAAAGAATGGCTGCATAGCTCCCAGTGAAAATCAAATAGTACTTTTTCTTGAAATGCCCGTGCTTAGTGCAATGCAATTTATATTTCAAGTAGTTAATTACCAACAATAAAACCTCAGGTGATAATGAAGACATTAGAACTTGACAGAATCATTCATTCCCGGGAGACTGATTGCCAAAGAACAGACTGCTTCAAAACTCAAGTCAATGTTTTGTGGTAGAACATAAATGTGTTCTTCTCTGAACAAAATCCACAAAAATTTCTCTTTTTGAAATAATAAGTTATGAAATAATATAGTTCAACAAGGGTTGTATAATTATTCATACACTTTGGGATCTGCATAAATTAATTACCTGATTTTAAAACAGATTCGGAGCCCTTTTTAATATGTTATGCCTTTGCAATGGCAGGGCTTACATGATGTTTTTCTAACCAAAGAAAGCTATTAAATTATTTAATCAATAAAAGGTATGTATTTTCTTTTTTCAAAAGATTTACGATAAGAGACAATCCTGTGAAGTTCACCAGAAAATCATAGTAGGTTTTGGCAAGAACAGCCATAAATCTCTAGTCCAGAATTATAGAAAATGTGCACATGCATCCACCGCTTGTAATTATGTAGTGTCCACCCAGTCCTGTCAGTCAAAGCTTTTGTGAGAAATGTGGTGTGTGTTGACAAATCTAAATGGACCAGAATCAGCGGATTAGCATGGATTTTCAGTTGCACACACACACACACACACACACACACACACACACACACACACACACACACACACACACACACACACACACACACACACACACACACACACACACACACACACACACACACACACAGCTCGGAATATCTTCAACCTTCCACCCACAATCTATTCCCGAATTTTGTGTGTTAGCAATTCCAGCAGCTGTTGTGTTTGCGTGTAAAACCTTTGTGCCTATGCTTATATGTGTGTGTGTTTTATGCGTGTGTATCCGTGTGTGTATTTGCCTAAAGAACTATAGCAAGCTGACTCAGCCTCGACAGTAGCAATCGGAAACAGGAGACAAGGACTTGGCTAACAACATAAGCCGGCAGCAAGGTCGGATGCACATACACACACACACACACACACACACACAGACAAAGACACACACACACACACACGCTTTTTGTCTTTACCTGCCTCACTGAAAATAACTGTATATCTTATCTTAAACAGATCACATTTAATTGTTTCGAGGTGTTTCAAAGTAAGTCGACAGTTACAAAAAGATAGCTGGGCAAAGAGTGGATGTGCCAAAGTGTGCAATTAAAGCGGCTTGCGGGCGAGGAGGGGGAAATAAATATTCGCCTTTTTCTGGACACTTTTGCTTTTCTACTCTGTCACTCTCTTTCACACACACGGCGGCCCAGCCCACTTCCTTACCAACCCCATCTCTCACAGCACTGCCCGGACTTCCCACTGCAATTACTTATAAAAACTTTTCAGGGCTGCCACACGTGGTCGGGTTTTTAAAGAGCTGCGTCCCCCTCCTCACGTGGTGCGGGGGGTATTGAGTCGTCACGGAACCCCTGAATGATCACCGAAAAATAAGGCGGCGTAGACAATAGCTCGTCTTGATGAATTCAATTCTTTCAGGACCCTGTACCGTTGTCCAGGCAGCTCCGGGCAAAACAATCGTTGCTTTGATAGGGCAAGAAACACACACTCACTCGGTTGCTCTTAGAAACTTCCTCTAACTACTTCCGAATTAGGATCTAAAGATAATATACATCTGACCGGAACTTGGGATACATTCAGTTTTTTTTTTTTTTTTTTTTTTTTATTCCTAGAAGTCTCGTTTCAAAGTCTTCTAACAAGATGTTTCCTGCTGCTTAAGCCAGTGTGAGGCATAACTAATAAAGAAGAAATTTCAGTATGCTCCATGATGATGCCAGTAAAAAAAAAACAACAGAAAAAAACAATATTACAGCTTACACTGACCTGGTCTGTGGTGGAAGCGGCAATGGTGTTAGTCTCGGACATGATTTGACGCTGTGACCCAGTGGTGCTTCTCTGCTGGCCACTGTAGGCTCCTTCATTCACACCTTGCCTTTCAGTTCCGCAGCGAAAGAGGGGGGAGAAAACACAGTACACCCTCCTTTTGCACTGGCTTGATTAATGCCTGAATTACTTTCACCTCATTTCATCTGATGGAACTCTGCTTCCTCTCCGCCTCCCTTGCTCATTCGGCATGGTAGCCCACTCTCTCTCCTCTCTCTCTCCCCCTCCCTTCCTTCTGTGATTCCAGCTCTGCCTCCCCTCCATCCCTCCCTGCCTCCTTTGCGCTCTTACTTTTTAACTCACCCCTCCCACCCTTTTTCCTCTCACTCTTTTACTTTCTCTTTCTACCTCCTTTTTTCTGTCGTATTTCACCATTTCAGGAATATGTGCTCCCCCACCCTCCTTTGCCATAGTCCACCTCCCCCCTTTTCCCAACTCCCACCACCTCCCCAAAAATAAAAAAAAAAACACAGGAGAGATCCACAGTCTTTTTCCTCTACCTCCACAATGAATGGCTCGTTGTCACTCCAGCACCTAGGCTGAATACAGAGCAAGTAAGCGGGAGAGAGGCGAACCAATGGTGGGGGTTGTGGTAAAGGGGACAGGGGGGTGTTGAACTTCTAGTTAAGATGGCCGGAGTAAAGTAGGGGGAGGTCTGGCGCACCCTTGCACTTCAGCCAAGCTCTCTCTCTTCCTCACACTTTCTCCCAACAGATTAACGCAAGCAGACAAAAAAGTGAGGAGCCCACAAGTGAGGAGCCTGCATGCCTTCCACTGGACTCCCCTGCCCCCCCCACCCACTCTCTCTCTGTCTCTCTTATTTCTTCCGTTTGTTTTCAGAGGCAGCTGCTGCAACTCTGCAGACCACCAACAACTTCCCTTTCAGCGGCACTTGACTCTTCCAAATCCTTGTCCGTCTCTACACCCTGACATTGCCAATGCCCCCTCCCACCAACCGACCTCTGCCGTGTCACACCGAGAGGCCAGTCGAGCCAAATCCCTCCTCTTTCTCCTCGTTTGCGACATGTTCACAGAGTTACACCCTTTTAAATTCAAGCGTTTCCATTCTGAGCCTCTGTTTTGTTGCACACATTGTTGTGCCTGTTTGCCACCATATGGCTAATGGCTACCCACAACAAAAAGAGTGAGGAGAAAGCGAGGAAGTGAGTGTATGAGAGAAAAGGTAAAAGTGCATCCACAATAGGGCCATGATTGAGAGATCAACAAAAACATCACTGACTGGATATGGTAAGAGTGATGTCAAAAGTTGACAAGCAACTGGCGCCCGGCCTAATGGGTGTTTGATAGACGGGACAATGGCCGCTGCCGCTTGAGTGGGGCCCTCTAGTTATGTTTAACGCGAGATGAACAGCGACAGACAGGATGCTATTCATTTGTCTATCAATTCAGAGCATTAGAATCTCACAGGGGATCCAATAAAACAATCATTACCATATATTCACCCTTTTTAATGTTCTGAGCGGAGAACTGAGGGCAATGAAAACAAGTGCCCCCAACAAACTGTCAAACATGTTGACACATTTATAACAGGCACGTCATTGTTTAAGAGGTACTGGTGCACTTTCTCAGTTACTTTTGTATTTCTTCTTTACAACAACCAATAACTCTTAGAACATTCAACATGGTCACGTTACAAACGTATTTGGGTTTAACTTAGATTAGGTATGTAGATACTCTTAGGGGTTTGACGAGATAGCTTTTGCTATGTAAAGCTTTGTGCATTAACGCCAGGCTAACATATCAGCCGAATTAGCTTATTTTTAATCAATATCAATGCATATGTCTGCTGATAAGTAACAAAAAATTTCAATACAGAAATGATCAACTAGGTTTGAGGTAAATAGTGTAATCTTTACATGTAGTAGTTTATTCAATAGAGGGCAAAATGTTAAATGTGCTGCTTGGTTTATATATCCTGGTTACAATCCTTTAAAGTTGTAGTCCGTAAGATTGAGCTAGTTTGTTTCTAGCGGCAGCTTTGACAGTAAGATGCAATTGCAGGCGGGCCGCTGTGACCTCATCTCCCAGAGATACCTTGTAAAAATGAACGACTGTCGCCTGTATGATGCCTTCAAATGCTCCAAAGTGACAGCAATTTAGTCTAAGATGAGCTAAGAGCTAATACATCCATGGAGATGAGAGCCGCGTGGGGACACAAGCAACCGTGGAGATGATAGAGCCAGGGAAGCAGTGGCTGGCTAACCGTGCTTACACACGGTAACCAGTGCTAACGCAGCGGATAGCCTTGCCGTTGCTGAGTGATATAAAAAGCACCACTAACTATGTACTGCTTTTGAATTTTGAGCGGGAAAGTCGCCCCAGACACCAAATTATTACTTGGCAAAGTAGCAAAAACAAGAGCTTTCATCAGTGTGTCATATGCTCAATAACCATTGTTTTAAATCACTCTGTGACGGATAGGAACTTCCAGACAATTAACTTGATGAAAATCTTATGGAATATAACTGTCAAAATGAAATATATATGAACAATAGTGGTGGGGAAAAAATAAAATAAAATAAAAATCACAAAAGATACACAAATGCCAAGTATCAATCTATTATTATATGTGTTCGTCAGGTTATCCCATTTTGCAGCAATAAAATTGAAGTGAGATGAACAAACTGAGACATTTATCTTTTTAGATAAAACGGATGTTGACAAAGACTTGAAATTGGGAAAAAAATTGAAGTTGGAAAAAAGGTAATAAATTGCAATATATCGCAGAACATTGCAATATGTTTAAAATGACAATAATATCGTATTGTGACATAAGTACTGTGATAATATTGTATTGTGAGGCCTCTGGTGATTCCCACCCATAGTAAACATGAGTACTTAGTGTTCAGTCGTTGTGAAGACAAGGTAAATCTTCCCGTTCCTTTTTCAGACAAAGTGAAATAAATAATGGTAATACAGTCACTGGGCTGTAGTGTACTGGTTGTGCTGTTGACAAGTGAAATCTGATGAAGAACACCAATCATGTACACCCTGTACACAGTGACTCACAACTATTGTTTCGGCTTAATAAAATCAAGGCTAAACTGCTAGTTGAGAGAATCCTCACATTTTGTTGGCAATGACACACAGACACACACACACACACACACACACACACACACACACACACACACACACACACACACACACGCATTAAGTGTGGGGGCATTCAGTGAAAACTCAGCATTAATTTGGTGTGGACAGACAGATCCTTAAATAAATGCTTGTTGTGGCTCCAGCTGGCTGTTTGTGGAGGGGGAAGGACTTGTTTGTTAACTAATTGCCTTATTATGTTAGGTCATTTAACTCTAATTAGAGAAGGACAGATGCTGTTGTTGATAATAATACCAACTTGTTAAAATCCTCACTTGTTTCTTGATATGTGTCCTACAATTGCAGAACAGCCAGTGGGAGAGAACAAAGATGTTCAATGAATTTTCAAAGAAGCCTGTTGATGTTACTGAGACAGAACTGCATTAAATATGGACTGCACATTTTTAGACATTGTCTCTTGGACGACAGTCATATTGCTGCATCGGATTGCTGGTTTCTGAAAAGTTACAGAAAATGTTCAATGAAGCTGGGGCTGCAACTAGCAATTATTATTAGGGCCCGAGCACTGAAGTGCAAGGGCACCAACGGTGTCCTAGTACAAAAGAACCTATTAGGGAGGGATATAGGGATTATTATTATTATTCTCAACAGTCTCTCTCATTTTTGAGGGCTTTAGCATGTGGGAAAATTCATGAAAACTTGTCAGACCTATGAAAAATGACAAATTTCTGTAGTGATTGGTCTCGGGCGTGTTATGATACGGCGAGCTTTGTGCGAAATTTCTCATTTTATGAGGACTTTTTTGAGGGCTTTAGGATCCACTAAAACTCTCAAAATCTTTCAGCCATGTGCAAAATATGAAACTCTTACATCTGAATAAACATTTAAGCTTGAGAGTGTTATGGTTGCTCTATAGCGCCCCCTTAATTTGTTTTAGCACTTGGGCACATTTTTGATGGCGTGAGCCAAATTTCAAGTGAATCAGCCATTAGATGGTGCCGTTAGAATTATTATTTTTTTTTTTCTCAAAAGAATTTTGATAGCTAACACAATGCGCAAGTTATAGAGAACCAACTTCCTGTAGGTGGCTGTTGAAAGAGAAAGTTGTGTATCTGGCCAATATTTATTCTGATTGCCACCAAATAAAACCGTTGTTCCGCATAGCGGCTTGAGCATCCATGCCAAATCTGGAGTTTACATGGAGCTGATAGAATTTCTTTTATTAATTACCCACATCGCAATATATCTAGGATTAATCCCATCTGCAGGAAATGTTGAATTTTGAATAAAATGCTTTAAATTGTAACTGTATTTCATTCACAACAAATACCTATCTGACTGAAATGTTGGTTTATTAAATGGGGATAAAATGTTGGAGAGCCTTTAATGAAACTTGGTGTGACTGTCTGTGACTGTCAGTCATGCTCAGCTGGAGTAAAGTTGTTATTTTAATGTTTTTAGTGTGTGTAACTTGAGTGTACATTGTCCAATTGGCTTGAAACTTTTAAGGATTCATCAGAGTCCGACCCTGACAGCGTATACACGCCAATATTGGCTCAAAGTCATAATGCCCCCTAGTGGCAACAGGAAGTAGGCCTAAAAGATAAGACAACAAACTCCTCCTAGAGATTTCATCTGATCGACTTCAAATTCAGTCTGTATCATCTAAAGACTTTAATGAGGAAAAGTTATTGAAAGAAAAACTTTTTGTCAAACGGTGGCATGGCAGCCATTTTGAGTGTTTAGCAATGAAGGAGAAAGTGGCTGTAACTGGAGTGTACGTTGTCGTATGTGCTTGAAATTTCCCACAATCACCAAGAGTCCAGGCCTGAGGACATCTACAGGGCAATATGGACTTTTGGACATAGCGCCACCAACTGGCAACATGAAATATAAGTGTTTTTTGTGCTTATCTATTGCAGACCCCACTCCATACTAATGATTGCTAATCTGACAACTTTTTTCTCAATTAAGCACTCAATCGTTTGGTCTGGAAAATGTCCAAAACAGTTTCTCAGATTCCAAGATGACACAGTCAAATATAATGTTTATTATTGTGTTTTTTGCTTAAAAAAAATAATCTCTTTAACGATGAATCGATTATCAAAATAGTTGCCAAATCAAATTTTCATATCACATGAACATTCCCATACACTAGGTATGCTTATGCCAATCTCCGTTTGTGCATGTCTAGACTACAACACAACTCTGGAGTTTTCATACCAAAACGGGGTCAGTGGTGTTTCCAAATGTGTCTCCGTTTTAGGGGCTTGGAAACGCCGGAGTAGGACACCAGGAGTAAACGTAGCAAATGATATTCATTCTTGAAACCAAAACAGAGTAGTGTAGATGTAGCCTCAGCCTTCAAAAAAGATGTGACCAGAAAGCTGTGGGTGCTAGTAGCTTTCATGTGTAAACAAGGACAAGCCAACATCAACGGACAAGAGTAGAAAAACAATCAGGTGGCAGCACACTGATAAGGTCAGAATGAATCTCCCACTTCCTCGAGGCTTTCCTTGTCAACTACCAAGCACATGCCAACATCTATTATAGGTTAACAAGGCCAAACACAGACATTGATCCTAAACTCCATCACTACATATAACACAAACAACGTTTAAAAGGAGAGTTAAAAAAAACAACATATAAGGATAGTGAGGCTTCCTTTCCCACTTCCCATTTAAACTCCAGCTCTGACAAACCCATATCCTCCCTGAAGACTGTAATATATATGCAATAATTAATGCAGCCCAGGTCTCACATTTCCTTACTAGGCTCTTTAACTAGACGTTTAAATCAAGCAGGTAATGAAATGTGCTTGCAGCATGATTTTGAGCACATCAAGCTGTAATTAGGAGCCAGGTTGGAGTTTTAGCTGAACAAACAGATGGATGAGGACAGATGAGGTGGCATATTTACCGATGAATGAACACAAATGTATGCATACTGCTCCGTTAGTTTAATGACACTCAGGGTTGGAACTGCTTTTGGGGACGCTGATATCATGTCCTTTTTTATGTCACTTTATTTGAATTGTTAAAGGTTGGCAGAAATACTAATTTTGGCTTCAACAGGGTTCCAGTGTGTATTTCCATTACCATCACTAACCACCACATGGCAACTTAGCCTTGCTGCCAGAGTTCGTTTTTTTTAATATATTTGCTCTAGTTAGAGGCAAACACATTACAATCAGAGAACAGTGTGGGGGTTTACTACTGGAGCAAACCATGTAAACTGTTTTGCAATAGATCACCCAAATCGCGCTGGCATGGCGCATGGTGGAATTGCCACAAATGATTTTGCCTTGTTGTGCATGGCAAGTCCACAGCTGTCCACAAGACAGTTCGCTAAGGAAAACAGTGTTGTTTACAATGACGACATGTTGGATATCTGCCGGTTTGCACAAAACACAGGAGGAACCAATCAATTGCAACTCTACATCTATAGCTGCTTACTGTGGCTGTTGCTGCTTGAATTGCGTACCATATTTAAAACCTATCCGCAGACCAAATAGTAGACAACTCCTGATTGCCCATATCTTGTTGTGTACAAGTGTATGAGTTATTTTAACAACAACAGTTACACTGCATAACATTCTGCTAACTCAATGTCAAACATTGCATGTCCTCCTACTGCTTCCCAAAAAAAAGCATTCCACTAGTTTGCAGGCAGGAAAGTTTTAATGTCAAGCAGTAGGAAATGTTCAGTTTGTAGTAGCAGTTATTTAACACAGCTCTGTTACAGCCATGGGAAAGAGATCAGTAAAAACTAATTCTTCATATATATCGCAAATGGAATTGGAAGCAATAAAGGATAAACAAAACAGAGCTATCATTCATTTCCTGTTGGCACTTGGCCCCAGGTGACCTATACTGCATTAACAAAAGACAGGTTAGGAAACACATTAATGGTTCCTCTAGTCCTACTCCAGGGTTGAGGAGTTATAAGGGTATGAAAAAAATGTCAGGTGTCTTACTAGTCACCTCTCTTAGGTGTCATTTCAAAAGTTGTTTTGGGAGCGGATGCACATAGTGGAATGTGCAGCAAGCAAAATGTACAGACTGATGCACCACTCAGACAGCAAGACAAGTCTGAAAAAAGGTTTTGAATTATTTTGACTTATCTCTCTCATGTTTTTCTCTCTCTTTTTCAAAGCACTCTTATCTGTGTTGACAAATATATTCAAATATCACTGAATACTTATGAAAGATATCTCTCCCAGGCCTTTCTTTAGAAGTGTAGACAGTTTTGTGATCTAAAAGGCCAATGAAACACAATTAATATTCTCGGTGGAGATGCAAAATTGTATAATTGTACACAATGTTGTTTGAGTTGGAAGTTGCTGAATTTATGTTGCTCTGTACAGTCCAAAAGGTGATGCTCATAGGTATGAGTGGGACTGGGTCCGCTGGGTTAGACCTGTCAAGAGTGGTTTTTTGTCTTCCATCTAGTACAAAAGTCCCCTGATGTAAAATTCATTTTTGCTTTTAGAAGTAAACAGAAGAAGGCTTCTATATTTATTACAGAGCACACTCTGGCCACCTTCTCGCCTGTATTAAAATCTGATCTGAGTGATCAAATTACAAGTGGACAGCTCTAAGTACAGGTGTAAACACACCCAGAAGGCATTGAGGGCACATTGAGATCCAATCATTCAGACTACTTTTTGCCACATATGACGACATTCTTATAGCAGTGTGTACACACACACACACGCACATGACCTGGGTAATACTGAAGGACCGACTCAACTGTTAGTGGTACTACATACCCATTCAAAGTATTTCTCATGTCACAAAAAAACACTGACTGAATCATGTGTTTTGAACATTATCGTACTGTTGGTGATGTGTCGGTGGTTTTGTTATATAATAACCTTATTTTAAGTTTGAAAAACATACCCAAATTCACTATGTAGAATATTACTACAGACATTTCTGTTCTAAATTGGCAATGTCTGCTGTTGCTATTCAGAAGTGATGGCGCATGACTGGTAAATATATTATTATTATTTTTATTATTTTAAATATAAATAAGCTTTTAAGCAGCTTATCAGGAAATGTTGGGTCTCTATCAGCAGTAACACGACTCCCATAAGTGAACATTAAAAGCAAAATAAAGAGATAGATAGATTGTATATGTGTATATACAGTACTGTGCTAAAGTCTTAGGCAGGTGTGACAAAAATGCTGTGTGCTTTCAAAAATATAAAATGATTGTTTATTTTTTATCAATTTACAAAATGCAAAGTGACCAAACAAAAGAAAAATCTAAATCACAATAAATAGTTGGTGTTACTACCCTTTGCCTTCAAACAAGCATAAATTCTTATAGGTACACTTGCAAAAAGTCGGTCAACGTTGAGGATCGTAGACGCAGTGGTCAGCCAAGGAAATGTAGTGCAGCAGATGGAAAACACATCAAGCTTATTTTCCTTCAAAATCGGAGATGTCCAGCAGTGGCAACAACTCGGAACTGGCAGAAACCAGTGGGACACCACCAGGTACACCCATCTACTGTCTGGAGAAGTCTGGCCAGAAGTGGTCTTCATGGGAGAGCTGTAGCCAAAAAGCCGTACCTCCAACATGGAAACAAGGCCAAGCGACTCAACTATGTAGGAAAACATAGTCAGAGGTATTGCACGTACGCACTCACGCATGCACGCACACACACACACACACAATCTAATCCATGAAAGCTCTGGTCAAGACACATCTTACATGTTATCTGACTGCATCATCCTAATCTGTACTTTTACTGTTTATTCATTTATTCATTTTCCAACTTTGAGAATGAATGAACCTGGAGGTGCAGTCCAGTGCCTTCACCCTGATTAAGGGAAGATATTGGTAAGCAACCTTTACATTTTGAAGTTTTAACCATCAAGGACATGTCCTTAACATTTGCTTACAAAAAAGAAGTTTTAGTGAATAATGCAGTCTTGTGGAAGCTTATGATCCACTCTGACAGTACTTTTACTCAGGCCATCCGTATCACAAATACAAACACATCAAGAGGGTAACCTGCTTTTACACTAAAAGGCTAATCTCAGAGGGAGCCATTTCTGGGCTGATTACATCTTAATCGATCTATATATCTGTCCCTTACAGCAATTAGGTTAATATCTCTTCACTTCTTGTTAGCTCAGCATGCCTGTGATGGGACGCCGGACTGTGAAAGGGGCCTTAAACTAAAGCAAGCATTGATAGGCCTGCCATCCGCTTTACTCCTGAGAAGTACACGTGAGGAAAAGCTGAGATTGGAGGGCAAGAAGAGAAGACAAGACAAGAGAAGAGAAGAGAAGTGACGACAGGATGAAATAAGTAAAGGGACAGGCAGTGAGGACAGAGCTTCACAGGGATGAGGTTCACAATAGGACGAGCACCGCAGGAGCCATACAGCAGAAGAAACACAAAAAGCTCAGTTTTGCAACAGCAGGTCAGCTTTGTCTGATGCAACAAAAGGACAAACTGTGTTGAGGCGCTGTTGGAGGGAAAAAAAAAATCAACCTTTCTTGTTCAGTCCAAAACAGCCAGCTCTTTAATTGGAAGCAAGGGGAAAGAAAGTGTGTGAGAGGGAAAATTGGGTAAAAATATCAGTTGCAGATTGAGGAAAAACAGAAAAGACCAGAGAGATAAAGGAGGTTGAAATTAATGAGTGATGTCTGACTGGCAGTCCGGCTGACCTGAGCTGAACACGACCTGACCTGGCCACTCTGGACACCCCAGGAAGAAAGCCAATTGACAGAGAGGATGACGATAGAGTAAAGAAAAGGGAACAGATAGACATTTCCAACGCTTGGTTTAACCTGAAGTTTCCACGATAATTTCTCTACCCATCCCTCACTGCTTTGGCTGGGAGGGCCCCAGCTGTTCGGTCTGTATAAATAGCGTGAGGCTTCGGCTCCAACCCCCGGGGAGAGCGGGGCTCATTGGAGAGAAGGCATGGGAACAAATCGGGCTGGAAAAAGCACACAACATACAATTTTTGACAAACATATGGGACCATTGCTGGGGATGAAAGCGGGGAACATGTGACTAAAGTTGGTCTCACGTGGCAGAAGTCACTGTCGCACTTGACATGTGACGAGAGAGGAAGAGCGAGAGGCAGAGACAGAAAGAGATGTGAAATTCCTCATTCATTAAAGCAATGAAATTGCATCCAATATGGCATTGCTTCATAGATCTTTGGAGGTGAATGAAGAAAGCAACAGCAAAAGCCTAAAAACATCCTTCCATTACAAAATGTGCTTATCAGTCTTACACGCAATGACTTACACACAAGAAATTAAAATCAGAGTTTTTGCATGCACTCTGCATAAAACTATGGGAGATTTTGTCTCTATTGCTTCCTTATACTATTTTCTAAAATTCCATCATTGACATTGGAACAGCAGCTTCTTTGAAAGTCTTTGTCTTTAAAAAAAAAATTTGAATGTCTATATTTCCATGACAATTGGTGCAAACTCTGATAAACACCATGTGATATAATCCAGAACGGCAACTAAATGGACCATGAGGTGATATTTATTTAGTTCTTTTTTCAAAAAATGAATTATCAAAACAGACACCATGGGCACCATGGAGGATAAGTTTATCTTATCTTATGACGGCTGACTTTCTCCTTTCTGGTTAGATAGGAAGTGGGATGTTTAAAAGCACATTTTTAAAGGTTCACGGATTTCACCTTCTCAAATCTGTGGTATATATATATATATATAGATAGATATATATATATATATATATATATATATATATATATATATATATATATAGATAGATATATATATATATATATATATATATATATATATATATATAGATAGAGATATATAGATAGATAGAGATATATATATAGATAGAGATAGAGATATAGATAGATAGAGATAGATAGATAGATAGATAGATAGATAGATAGATAGATAGATAGATAGATAGATAGATAGATAGATAGATAGATAGATAGATAGATAGATAGATAGATAGATAGATAGATAGATAGATAGACACACACACACACACAGTATATTGTGGTTTTGGACTGTTAGTGAGACAAAACAAGACATTTAAATATTGGGAAATTGTGATGCACATCTTCTGACAAATGATTAATCCATTTTATCGAAAATTATCATTTGTTGCTAGAATACTTCTATGTATATGTCCAACCAGTGGTGTCATACATTTCCAATGTAGGCTTGATTTACATTAAACATAAAGAAAATACTCATTTCAAATTGATAAAAACACCTTTACTAATAATACATTTTAATTAAATAACTTTAAATACTGTGACTGAGCCAATTTAAGGTTAATAAAAGCATTCATTTCGTACCTACTCCTGGCCAGCGTAATTTTAAAAGCAGCACTAATTAATAGTTTTAGATTAACAATGGATAAAATTATCACCCAACCCAGCTCTATGGAGCATTTCAGCATATTTTAGCTTCCTATTGTTTTAATTTTACGGCCCATAACTTTAAAGTTTTTGTTTTCATGACTAGCTGGTGAACACTGCGTAGCATTTAGCAGCTATTGTGCCGATAAGTGGATATTTAACTTATATTTGACTGAGAAATACAACTCCAAATAAATACTAATGGTGCTCTGTGTCTAGCAGATGGAGGAAAAGGAAACTGTTTGCAAACACTATCACAACTAAGTTAATAGCCTCTTTCCAACCAAGTAGTTACAGGAACATAGTTCACTGTAACACAGTCCACTTCTAAACAGTTCTACTAACTACTCTCCCCCAAAACCGGTTTTCCCATTTGCATTTGCACTGGCCATAGGAAATGGTAGGAGGGTTGTGGGAGTGACTCAAGCACGGCAGCGGCATTTATACAACAGCAAACCACAGCGGTGTTTAAAACCTAGGCTGGACTACTTAGAGAAACACAGAAGACAAAGGCGCCAGCGTAATATGATCCTAATTAATATGATGGAAGAAGATAGAGCACAGTCAAACAAAACAACTGGTAAGTTGAACTAACATTAACAAGTAACTGGCTGAATGCGTGATGTTTGTCTTTTGAGTTAGCATACGTAGGCGAATTGTAACAGAATATGTACCGTTTGTTCCTATGTGGAAAAGGGAAAAGACCTGACCTGAAGTGATTATAGGACGAAAATCCAGCAAATTGTTACACATTGTACACATTAACAGCAGGTGTAAATAAAGGCAGCTTAGCCTAATTGTAACGGCTTGGCGCTGTTGGACTGGGTAAAGAGTAGGACAGCAGAGCATCTAGGGAAAATAAATTAAAGTCACAATAAAAATGTATCTGGGACATTGTAAAACTACTACAGGGGTTACTGTAGTGAGGAAGAGCATCCCCTCAGTGCTGTACATGTTCAGAAATCATGCTGTGAAGAAAAGCAGTCAATATCAAAAATTCCATTATTTCATCCCTGATGCAGCCGGTGTGATTGCTCTTCTTCCATGATGACATTATTTTCCAAATAACAGCTGTTCTCCCACAACGCTGCACCTGGATCTGTAACGGCCCAGTCATGTTTGACCAGAATCAACTTGAAACATTAAACATGAACCCAGCAATGCTACAGATTCCTTGTCTGAAAGCAGCTAAAAAAAAAGGGAAAAAACAGAGAGGAAAAGTGATAAATAACACAGTCTGGCCCTGAGAAAAGCAGACCCCCACCCCTCGTCCCAGGCTTATAGCTGCCATTCAACACACACACACACACACACACACACACACACACACACACACACACACACACACACACACACACACACACACACACACACACACACACACACACACACACACACACACACACACACACACACACACACACACACACACACACACACACACACACACACACACACACACACACACAGGGAGCAGGTTGGGTTCAAGCGCAACAAATTACCTAAATATACTTCTGAAAAGGCTTTTGAAAATTGTTCAATTGGAAACCGTTGATAAAATGATAATAATACTAAAAGAAACCAGGGGAGATTTAAGAGCCCCGTTGTGTGGACACAATGACAGAGCCCTGTCCTTAATTTCACTGACTTCAGAGGACGAGAGAGGAAGAGTGTGTGAAGTCCCCTTTCTCTAACTTGCTTGTTGTTTTGTGGAGTCAGAGGGAGGGAGACCCATTAATCCAGAAACAGAAGGGGAGAGGAAGAAAATCAGAAAAACGAAATTTTCAGCCTGAGTGGTTTTTCCAAATGAAATCTAAAAAAGGTCCAAAACACAATGGACCCCTTTTTGTCTCTTTTCCGTGTGTGTGTGTGTGTGTGTGTGTGTGTACACATGGGGGGGTTGGTTGGTGGTGGGTTACCTTTTAAAGAGTGCCCAGCAGTGGACGTGTTTGGCATTTGTGGCCCTTGTACCTCAATTGTACGTTCGCCACAGTCGCTGCCGTTGGGCGATGCCTGTCCCCCGTACGGGCACTTGTGAAACAAAAATTTCTTCTCATTCAGCTGGTGAGTCGCAGGGTGAAAGCAGAAACAAAAATAATGTCTGACTCTGCTCCCCACACCTGCCCTCCTCTCTCTCTCTCTCTCTATCTCTCTCTCACTCTCTCTAGCTCTCTCGCTCTACATCTGTTTGTTGGCCCCTCACCCCAGAGGCAGTCAACACGGTTGCTGAGCACTGCTGTTAACCAAACTGTCTGACTGGCAACTCAATATGTTTCTTACATAAGGACGGAGAGAGGGAGAGCTAGATAAACTGTCTAGTTTCACCTATAATAAGTGTACTTGTGTTATCTGGAGCACATGGTTAGCACTTTGCCGACAATACACAACTCCAGAAGTCATAAGCATTGTCATTCATTTCGCAACATTCACATACCTGCACATGGACCACGACTACAAACAATGGGGCTCAACACAATTGGCCCCAGGGCCACAGTGTGGGCTTCGCAGTTTTGTCACAGCTCCAGCTTCGGAGCAAAAGTCACAGAGTTACCAAACATGTTGTGCATTTATTATTTCATAAAATGTGGAGTGTGTAAATGCATTTACTTATCTGTGAGTACCTAAATGTGAATGTGCTTACGTACTGTAATGTGTGTGTGTTGACCTTGGGGAGGTTGTGGCTGTGGGTTCCACTATTTCTTTCCGTTTAGTTTCCACTTCACAGCCTACAGCACACATTAGCCACACAACCCCTGGGAAATGACACACACACACACACACACACACGCACGCACACACACACACGCACACACACACACACACACACACACACAGTCTACAAACTACAGTCCTGTGTATTAACAAAGTGAATGTTTCTGCATTATTGCACCTTTTACAACATTTTTTTAGATAAGATCTACAATAATAAAAGACTCAAATTAGAATCAGGTGCTTTTTGTTATATATATATATATATATATATATATATATATATATATATATATATATATACAGTGGTGTGAAAAAGTGTTTGCCCCTTCCTCATTTCCTGTTCCTTTGCATGTTTGTCACACTTAAGTGTTTTGAACATCAAACCAATTTAAACAATAGTCAGGACAACACAAGTAAACACAAAATGCAATTTGTAAATGAAGGTGTTTATTATTAAAGGTGAAAAAAATCCAAACCATCATGGCCCTGTGTGAAAAGTGATTGCCCCCTTGTTAAAACATACTATAACTGTGGTCCACACCTGAGTTCAATTTCTCTAGCCACACCCAGGCCTGATTATTGCCACACCTGTTCACAATCAAGGCATCACTTAAATAGGAGCTGCTTGACACAGTAAGGTCCACCAGAAGATCCTTAAAAGCTACACATCATGCCGAGACCCAAAGAAATTCAGGAACAATTGAGAAAGAAAGTAATTGAGATCTATCAGTCTGGAAAGGGTTATAAAGCCATTTCCAAAGCTTTGGGAATCCAGCGAACCACAGTGAGAGCCATTATCCACAAATGGCGAAGACATGGAACAGTGGTGAACCTTCCCAGGAGTGGCCGGCCGCCCAAAATTACCCCAAGAGCGCAGCAACGACTCATCAAGAGGTCACAAAAGACCCCACAACAACGTCCAAAGAACTGCAGGCCTCACTTGCCTCAGTTAAGGTCAGCGTTCATGCCTCCACCATCAGGAAAAGACTGGGCAAAAATGGCCTGCATGGCAGAGTTCCAAGGAGAAAACCGCTGCTGAGCAAAAAGAACATCAAAGCTCGTCTCAATTTCTCCACAACACATCTTGATGATCCCCAAGACTTTTGGGACAACATTCTGTGGGCCGATGAGACAAAAGTGGAACTCTTTGGAAGGTGTGTGTCCAAGTATATCTGGCGTAGAAGGAACACTGCATTTCATAAAAAGAACATTATACCAACAGTAAATATGGTGGTGGTAGTGTGATGGTCTGGGGCTGTTTTGCTGCTTCAGGACCTGGAAGACTTGCCATGATAAAAGGAACTATGAATTCTGCTGTCTACCAAGAGATCCTGAAGGAGAATGTCCAACCATCTGTTCGTGTACTCCAGCTGAAACGAACTTGGGTTCTGCAGCAGGACAATGATCCTAAACACACCAGCAAGTCCACCACCGAATGGCTGAAGAAAAACAAAATGAAGACTTTGGAGTGGCCTAGCCAAAGTCCTGACCTGAATCCTATTGAGATGTTGTGGTATGACCTTAAAAAGGCCGTTCATGCTCGAAAACCCTCTAATGTAACTGAATTAGGACAATTCTGCAAAGATGAGTGGGCCAAAATTCCTCCAGGACGCTGTAAAAGCCTCATTGCACATTATCGCAGCGCTTGGTTGCAGTTGTTGCTGCTAAGGGTGGCCCAACCAGTTATTAGGTTTAGGGGGCAATCACTTTTTCACACAGGGCCATGATGGTTTGGATTTTTTCACCTTTAATAATAAACACCTTCATTTACAAATTGCATTTGTGTTTACTTGTGTTGTCCTTGACTATTGTTTAAATTGGTTTGATGTTCCACATAAGTGTGACAAACATGCAAAGGAACAGGAAATGAGGAAGGGGCAAACACTTTTTCACACCACTGTATATATATATATATATATATATATATATTAAAGCAGAAGTAGAATTAAACTGTGAAAATACATACGCATCCTGTCATATTGTTTAAAAAGGTTGTAATGTTGTATATATATATATATATATATATATATATATATATATATATATATATATATATATATCTCAAGGTTCAAGAGCTTAAAGTGTAATTTCACTGCTGACAGATGTGGTGTCCAACAAGAGAATTCGTAATCATCCTCCGCCACTCCAAACATCTTACAAAGTGTAGATGAAAAGTCTCGGGCGGACTTTAAAAGCCTTGCCAATGTTAATCTTTGATCCGAGGCCAGTTTTACGTGACCTTTTCCTCCATTTGGCCTTCATGGTGATGGAGGGGCAGCAGTGGTCTGCACAGCCAGACATATGAACACAGCACTCAGCAGACAAATAAGCAAAACCTCAGTCCAACTCCTCCTCCTACTCTCACATCCCTATATATACACCCAAACAGTTACTTCTTTTCGACTCGTCTTTAAAATGTTTACTAAGGAGTATAAAAAAAGAAAAAAAAGAAACCGCTATCCGTAAATGAAAAGCTGGTAACAGCCAGGGCCCCATCTGCTCATCCGTGGCTTCCAGGGCAGTCAAAGACAACCCAGGAAGATTGAGGAGAGGGGGCTCCCTTTGAACGCTGTGAACAAGCAGGAGAATTAAGTCTGGACAGAAAGAGTCCCGGCAGAAGGCTACCAGCCGAGCCAAGCGGTAGCAGGAAGCGAGCGCCTTGTGTGTCACGAGATTTACGGTGACGGGTCCATCCACCAACCATCTGGGCCAGCATGAATACATCTCACCAGACAGCAAAGAAAGGGCAGAGACTTAGAAAAACAAGTTGTACTATGTAGAGAAAACACAATAGTAAAAAGGGCAGGGGTTTTCACTGGGTTTCAAGCGTGCTTAAGTACAAATGACGCCATACGCTCATTTGCATATTAGCGCCGTCTTCGCGCAATTAAAGCTCAGTGGTTGTCGGTTACAGCGAGGGAGAGATCATTAAAGCAAAGCATGGAGGAGCAGCTTGTCACAAAAAAAATGTGAATTGCTGTTCCACCTTAAAAGGTCACCACAATAAAGGAGGAATAAAAGATGTTAATACATTCATCAAATCTTTCTATGAATGTGAACAGAAAGATGAGGAGGAAGACAGAAACAAGCTCAAAGAAAGGGAGAAACAGAACAAAAAAAGTTAATTGACAGCTGGCAATGGGAGAACACTGTCTTAACAATCTTTGTCTGTACACACACACACACACACACACACACACACACACACACACACACACACACACTTTTTTGAGGTCTTTAAGCAACCACTGACATAACTGTCTACCACTGCTGAGGACAACGGTCCCAGCCATTATAAGTGACCAATCACCAGAGGCGAGCTGTGTCTAAGTGTGCATGAGCACTTTTCTGTTGTCACTGCTGGAGTTGTACAATCTTCCCGCAGCTCTTTGGCATCTTCGGCCAAAACTCAAAGATTTCGAGAGCAAACAAAGGCTTTACAGCTGCTGTGGCTGAATTAAACAAGTGACCATTTTTGTTGGGGATCAAAGAACACTCTGGCCAAAAAAAAGTGGGACTGATGTGGAAATGTACATCCCAATAATAAAAAAGGCACAGCTCTCTATGAAGTGGAATGCATTACTTTCTATCTTTACTAAGTAGCTTTCAAACATTTGAGACAATAACATCCACTTAAAAAAATTGACTAAGGGCACAAACTTTATATCTCATTTAATCACATAGTAACGCTCAAAGATATTTTTGTACTTGACTAATTCAATCATTGTTGGCTTGTATGCCCCTAGTGGTTGTGAGGAGTGATGGCAGTCTTTATAGATGACACATAGTCCCATGATAGTTCTGTTAAACTTTCCTCAGAGACACCTCTGAGTCTGTAAGGTGCAGTAAAAAAAATAAGGCACATAACTTGATAATCACCACAGAGTTAAAAAAACAGGCACATATCCACAACAAATCTCCATTGGGTAAAGAATTCAAATCCTCCTTGTGACTATCATTTAATTACATTTAAATCAGGAAGATAGGCATTACTAAACTTGTTCATAACTCTCCAGCAGTGCATAACAATGCAAACGATTGATTGGCAGTCTGTCACTGAGCTACAAACGCAAACCCACACAAAAAGTCCTGGGAACAAAATGTAATCTTCATCCTCCAACCACATTCAAATGTTGTGAGCGTGAGAGAAGAAAGAGCAGGAGCGACCGATAACGTCCTCCGCTTAAGTTCAGACAGTGAGTGTGCATTTTAACGTTGATATGCATCTCAAAAGGACAAATGTCAGCGGGGAGGAAAGCGACGCTTCAAATGAGCGAGAATGTCACAAGAGAGTTGGAGCTCTGAGTTTGACTTTATCGCCGTCTCAAGACGGACTGAAGAACTTGGACTGAAGGGAAAGAGAGAGAAAGTTAGAGAAAAGTGACCTGACTGCCAATGATGCCAAACCTCTATTTAAAGCTTCAGGACTGACACTGACACATTTACTTCTTGGCCTCATCTCTTACCAGCAGCCGGAGAACATCAAAAAACATGTTCATTGTTGCTAGAGTTGCAGAGAGGGAATACTGAAAGTCAGGACAGATGTAGGAGACTTTAGGGACAGTGTTTGGTTGATGGTGAGTGCTTAGCGCCATGGTGAACAGCAGGCGATGACAGCTCTGCCACAAACACCGGCACAACAATCACTCTGAAGGAAAATGCCGGCTCATCACTCAGTGCAAATGTATGGATGTTCATACTTTCAAAGATTAAAAGTGTTGGGTGATTTGGTGCGCATGAAAAGTGTTCAGAGGTTAAGAAGGGCATCTTAACGACAAAAGTAAATCAAGTTAGAGCACAACCCTCCAAAAACATACACAATAATAAAATAAAAGCCTGTTGGGAGTCCTGTGAGTAAGTACAGTGAAACTAAGCCCCCTGGTCTCTTGTGTTTAAATTGGGGAAAAGAGGAGGCAGAGAGTGACTCAACTGGTGCTCCAGCAGCTGCATCTCACCAGTGAACTGCATCCATGTAGGACATCTCTTTGTATTTTTTTAGATATGCGTTACTGCTTTTAAAAGTGTGTGTGGGTAGGTGTGCGTTTACTGAAAAAAAGTTAAACTTACCAGGATCCCGGAAAACTGCTTCTCTTCCATCCTTCAGGACCTTGTCGGCAAAGATCCCCTGCCTCTCTGCTGCCGTCTCTCTGCCTCTGCCGCCTCTCTCTCTCTCTGTGGGATGGCCTCGTCTTCCTCTCGCTATCAGAGTTTGAAGTTTTCTGAGGTGGCGTTCACTTGAGTGTCTCAGTCCCCTCGTGCCTCTTCTGCGCTGTTTGCGAGTGTAGCTGGAGTGGCGTCGCTGCTTTGTGTTAATTCTGCCCTAATCCAGAAACTTTTCTATGCTGTGAAAAGAACATGTGACAGGCAGAGAGGGGTGGAGGGACGGGAGGAGTGGGGAAGGGGGAGGCAAGGCAACACTTTTTAGTTACTTGTCCCCTTGGCCATGTGCAAAACAATTCCTCCCTCTTTGTACATGATTGGATTCAAGGTAAAAAATGTAAACACAAATCAACAGTTTGCACTCCGAGTTCTACATCCAAAAGAGGTTATTATGAGCTGGAAAATAAACTTTTGAGAAATCTGCAATAAAAAAGGATGCAGAGAAAGAACTTAGGAACTATGTAGTAACAGATTTGCATTTTGTAAAGCAGCTGCCATAACAAAGTGCCCTTTTGTGTAAAGAGATTAACTGTTAGGGTAACGTTTAGACTGTTTACTGACTACTGCTGTATGACAGCCAAATTGGGAAAGAACACTCAAAAACAGCCTGGGTTAAGAAAAAAAGTTGCAGAAAATACGTTGGGTTGAGTAAAATGTTTCTGAAATGTTCATGATGGCGAGTTACTTCAAATTTTCCCCGTAAATATTCTACCGGTGATAACTTTGATGGTCTTAAAAATAATTATGTGATATTATTGTAAGTATGCATGCATTATTTTTTCCTTTAAATATTGCGTCTCTGCAGTAACATTTAATTAAAAATACCCAGTGGAGGCTTGTCTTGAGAACTTTAGAAAGTGCTAGAAAAAAAAAACAAAAAAAAAACTAGGGCTAAGGACTAAGGAATGATTATTGTCATTACCGATTAATCAGCAGATTGTTCATTCAATGAATCGATTTGTCAAAAAAAAACAAAAAAAAAAAACTTATTCAATTTAAAAAAGGTGAGAAATAAATAAATCCTCACATCAAAAAAATTTGGCAATTTTTGAATTTCTTTTATTTGAAAAAAAATGACTAACGATTAAACGATTATCAAAATAGTTGCCAATTCATGTTCTGTCGATCAAATGACTGATTAATACATTTTTTTTAGATTTAAAAAGTTTTTATACATCATCTGATTACATAACTTGAGTTGTCATGTGGAGACTGGAGTGTGTGTGTGTCTGTAACTCTGCAGCATGTCTCCCTTTATCACTGTCTCAGATAATGAAATGCCTAGACAGTGTGCTAAAAGCATCCCAGCAAAAGAAGAGAAAGTGGCCAAATATAGCTACTATTCAGTGTTACAAACATACAAACACTTATGTACAGGAGCCAACAGGGACTCAAAAATGCCCCGGGGGCATCCATCATACACAGCACACTGCACACTAATGAAAAGATGATAAGAAACAAAACTAGGTTAAAAACTGAACCTTACCATCCGCGTTATGATGTTTGAAGAAATCAGAAAGGGGAACCAGCTCAGCAATAAGAAACTAACTGGTGTGAACACAGCAGTCAGACTCTAGCCCACTGGTTGACTCGTGTATGTACACAAGGCACGAGTTGAGCCAAGCCTACTGGGCCATCCCAGGAGGAGGGGCATGAAACTCACTCTGAGACCTGACGTGTCTGTTAGCTCTTATGAGTAGGGCCGGGTATCGTTCATTCGTATCGCATTTTCGATACCGGTATCGATACGAATACCGTGACTTCACTACCGCAGTGTTTCCTCTATGTTGATTTTGTTGTGGTCCGCCATGGCAATATTTCTGCGGCCACGGTATCAGAAATAGGGCAGACGCACAATTTAGTTGCAGTTGCCTTTTAAATGATCCTGCGGACGTAATGCACCCCCCTCTCACCCCGTTGGGTGCCGCTCACAATTTAACAATAAGTAGAACTATTCAGAGGTTATTTGGCCCGTGCAGTTTAACTCCACATACTGTTGTGTTGATGTAGTTTATTGTCAAAATGTTCACTTTCTTCCAAGTTGACTATTAAACGAACAGCTCCACCAAAAACGTCACCGCGGTGGGTCTGTTCTAATTGGACAACGTTCAACTTGTCAGTTCTGTCAGCTCATTGTTCTGATATCAAACACCAGGAAACATAGAAATATGAATTGGAAGTAGTCTATAGACGTAGTCATTTCGGTTTTGGTTTCCCTATGAAGAATTTCTTGTAAAACTAATTTTGTAGACCTGTCGTAGATGTTAAGTGCCTTATAGTTCCTCACAAAATACAAAACTGAAAATATGCCTCATTGCCTGTGAATAGAGGTTGTTAGAGAAAAAGCATGTATCATAATTTTTCTGAATGCATAATAATACCACATCATACTGATCCCTCTAAACGAGATAACCATGGAGCCATCGTCTGTCCTTGTGAAAGGCACAGGATGTTTCTGGGAGCAGAGCAGGCAGAGGAGATTCCCAGACCGAATGAGATAAACTGACAACATCGACTTTGTTATGACTTTGTATCAACATCCACTTTGTATAAATAAGTGGCTGTTGAGAGCTTCCAGTTGGGCATTTTCTTTCCTATTCTGTAGTGTGGAAACTGTGTTAAATGAACTTTTATATAACTTCAGTGATCTCTGTCTATTCTTGATGATGAAATTATTCTAACAACCCAACAATCCTTCCCCTCCTTCCAGGCCTCGGGTCCTAAAAAAACACCGTGCACGGGGGAGTCATTTAGTGACTCCTTAAACAACGACCTCCGGCTTGAATTGCTGTTTTTACTGAAGCCAGTACCCACTGGAGGGAGGCGAAGAGCAGCGGACAGAATCACTGAAGAGCCCTAGGTGAGATACATTTTATTTCTATCCGGACAGACTGCTAGGTTAAGACAAAACGGTGATGATGTCTTTTAATGCCTAGGGTATTCTAAATCTTTAGTCACACTCTAGGAACTGTACAACTTACAGGTGAATATCTAGTTTGTGTTTACCTAGTGAAAAAGACAATCAGTGAAACAAAGCAATAATAAGTAGGTCAATAGGAGACGGACAATACGTCCCTTGTCTCGTGGGGAGACTCCTAAAATAATAATAACCAGGGTCTAATGAGAGACGCTAGTCCATAGCCTATGTATTATTTTTATTTATTATTTATTAATTAAAAAAAAACTCGCTGCTCCAAGAGACAGAGTGGGACTCTGTAAAAAATAAAAAATAAAATAAGATAAATAAATAAAAAAAGGAGGGAACAAATAATGTAATCACTTGATTTAGATAAGTGTGTCTCCAATGACGAGAGTCTCTACACAAGAGTACGCAGCTCGATACATGAACTCCATAAATGCTACCTGGCTCTTAAAGAAATCAAGTAATTCAGGAGGGAAGTTAAAGATAAATCTTATATAAGTTAAAGACAAACCTTACACAAAAAGTAAGATATAATAAGTTAAAAGGTAAATATTATATATATCTATATATAATAGAATTCTTTTCAACTATGAAGCTATAATATACGTTGTATATATAAAGTGTGGTAAAAATGACAGGAAAACAAGAGCAGAAAGCTTAGCCGAAGCAAGAGCATTTAGAGAGAGACAGCCAAGGAGAACAGACAGCGAGCAACTGGCTCAGATTTCACAAGCAGCCACTCCGAGCTAGGAGGAGTCTGAGAAGTCTGAGAAGTCTGAGCTACTGTAGCGCATGCACATGGCGGCTTCACAGATGAGAGAGAGATAAATGTACTTTTGAATTAGAATAATGGAGTTTTTATTGATATTACAGTTGTTAGTACAAAGATCATATCTCTGAGACGTTATGTTGTTTCACCAGTGTATAATGTGGCGTACATAAAGTGTAAATACTGGTGGATTGTATAGAAGTTACATTTAACAATTACTTTTAATCAGAAGTCAATTATATTTAACTTATGGTGCTTCTTTACTTTTTCTGAGTAACATTTAAGTTTTTACCAATTAAGTAAAAACATTTCTTATATTCCAAATGTCAAAAGCTGATGGAAATTGTGAAATAACAACAGTAAAGCACAAGAAAAAGCCACAAGAAGAACAATTAAACAAGAAAGGGTTTAGGAAGGTTTGTGACAAATTGTGAAGAGACTGGAGATTGGGAAACATTGGAGGGCATAATTAGAGCAATGAATTAAAACGCTTTAAACTGGACAACGCATGCCAAACCTGCAGGTCCCCAAAGACAAACTGATGTATTGATAATTATTAATATCAGTAATGCTTTCTTCTCTATCCCTGTAGATAAGGACAACCAATTTTGGTTCACGAGCACCTACAAAATGAAAAGATACACCCATACTAGAATTCCTCAAGAGTATTGTGAGTCTCCAACCATCTTTACGCAAATAACGTCCACTAACCTTTCCAAATGTTAACCTCCAGCAAGAAGTCCACTTTTACTTGATGCCAAATGACATGTGACCATCAGGACGGGACTGTAAAACAGACATGTTGGCACTATAATGTTCTCAGGGTAAAGACATAAGGTCAGTAAGAATAAATTATTAAGCTGTGGCAGACAACTGTGAAATATTTGGGCTACAATTTATCTCAGGAGAGTAAACATTCAGATAAGAATTGAAAAACTGCTATATTGCAAGCACCAAAACCTCGAATAAAAAAGACAAATGATGCCATTTAAGGAATGACTTCATTTCTTCAAAAGCAAAAGAGTCAGTAGCAGAGTTTTGTCAAATGCTTTTAGATATTATTGTAATCTGACATATTGTGAATAAGACAAATACATTTTTGTAACAAAAACATATAATATGAAATATGTTTTATTGGTATCAAGCTGCACAAATCATAGATCTACAAATCCAACTGAAATGATTAGTTGCTTAAAGAACTTAGTTGATTGACAGAAAAAACTGCTTTGATCATTTCCAATGACTTATTCTTACTTTTAAAATAGGGTTACGCCCATGTAAACACAAATATGAAAGGTTAAGACATGCCTCGAATATCAAGCAACTTGGTGTGTCGAAGGTGTTATAAATTCTGTAAAATTTGCATCGGATGTCAGGAAATGATTACAGTTCTTTTAACTGTTCTCCTTTTGAGCACCAATAACACAGGCAACTTTTGAAACATGCTTTTATGATTCAGTTCTGCCCAGATACTTTATTGGGAAGTGATCTCATATCATATTTGAATTGGATTGATGAAACGTTTCAGCAGATTGAGAGTGCTGTTGAAAATAACTTTATAACAAAAACAATTAATAATAACAATTGTGTAACTAGCAGTGTAAATAGCCTGAAATGAACGTCAGTAAACTATTTTTGGATGAAGCCTGTAAAATGCACCTTTTACCTTTAACATAAAAGGACACTGTGTGTGATAAGGAATAACTAGCTCATAATCAAAGATATATTTTGATCAAATGAAAGTTTTTTTTTGTATTGATTAATTTAACCCTGAACACCAGATATTGTTTACAGTAAGAATCTGTTCATGTCTTACAGAGTCATAAACAGATTAACAACTGAACTGAAGTCAAGTTTTTGGTGAGCAACAGTAAACAAAAATGATGAATTACTTGTATTACAACAGCATTTTGAATTAAAGATACTGTGACGGGCATAGCTGAACAACTAAGTCCGACTTCTCTGATAGCGGAGAATTCAGGCATAAATGACCCATTCAAACAATTCCTAAAACGCCGTTGTGCGGACCGACCTGCCCCCACTGCTAAAGGAAACACCGTACTGGTTCCTAAACAATACTTCTTCCGATGCCAATTTTATGAAACAAAAAGAAATTAAAACATTACACATTCCGGCTCAAATCTTTTAATCTATTTTTCAGCTCCTACTACGTGAGTCCGTCTCTGTGTAACAGGTTTGCCTACATGTCTCTATGACATGTAAAACGTTTGACAGCCAATCACAAACATAATTAGATCTTGGTTTGAAACATGTACTCCTTAGGTATTGAAATTGGGTATTGAATAACAAGGTATTTTTTGATTCTTGATACTTTAGAGTCAATTGGGTCAGTGCCTAAAAAGTATTGAATTCGGTACTCAGCCTTAGTTATGAGGGATGTTCCAGGGCAAGCAATTAGCTTCTAAGCCAGGGTGTTACAGTAACAGTTGCCAGGTTACCATTGGCAACCATTTTGAGAAATGGTCAACCAATGTATGGACTTTGCATGCCTCAATTGGCAACTACCTTTAACGTATAAAGTAGAATTACCGCCTTGTAGCTGTATGCCTGGAGAAACTCAAATATCACAATATGTTTCACCAAATATCTCAATATCGATATTGCGCCGCTATAGGGTTGATTATTAGTGCTTTTACAAAATATTTACACAATGAGATCTTAAATACAGCCTCATGTACTCTTCACAATTATAAAAGCCGTTCTCTGTGTTGACTCTACGTCTACACTGTAGCAGTGTGGGGCCCCTTGGCTACCTGTCTGTATGGTGCACAACACAGCAGGTTCAAGACAAAATAGCATTCGTTATTGCTATTAACAATGCATCATATTGTTGGGTTTGCAAAGCAGCTGTGCCTATTATCAGTAATGTAAATATGCAGCGGTGTGATTAGGACTCCACAAGCTCTGTTTTGTCATGATAGACAGCCTCTTTTTTACACTGTGCACAGAAAGGTAAATATAGTTTAGAAATTGTGACAGCACTCAAAAGCTGCACTTACTATGCTTCAGCACCCAGTAAATAGAGCCAATAAACTATGTCTCACTTTGGATTGCTGAAAAATAAGGATTCTAACAATAAGGCAATGGCATTGGGAATGATAAGATATGGGGTTTTAAAATGAATTCCACAAATCAGGATTTGTTTTTAATAATGGCATTCAGATGACATTGACTGTTGTTGCAGACCTTTGGAAAGGCAGGAGAGTGCTGCAAAACACATAATCTATAGCCGTAACTCTACCAGAACAAAATAAATTAAAACAATGTGGAGTATTTCTAACATCCCTGTCTTTTCAGTGCTTCCAAGTAAAACTCAGTCTGTTTGTAATAACCACATTTGTTATATGCAAACTTCTTACTCATACTGACTAAGGCTGGATCTGAATATTTAAATATGTGTTAGATGTGTAGGTATTCTATTTTCAATTTTGGGATTTGAACATTCGTTGTTGTTTTAAACGTGCATGCAGGCTGAAATGGTGTTCTGTTGGTATTAGTTTCTGGCTAATTTAGTCAACGCAATGTTGTCCATCTCAGCCAAGAACGGAGAAATGTTGAGTTACAAGCAAGCAGTCTGATGTGTGTACAGGTCTGTGTGGTTCGACTGTAGCAGCCGGGTGTTGTTTTCAGGCCATTTGATAAAGTTAAAGATAGTACGACTGTTTATAACGCTAAAGCTCTAGTAAGGTGCTGTCTGGCTGAGCTTTCATTCACGAACAATGTGTTGGTCGACAGACACTCCGGCAAAAACGCAGTTTTTTCCTTTCATTTTGAATGCCTTCAGCAAGTTTAGACCGATTCAACTTTTGAAGAAGAGCAACCCGACGTCACCCTGAGGTGGACAATCATGTAACAGGAGATCAAACTCCTCAGTCCATCACTAGACATGATAGTCCCGGTAACATTACAGTAAACGGGAAACATCACTGCCTCTTTTGCTGCAACAAAAGCACTATCGAGGTAAAAAAAACTAAAAGACAAGCAATGAACTGCCGAGGAGTTTGTGTAACAACAGGTGACGTGTCCTGCAACAAAGCAAAGTGGTGCCATCTCTCGCTTCATCTCTTTTCTTCTTTTTTCCCCCCCACTGCCTTCATGTGAGGTCGAACATTTTTACATTTTAGGTTCTCTAATCGAAACACGGACTGTGTGATGACGTCGCGAAGTTGCTTGGGATCATGGGAGTTAAGGTTAGTTTTATTCACATTACATTTAGTAGGCAATTGGTTATTCATGTTATGTCATTCTAATGAAACTATTGCAGTGTTTCCCCACATAATAACTTAGAAAACATGTTGCCTAGTTAATATCAGATGTGCAGCCTTTCTGAATCTTACAAAATAGAGATTTGTTGTGAGTGAAACTACAGTCAACATGAGTAAGAACATTACATAACACTGCCATTATTCCTGCAGCCTTGCATGCCTATATCCATGCCTACAGCTTATTTTCTTGTAAGCATGACGGACATGAGTGACAAAACATAAAATCAAGTTACATTCCACCTGTTTCAAGTAGCATTGCAAACTAAGCATGGCCACTATTTACAAGGATTCTTTGGCTGGCAAATAGAGCTGGGTGATATTACAATATATATCATCAAAACAATGCAAAAATGGCTATCGTATATCCTTTTCTATATCGTATGTATGTAATTCACACAGTAGGGCTGCTCGATTACAAAAAAAACAAACATAATCACAATTATTTTGGTCAATCTTGAAATTTTTTATTATTTACTCATTTCTTTTGGAAAGATGTTGCATGTTTTGAACTTTAAAAAAAACAGTGAAACAGTTAAACAAATGAACCCTGAAATGTCACTTGTTACTTTTCCCATTGAACCTTTTTGAATTCCCCTTCAAATAAATAATAGCGGATATTTAAAATGCCACCAGATACCACAAACACAACCTCGCTGACTATTGGCTGAGTGAGTTTAGCTTTCCGGAAGGGCTGAGTAGCGCGTGTCATTTAGAACACAAGACAATATAAGATTTCACTTCCAAAACCTAATGTGCAAAATAATTACATTTTTTGTGATCGCTGAAATCAAAATTGAGATGAAAATTCAATTAATTGCACTACCCTATTTCCTCTTCTTATTTATCCATTCTTTATTTTATTTAACTGAAATACTTGTACCCGAAACTTGACTTTTTATTCTAACGATAATATGGAAGAAACATTTGTAAGATATTCAAGAAGTGCAGCATCCGTTCGTATAACATTTGTAATTTTATTTTTAAAAGAGGAGAGAAAACAAAACAAAAGGTACCTGTTTACCGCTCTCTACAGGTGTTATTTTTTTCTCATGACAAGAGGAAGATGAACAACTAAGCCTAACTATGCTTTGGGGCCACCTAGTGGTCGCAGCATATAGCTCCATCCTGTTATTTCTGACCATTCTCCTGTCTCTTCCTCTCCTCACAGTGGGTTAAACAGAAAGCAGTCATGCATAACATAGCATCACTATGTTAAACTTGAAGATGTGGGATCTAAGAGCCTGCCCATTAAGCACAGAGATCTCCGACACTACAACTAACTTGGTTGTGTTACTGCAGTTTTGCACACAGTATCACTTCTTCCTCTCCTTATTTTCTCAACTCTGTAAACTTATCTCTAAACCTCATATTCTCCTCTTTCCCTAGTCACACAGTATCTGAATTCCGCAAATCCAGACTTGGCTTCACAGAAATAACAATGAAATATCTAACAGCCCACTGTCAAAACTGTCTGACGCATGCCATGGGAAAGTTCTAGCGTAACAAATATTGCAAATATGCTACAGTGCAAATGCAACAGATTCCTGGCCACTTAATCCGTTAGACTGAATGATGCACTTTGTACACAAAATGAATTGAAACCTACTTTGTTGCTTTATACACTTATTGACTTTTTTTCTTACTTACTTATGTACAGTATGACTTAAATTTCTGAGCAGGTGTAACTGAACAATTACCCTGAGCGGATCAATCAATAAAAGTATACTGATTCTACAGACTAGAATTGAAACTGTGCGCTTCACAAGAGTGAAACAAGCTTTGGTGTCATTTGCCCATTAATGAGAGAAACTCAATATTTCTAAAATGTGACATGCACATAATAAAACTTGGCAATCTGTGCAGACATGTTTTATTCAAAGTGTAATTTTTTAATTGGAAGAATTTTAAATGTTACGGCCTGGCAACAGATGCTGATACTTAACTCACAGGTATTTCAACACATGCAAAATTGTGTGTTACCTACAGATTACACAAACATAAGGAAAGCAAACAGAAAACTCAAATTCTGGATGAAATAAAGACTCTCCTGTGCACAGAGGAGGATGTGGTAGGAAGGGGTTGGTGGTGTCTGCGACTTGGATTACCACCATTCATGCATGCACAACTTCTGTTGACATAACCTATTTTTATCATTCAGTCCAGGCAGCAACCAATTTGGCTATGTCACATGAATACAACTTAAACACACAGAACAAATATTAATATCATCGCTTATTCTGCCAAACTCAAACATCAGTATGACAGTCCTCAAAAAAACATACAAATATATTTATTGGTATTATTAGAATGATTGTCATGTATCCTATAATATTAGCATGTACAATGTCACTATCAGCACTAAGCTATTTTAGGAATACTACAAAAGAGGATGTGTGATGAAACATTGGCAAACTATGCTACTGATCATCAGCATCAATAGTCAACTATGACAGGAAGTGTTCAAAGCAGAACATTTCAACGCGGAAATGCCTCCCTTCACCACAACCCCCCCCCACCTTGCTCTCCTTCACAACAAGAGGAGGAGGAGGAGGAGGGGGGGCAACCGGTGCCACGTGTTTCACCCCGCTAAGATAAAATAACTGTTTTTACTCACAGTCTGCCTGCTGAAACCCCCTTTATTACAACTGAAAGTCCACTTCAGGGACACATGTTGAATGTTACTAACAGCTAGGTGATCATTCGGTGATCAACTGCTTCAACATGAAACATAAGCTTGCTCCTTTAATCACATTAAAGCGCATTGTTATTCACTTAGAAAACAAAACACACAAAACAACAAAACATCTTCTTCTTATAATGAGGAGGGGATGTCTTACCGTGGGAGGCGAGCTCGCATCTGTTGCCTTCAATGCTCTTAACACGGGCTGTGATGTTTCCTGCCAATATTGGGTTATTGGATGTTGCATCACCTTGGTCTTCCGTTCCTCTTCGGTCACAGCCAGCCCAACAACTTCTCGTTAAGCCCCTCCTTTCTCAACTTCTAAAATAGGCGGCAGTTGACGGCTCCCTGTGTAGCAACACACAACCTGTCAGAGACACTTTAAGGTCACTGTAGGCTATACATTTGTCTACATGCATCCTATTGGGTTATATGCTATTAAGATGCCCTCAATTATTGCCCAATTAGGTTATATGTAAAATAAATTAAGTAGGCTATCAACCCGGAGTCATTACGCATTTTAAAATAAAAGCCTTTATAAGCCAAACTTGAGTGCCACATATTAATATGGGAGTAATCAAACCAAAATGACGCCCCTCCACGACATAATGCCTGTGAAGCTACACGTGTTCAGTGGAAGAATTAATGCATGTGTTGCTCATTCTTTTGTTACAAGAGCATGCCGCAACGATTCCTCACAGAACCCCGTGTGATGTGGGCTTTGTGGTGTGTTTGCAGACAGTTTTGCAAGCAGTGCAATCAGATGTGATTGCATCCGATATTCTATGAGCTACAGTGGGATTTGATGATAACGTGAATTCTCTAGCAGTCCCAGTAAAGGTAGAGGTAGACAATGCGTTGCTCCAGGCAGGTGTGGTAGCCTCGGCTATGTATGCCACACTGGTGATAGATGGAGGCTTCTGGGGCGTCCACATATAATAAAATAGAGAATGTGTTATGAATGACAGATGCAGCCGAGGAATGGATGATAGCACTTGGTAGGTTTTGACATGCAGATGCAGGCTTTACCTTGTTGTTTTTGGACCGATCAGGTTGTAAGGCTGTTGGGAAGGCGGCGGCGGAGGAGACACGCATGCAGGCGCGGGGATGGTCAGAAGCTGGGGTGAGAGGAGAGGAGAAGAGAGGAGAGGAGGGAGGTGAAGGGATTTAAAGTATTTGGGGTGGCGGTCAAAAATGTTTGCACAGCCTAAAATGCTCTAACACATTCTAATGGCGACTCGAAGAAAACGTGTCAATTGTTGTCTCTGTCATTCCTTAAGATATATAAAAAATAAGTAATTTAAAGTATTTTCAAAGGACAAATAACCATTGTAGGCAACTTATGTCATGCACTTTATTGGAATAATATAGGCCTTGATAAAACGATAACTATAAAGTTTCAGGCTATTAGAATATTACAGTTTTTTAGAATCGCTATGACAGATTTTTCAATACATTTAACAAGTTTCCTAAACTCTTAACGCACCAACACACCTAAAACACACAATTGGCAAAACTGTTAATTTCATGCTCAAATTCACACATTGTAAACTAAACTCCAAAACTAATTTTCAAAATACAATAATACACTAACACAACACACTATGCCTAACAAAACACTGCAAACATGTTTCAAAATCAAACAATTATTCAAAACACTAACACATGTTCTCTTCCAACAGGAACATTTAGTCAATCATAACACAATGACAAAAAAAACACTATCATCAGCTGAAATTACAGAAACTGCATTATTTTAGATGTGTCAGGTATGCCCTTATACAATAGACAGAATATTGTATTGTTCATAGATTGTGTTTTGCACATGGATTTAGTTTCTTTTGTTGAAGAAATTAAATACAAAAATGAATGACCATTTCAGAGTAGCTTTATAGAATGTAACGTTTATGAAAAAAAGACAGATAGAATTGCTGCAGTAAAGACTTTATTTGCAGAAGGTATACAAACAGAAAGAACACGGAATAATAATTTAAAAAAAAGTAATCTTCTAATCTGCTCGGTCTTCTGCATTTGGCCACATGTTCTCATCCACATCACACCTGATAGCTTCTCTGGCAAGGCATCGTGGGAAGAATCTTTTGCATGCCTTATCCACCCCTGGCAGTGTTCAGCTGTGATGTTTTGGCATGCAGCATCCATTGCATCCAGGAGGGACATTTGGTCATGCGGACGATGGTCAAAAACCTTCCATCTCCAGGCTGAGAAAAACTCCTCAATGGGGTTGAGGAAAGGAGAGTAAGGGGCAAGGAAATGGGACATCATCCTTGGATGGGCGTCAAACCAGGCTGTGATTGGACGGGAATGGTGGAATGCCACATTGTCCCATGTGATCATATATATTGGCAAGTGGTCTCCCACCTGCCCCCTTTCTACCTCTGGCACCAGTCTTTCATGCAGGTCTTCTAAAAACAGAAGAAGGCGGTCGGTGTCGTAAGGGCCAATCTCACATTTACAGTTTTTTACGATTGCTATGACAGTTTTTCAATACTTTTAACAATTTTCCAAAACTCTTAACATAGTTAGCACTACATCCGCATGTGTGAGCTATACTATTAACACATTTCTTGTTGCTTTAACACATAATGCATACAATTAACCCAAATTTAAAATGCTTAAACTCATTTTACACTCAAGCTCAAACAAGACCAAAACAATTGATTTTTACTGCCAAATTTACCAATGCTTTAACACTGTATGTCAGAACTGATAACACCATGTTCTAAACCTAACCTTACAGGCTAAAGTCAAAGTGAACAACTATTGATATTGAATTGAAACACAAATATATTCCCTGTTTTTATTCCATTGCTAATGAGAAACAGCTTATTGAAGTATTGAAGTTATTGGAGCCAACATCACCATGTGCGCCGCAATCTCCAACAATGGCGCACTCCTGCATAAATGTGAGATTGGCCCTTACGACACCGACCGCCTTCTTCTGTTTTTAGAAGACCTGCATGAAAGACTGGTGCCAGAGGTAGAAAGGGGGCAGGTGGGAGACCACTTGCCAATATATATGATCACATGGGACAATGTGGCATTCCACCATTCCCGTCCAATCACAGCCTGGTTTGACGCCCATCCAAGGATGATGTCCCATTTCCTTGCCCCTTACTCTCCTTTCCTCAACCCCATTGAGGAGTTTTTCTCAGCCTGGAGATGGAAGGTTTTTGACCATCGTCCGCATGACCAAATGTCCCTCCTGGATGCAATGGATGCTGCATGCCAAAACATCACAGCTGAACACTGCCAGGGGTGGATAAGGCATGCAAAAGATTCTTCCCACGATGCCTTGCCAGAGAAGCTATCAGGTGTGATGTGGATGAGAACATGTGGCCAAATGCAGAAGACCGAGCAGATTAGAAGATTACTTTTTTTTAAATTATTATTCCGGTGTTCTTTCTGTTTGTATACCTTCTGCAAATAAAGTCTTTACTGCAGCAATTCTATCTGTCTTTTTTCATAAACGTTACATTCTATAAAGCTACTCTGAAATGGTCATTCATTTTTGTATTTAATTTCTTCAACAAAAGAAACTAAATCCATGTGCAAAACACAATCTATGAACAATACAATATTCTGTCTATTGTATAAGGGCATACCTGACACATCTAAAATAATGCAGTTTCTGTAATTTCAGCTGATGATAGTGTTTTTTTTGTCATTGTGTTATGATTGACTAAATGTTCCTGTTGGAAGAGAACATGTGTTAGTGTTTTGAATAATTGTTTGATTTTGAAACATGTTTGCAGTGTTTTGTTAGGCATAGTGTGTTGTGTTAGTGTATTATTGTATTTTGAAAATTAGTTTTGGAGTTTAGTTTACAATGTGTGAATTTGAGCATGAAATTAACAGTTTTGCCAATTGTGTGTTTTAGGTGTGTTGGTGCGTTAAGAGTTTAGGAAACTTGTTAAATGTATTGAAAAATCTGTCATAGCGATTCTAAAAAACTGTATGCAGGAGTGCGCCATTGTTGGAGATTGCGGCGCACATGGTGATGTTGGCTCCAATAACTTCAATACTTCAATAAGCTGTTTCTCATTAGCAATGGAATAAAAAACAGGGAATATATTTGTGTTTCAATTCAATATCAATAGTTGTTCACTTTGACTTTAGCCTGTAAGGTTAGGTTTAGAACATGGTGTTATCAGTTCTGACATACAGTGTTAAAGCATTGGTAAATTTGGCAGTAAAAATCAATTGTTTTGGTCTTGTTTGAGCTTGAGTGTAAAATGAGTTTAAGCATTTTAAATTTGGGTTAATTGTATGCATTATGTGTTAAAGCAACAAGAAATGTGTTAATAGTATAGCTCACACATGCGGATGTAGTGCTAACTATGTTAAGAGTTTTGGAAAATTGTTAAAAGTATTGAAAAACTGTCATAGCAATCGTAAAAAACTGTAAGATTGGAAATGAATAGTCTATCCAGTGTGATACAAACACTTCGTTTTTTACTTTGACGGCCTTCAGACAAACTGTCCATTGGTGGAACTTTTTTTTCTGATTCATATTTTACATAATGCAAGATACTATATTACAAAAAAGAAATATAGTTACGGCCCTTGTCAGATTTTAGATTTCAAATTGCGGCCAGCTGCAGCAGTAAAATGCTGCTTTAATGCATTCATGTGTCAGAACGATCTAATAATCTCAAATATAATTAATATACATCAGTCACAGGAGCCATTTGTGACATTTGAATTTTTACTTTTGATACTTTAAGTAGGATACATTTTACTCATGGAAGGTGAAGTATTTTATCATTATAATGTATTTCTACTTTTTCATACAGAGGATCTGAACACTTACACCAAAATAAAGTTTCAATTTTGAATTTATTTTGAGTGGATAATCTCAAAGTTCTACAAAAAATACGTAATCCAAATGCAACAAAAAAAAAAAATGCTATATGCTTAAAACAAAGTATGGAATGCATCAAACAGGTACATGTAGGCTAATCTAAAACTTGCCTTGCATGCATTGCACAGCGTTATACTTAAGCCAAGTTTCTCTTGTGGGTAGACTGACATCCTTTAAACTTTCCAAGGGTTTTCCGTTGCATTTGTTACCATGGTCCCTCAGCCCACCTTATAGTTTCACTGTAATTTAATTTGTTTCGTTGTTATCATCTGTATGCAGACATACTTAGATGGAGATATTTCTATTACCCTAAGAAACATATTCCAGGAGCGATAGTTGTTACATAATTGAATGTCAGAGAACAGAGCAGGTGGCATTTTCACAGATAAGAACGTGTTTGCAAGAGCACACGGTACATCAAAAGTTATGGAAATCATCAAATGTGGCCTGAAATGACTGATGCTGTAGATCCTTCTGACGAACCAAACAATGAGCTGAAAGATGCTGAAAACACTCTGTAGAGCTGATTGAAACTGCGGAGTTGGCAGTATTTAACATTCGTTCAAAAAGTTGTGAAAAGTTAAGCCCTGTAATTCGTAAGCATTGCACGTTTTTTGTGCTGTTTGCACCACATTGACGGCCACTAAGAACGCAGCCTGTAAGGAGGGCTCCATAATACATCGTAGTTTTTTTCACTATCGCGATATCAACTGTCGCAATAACCATATCTCGTGAGACTGTGACACATCACAAAAGACTGTCATTCTTTAAACTCACCCTTCATTTTTTTTTAAATAAAAGAATGTTGGAAATAATTACATTCAACAAGCAATTTGTTGGATTTAGCAGAACAGGCTACTGAAAGCAGCAGAACTGAATGTCAGTTTCTGTCAGTTTTGAGTAAAATTGTTATCAGGATGTTCAGCAACGTTATTGCATATCCTATATTTCCCTCATATTGTGCAGCCCTAGTAGGGAGGCAGTTGGGGTGGACAAGTGGATGTTAAAACACAGGACGTTAAAGCCAGGGAGCGGAGTTTGTTTCCTGGGAAAAATATAGACTTTCACCCAGGAAATGCGTTTTCCTTTGGAGTGTTTTAACCCAAACCACGATCTTTTTCCTAATCTTAACAAGTCGTTTTGATGCCTAATCATAACTTTCGTCGCAACAAAAAGCTTATATTTTGTGGTCTAAATTTAACCATAATATCCGCCAAAAATGAGCGGGAGCTCGCAGTGCTCTGTACCCGTTAACCCATTTTCGTCGTAACTTATCTATTAACTGCCGCTGATAAGACCGAGCTGTGTCAGAAGTCCGTAACCGGCGTGGCAAAGCTCTGTAGCGGCCTAAACGTCTAGTAACTGCCGCTCAGCGCCATGAAGCTTGTAGCCAGCCGGTGTCACCTGACCAGCCGGCGGTCTCCTAATTTATAGGATATCATAAGTTTCTTACGATATCTTTTGGACCCGTTTGTAAGAATGCACTGATCTGTGCCATCATCGCCATGAATGACCCCTTTTGCATTACACATGTTTGATCCATTAGGATAAAAATATGAATTAGTGCAACTTTAAGATATAGATATAGCCTATCCACTAAATTTTACATGCCTATCTTATTAGAACGCTGGAGATGTTTATGTTTTAGATAAATTCTATGATAATTTAGACCTATCACATAAAGTATAATTTTTAAATGTTTTTTTTTACTAATGTACTAATGTACATATTTATTAAGGTACATATTAGCACTCACAAGAGACTTCTATCCATCCATATAGAAATAGTGACAGCTATTTTTTGAACATACCAGTGACTGTAACTGGGTTTGCAGTAAATTCAGACTTTCATGCTGGTAGATGGTGCATGAGCTCTTTGGTGAAATCTGAGCTCATCTGTACATTTCACAGTCCCCTCAGTTCTCAATACCCAACAGTGTCATTCCAGCACTGAAACATCTTTGACAGTGCCCAAAAAAACAAAGAGGACCATGGCTATCAGTGAAAAAAGGTTGCACACACTTTGTTTTTTTTTGCTGAAACAGACTGTAAAACCTAATCGTCACAATTTGGCTTCTGTTTCTTTCATTCAATCCCAACAAATAACCTTATGAGTGGTGTTCCTTTTTTCCCCTCACCTGTTCTGTTTATTTAGATTTCAGGTTGTGATGTTCTACTTCTGCCTGAATGCCTGTCCACAACCCTACAACATTGGCAGAGGTTTGTTACATTCCACTGCAGGTTTTTTTTGCAGTTTGAAAAAAATATATAACAGTAACCAAATCATATGAGGAGCAAGTTTTTCAAGCTGACAAAGACAACACGCCCAAAACCTATGTTGGACATGGATAACTTTACATGCATTCAACCCTTGTTTGATCAATGATTCAGGATTGCAACTGTATAGTCATTGTACATTTTCAGGGATTACTTATTCTGTTCAGTACCATTATGAAAAGCTAGTGTAAGAATTAAAATAGTTTTCAAATTTTTTTTAAAATCTAAAATAGACCGAATGAGAACAGACAGATGTTGCTGTTAAATTTATATCCAGAATATTTGCACATCACTCAACATTTTTGCAAATCCTGCTGTAACCCCTACAGCTGCTTGTATCCTAATGTTAAATAGTTATATTGTACATATTTGTTTATGTTAAGGTTAGCTGACTTGGACTGCAATGCAGAATTTCAGAGACAGAGACCAGGAAGTGAAACAAGATTCAGGTAAACATACTTTATTGTCCCATACACATAAATGTAGCAAAATGCATCGTCTGCATTTAACCCATACCTCAAGGGCAGCCATTTACAGTGCCAGGGGCCAACTCTGGATCTGAGCCAGCGCTTTGATCGAGGGCACTGACTGGAGAACCTAGTACATGTTTTTTGATGGTGGGGAAACCAGAGCACCTGAAGGAAACCCACGCAAACATGGGAAGAACATACAAACTCCACCCAGAAAGGCCCGGAATGACCTGGATTCAAACTCAGAACCTTATTACTGTGAGACCACAGTGCTAACCTTTGGGCCACCATGCTTTATTAAACTGAATACTCAATGTGCTAGGGCATATTTCAGGGAGAGATCCACGTCTGAGGGAACAGGCAGAGGGGTCTTGGAAAATCCAGCAGTTTAAGATTTAGAGGGAAAGGTATCCAATAGGGTCCAGGGGGTATCCAGAGATGTAGTTCCACAAATCCAGAGCCGTGTTTTGCAGGAGTGGAGTGAAGGCAAGAGTCAGGACAAGCAACTAGGGTAGAGGGAATACAAGATTACGAAGGTACAGATGGTAACAAGATTTTCAAAGGCCGGCTGCATAAATGACTGGATAGAGTAGTTTACGATCTGGTGCAGAGTGTAGGAATGAACCGGGTATATATAGCAGCGCAGGATGAGGCTGATGGTTAGCAGCTGGCCCTGTGACTCCTGCACACCTGACTCCACTCCTGTAATCAAAACACATGGGGGAAGGGGGGAGAGAGACAAGGCAGCATGCTACACAGGGGTAGAGGGCCTAACAGTTTATTTCATATTAATGTTTAATATGATTATGATAACTGAAAAGAATGAGATGCCCACACTCTGCTGATTCTCCCATATGTTTTATTGTGCTGCAACGTTTTGTTCCAGCCGGGTCTTCCTCATTTTGCCTGAGGAAGACCCGGCTGGGTCGTGGGGATGTGCGCACTACTACTACTGCTCTAATTTGATTATGTAGCCACCAACAACCAAGGCAAATGCGTTGTACTATAAGTGTTACTTACTTGGCAATAAATCTTTCCCTGATCTGATTTTGATTCTGTATAGTAAAGTTGGCTCTTGCCCCCCTTTTTTTTTTTAAAGATTATTTTTGGGTTATTTTTAGGCCTTTATTTTCACAGGAAAGATGAAGCTGTGAAAGGGGAGACAGAGGGGAAATGACATGCAGCAAAGGGCCGCAGGTCTGAGTTGAACCTGCGGCCAACCCAACTGTGCTAACCCGGCCACCCTGGGCCCCTTCTCTGACCAAAATGGATAATTGTTGAGTGCTTAGGTAGTGGCATGTCTAAAAGAAAGCCCGCTCAACATGTACCGTTCCTGCATGATTCCTATATATGATTTTTTTAAATTTTTTTTATCTTATGTCAACAAATGGTATAATTAGAGTCACACTGTCGCATTAAGTTCAATCATTTTATTTGAACACTTTTAAGATTATTGCCTTGGTTTCTGTCCAGACACACTGAGTGTGCAGTTTGACCTCCAATCTAGTGACAGCTGTCAAAACCCAGAATCCCTTGTGTTAGGTAAACAAAGCTACAGACCACATAGATTTGCCGCCTTGACAACACACACACAGGTAGTCACACATAATACTGATCTATCATTCCCACTGAAGTAAACTAGTAAAAGCGCTGTGTTACTAAGTGGTTCAAAACACGATATTGACTTTTAACTAAAGAAATAAGTTAATAATAAGTTAGTGTTTTAAAATGTTAATCACATTTGGTTTTATTAGATCGAGAGCAGACAACTGACAGATCTAAATGTGCTTCTTGCCGATACGTAAGTCCAATTCCAAGAAATAAAGCCACAAGATAAATGACTACAGTCATTCTTTGGTCAGCAGGAACTGTAACTTTGAAATAAGAGACAG
This sequence comes from Percina caprodes, assembly GCA_013375575.1. NCBI lineage: Eukaryota > Metazoa > Chordata > Actinopteri > Perciformes > Percidae > Percina > Percina caprodes. Next base: position 327,683 of record JABXJD010000030.1, on the reverse strand, counting down.
AGCCCATCCCAGCATGCATTGGGGAATGGTCAAACACAGACCTTGCACAGTATAAAAACACTGTTTTCCAATAGTGGTATCTTTAACACTCAAAGAGTGTAGAAACTGCAATTTCCATTTGCTTTATTTATAGATTGTGCAGTTTCTACATTTTTAGATATTGTGTGTGTGTGTGTGTGTGTGGTCTATGCAAAATATTGCCTAAAAAGTCAACGGGACAACCTTTCTATCTGATACACTATCATTCATGCTGCCACAAAAACATCAAACACTTTTCTCTCAGGACAGATGGTCAGTTATGGAATCCACTCAGGATCACATCTGACCCAGGAAAAAATATTAATCATTATCAAAGTAATTATTGTACAAGTTTGACGCAGTTTCAGGAACCCTCATGAAAGGAATAATCGTCTTCCAGCCAAGATACTGGCTTGATGTCAAGCAAAATGCAAAAATATGTATTCTGATCCATTATCACAGGTGATCAAGTAAACCGCCACTAACATTTGAGATGCTATCACATCCAATGATCTGCTAGGGCCTCAGGAATGAATATATCGACTTTATAGGCGTCAGAAGGCTCCATGAAACCTGCTGGCCCGCACCTGTCTCAGTCAGAATTGAGGGCACTGCATCCAGTCATTTGTGTAACTTTCCAAAACCCCCAATCCTACATTCACATCCACGACATATTTTGATTGGCCCAATGAAAAGGCAGGGATGGTATGAACATCTCGCTCAAGCTATCTTTGATTCTTGACACAAGTGCTTCTGTCACTTTTCATTCATGCAAATAAGTGAAACATGGAATGCCTTCCAGGAAAGATTGTCTAAAATTGTGTGCCATTATCCCCTCTATGACAGCAGCCATTTAGAACAAAATAATTTTGGCCTTGGACCTGGTTGCACAACACGTCAAAACAAACTTCCGTTTCAAGCATAGCCCCGTCTTAAGGACAGACGTTATGGTACTAATGAAGGTAGAACTTGATGCAGACTTTGGTCACACTTCTGCCGTCTATCTCTGAAAGAAAAAAGCTCTCATTGTTGCCAACAGAGAAGCGATCAGTGTAATACAGCATGCAGATGCAGGGATGTGAAGCACAATGGAACAATATGTGGAAAATAGAAGCTCTGCTCCTTGTCACATTGTGTGCCTTGAACAATAGCTATGGGAAGTGTGACTGTCGGATTGTTAATTTCATAAAGTTGCAAAATCTGAATTACGCAGTCTAAAAGTGGATTTTCACAGATTTCAGACTGTTTACAGAACTAGAAGTTTTATTATTAACAAGAAGTAACCAGCAACTGCTATTACTCATTGCATAAATATAAAGCCCAGTAAGTCTTGTGATTGGACTTTTCCAATGTCATTGTTCCTCTATATTACCAATATTGAAACTAGACACATTAAACAGTTTTTTGCTAATTAGTATTCTCTACAAGTTGCTTAGATTTGTGTACAGAATAATACATAAAGACTGGATGCTCCAACACACTTAGTTTGAAAATTAATTTGTCATTTCTCCAAAGGCTGTCACATTTTCCAGCAACAGCTGAGGAGAATGGATGAGAATGTGGATTGTGTGCCAGCCAGCTTGATCTTAGAATTGTTAAAATCCAAATGATGCCCAACCCTAAGAATGCCATCACCCTGACTGTAAACACACTACTCCTTCATAACAAGTCATTGATCACTCCTTGATATCAAACAAGCTTCTGAAATAAACTATCAAACATGTATTTTCCTTTCACAAATATATTGCACACAAATAAACTCAATTCAACTCAGCAACTAAGTGTTCAATTATGCTACTTTTCAACAAAAATGTGAGCTGGATAAAGCAGATGTATGAAGTCAGAATAGGATGTTTTACAGTAGGAAAAGCATGAAATTATTCAGGTGAAATTCCATTTCAATGCTTCAGCTGCTGGCTCACTGGCATGGCTTATACTGGGACACTTGAATAGAACTCAGGTCCTGTTAATGATATCAGTAACACCTGTACTTTTCCCACTGTGGGACAAAATGTCTGCTGTTAGAAAGGCCTAACACAATGTTGTATGTTTAAGGATATGTAGACTTTACAGGCCTTTTACAAGGAAGGCATTTTGACTTGAAAAGCAGAAGTGCAAATAATAGAATAATGGCAACTGACTGCCATTTTGCTGCTTTGATTTCAGGTTCCTGGTAGTGTGCATGCTGGCTCACTCTTACTGCAGCACTTACAATACAATGGATCCATCATTAGTGTTATCGGTAACACCTGTGCTTTTATGACAAATCAATATTTCTGCTGTGAGAAGACCCGATTGAGTAGAAGTAGAAGTGTAAAACCAAATGCGTGTGGTTAAAACGACAGCTACCACAGTTCACCATGACTTAGTAGGAGATGAGGTGTAACATAAGCTGATTTTAAGGTTTTTCTTTTTTAACATAGAAGACCCTGCATAGACTCGCACCACGTTATTTATTTGAACTAATTACACCATATATATATGGTCATTCCCCTAGTAAACAAAAAAATCAGTTGGTTATAGAGCATTCTGCTACCGTGCCTTTCATCTTTGGAATTGCTTACCAGTATATGGTAAAGAAGCCCAGCCAGTTGACATTTTTAGATCTAGATTGAAAACCCCCCTCTATTCATTATATCATAGCCAACTATAACACACCATCAACTTTGCGTCATTCACAAACAAACCGTTTTCACTTGTCTTATGTTGCTGGGTTAGTATTGTTTATTATAACTACTTAATGCTGTTAGATTATTTTGCTGTGACAAAAATCAAGCTACAAACTCAACAAAGGGACTTAAATAGCTTGAACACAGAGCAATACTAATTAAAACAGGTGCACATAAAAAGCCTGATTTAGAGAGACTGAAGACGATGCAGAAACTAAATCAAAGAGGACATCTAGTGGGGAAACTAAGAAAGCATAGAAAGTGGCACAATACATCCTCCAGACAGAAAGACCTATACTTCAAGGTCAGTACCTCAAATGTGTATTACTTGAGTGGTTCCAATCATGTGGCAAGTACATCCATTTACCAAAACAGCTATGATATATGCTTTACCAACTTGTCATGTAGGCTAGACTGTGCAATTTAACCTTAATATGCCAAACGGGGCTATATTTTTAAAATCTAACTTGTATCCTGTATTAGGCTTCAGCAGTAAAGCGGATGATGGAACTTGAAAAAAGCTTAGAAGGTACTGTAGATATAGTTACAAATAGTTTACAAATTTGTGAAAAGAGAGTGGATAGATGTAAGAAAAACGGCATTCAAAGACCAGGTGGGGTGGGACTGCATATGTGTGTATTATTCATGACACACGCAAAGGACCAAAATACACACACACACACACACACACACACACGCGCACACACTGGGCCTATTGACATGCATTAGTGGAGAGATGTCAGAGTGAACGGGGAACTTGATTTTTTGTTCAATAAAGTTTTCAAACCACACACCACAAATCCACACACCATACCATGGTCAATGCTGGACTTGAACCGTTACCCTCTAGTTCCAAGCCCCTGCAAACTAAGCTAATTCCACCCCCAACGACTCCATTACAGTAACGAGAGTAAATATAATTTGTTACTTGCACCCCTAATCCATTTAAACTGGTAAACACAGTCTGTTAGATAAGGCAGATGTTATTATGTATATGAACAGTAGAGGGCAGTCTTTCATAAGCAGTGATAGAAACCTGAGAGGCACTGGTCCATGCAAATTGTCATACTATCAGTTGTAATGATGCTTATTGTTTTTATAGTAATGCTTATTATAGACCACGCAATGCCTTGATCCTTGAACTACACCTGCCACCTGTACAAATTTTGATGTAAATTCAACGTTACACTTACAACCCAGATGTTCAGTTTCCCTTCTCCCTAGACTGTAGATCATTATGCCCTATAACACGCTGAAATTGTGGGACTTACAGAAAATCTTTGATCTCAGTTTGCAAAGGGGACACACAAACTTTGTTAGATGGATGGCTGACCGCTGATGTCAGCATTACTTTCTGTGTTACACACGTGCCCAAGCCGGACTGTAAAAACTCTTTGGTTCTAAACTTTTCTATTCAACTGAAGAAAGATTTCTTTCTATTTTCTTCTTTTAGCCACGCAATACTATAAATGCAATCACAATAACAAAGAATGATCAGCGCCAGCAGACCTGCATAAACTGAAAGCAGATCTAAAGATAAATGAATTGTGTGGGTGGGAATAGAGGCAATGGCAGACATATTTGTAAAAGTACTTTTAATTTTCTGAACACATAAAATTGTTTAAAAAAATTGTTTAAAAAAATCATACATCCGAGTGTCAATTCTATTTCAAGTACAGCCGATCAACCATTGGTTGCAGTGGATTTCTTCATTCTTACAAATCTTCCATAACAAATACTTGTATCCCCAGAAAACATTGATCTGTAAAATAACATTTCAATTGAGTGAAGTAAGGGTTATGTTTAAGATTAAAAGAGGCGGAAAATAAAACTTTAGTACCTGTACTTGTCAGCATAGGTCAAGCAAACCTTGACAGAACCAAAAAAATATCTGAAATGTAAGTCTACACAGCTCAGCAAATCTATAACATCTATTGTGTAGACTAACAACCTTAAGAAAATAGAATAACAATTGTCAATATAAACCCTTGACCTGATTTGAGTAGTGTTAAAGATATAAGTAAATGTAAACATTCATATTCATAACATATATTTACAAATATGTACAAAGTTCTGGGTCCTGCCCGCAGTGAGTTTTCCCCTTTACGAAGCAAATATGCATTCTTGTTAAGGCACTCACTAACAATCAATAACTTAACAGGACGAGGAAATGTCTTAAATAGAAACTACTATAATTTAGCCAAATTTCATATATCCACAGATATGTACAAAAAACCACCAGCATTCATTCTTATTTTCTGATAGAGAGGCACTTGTTTTGAACAACATAAAACGTCCCCATATCAATAAATGTGTGATACCTTAGGGTATGATCAGGTTGCTGTAAACTCTCTACAAAAGGCACTGTTCATATGCTAAACCCTTACAGGAACGTTTTGTTTCATTGCTTTGGGCCAGATGCATAGATTGTCCAATAGTGAGGGGACAACTCATGCTTCTTCTGGGATGCTCCAGGCATGGCCCCATGATGGATTTTGATACAAAAGTATCCATATGTTGGCCTACATGTGCCTCTTCATGTGGAGAGCCAGGTGATCTGAGCGGGAAAACGCACGCTCACACAGGTGACACTGGAAAGGTCGGTGTCCGGTGTGCTTTCTGAAATGACGGGTCAGCTCATCTGACCTGGCAAACTTCCAGCCGCAGCCTTCCCAGTTACAGTGGTAGGGCTTTTCACCTGAGAGACATAAGCAAAGGACTTTGTTTAAATTGCAGCCTCTCCAGTGCATGAACACGGACGGAATCAAAATTGGTGAATAACTGACAATTAAAATAGATTGTGGGTTTAGAAATGTGCTCACCTGTGTGTGTTCTCACGTGGGCTTTGAGGTGGGAGCTCTTGGTGTAGGTTTTTCCACAGCCGGGGAAATCACAGCTGTGCGTCGCAGCACGTTTTCTGGCCCACGACCTGCGGCCTCGTTTCTGTTTGATGTTCCCCGCCTCATCCTGAGCGTAAAACTCCAGCAACGATGGCGACGAAGGAGGAGTGAGCATCACCCCCTGCATAGAAGCCGGATGGTGCTGCTGGTGAACGCGGACTGGCTCTCTGTGGATGCTGTACTGTCCTTGAAACTGTGCCAAACTCTGGTGCGCGTACTGCGGGTGGTAGGGTGCGTTCATGTACTGATTTTGGAGATGTTGTTGACTAGGGTGTTGAGGATGAGAATTAATGTGTGCCAAATGGCAGTCTGTGCGTCCCTGAGGGGAAGGGTGCTGCATTGGGTGCGCACCGAATCCCTGCAACGCACCTGGGACTGTAGCCTGGTGGTGTGTAAAAGCTGCTGGGTGCACGGAGCGCATCTGGTGGTTCTCAAACATCTGTCCCATAAAGTCACCAGTAGCCATCATACAAGACTGGCCTACGGACTCGGTTTTGATTTTGTATCCAAGCGGTGGAGAAGACGTGGCTACTTGGTGATGAGTGGGAGTAGATGAAACCGGGACCGGATTCAACGCTCGCAGTTCGGTGTACTCCCGCAAGCCTCTCGCCCTTCCTTCGCACTCCGGTGAACTCTCCCCCGAGTAACTCAACTCTGGCGTGAGAAGCTCCTCCATGAGACTGCGGACTGGGCTCGAGCCCGTGAAGCTTACCGTGCCGTGGTAGCTCTGCGCTGCAAGGTGAGATGGAGGACGGTCGCTACAGTCTGGCACTGAACTACCGCTGCAGCTCTCGGGTGACTCCGGCAGGGAGTATAAGCACGGTTGCGGGGAAATGTTCCCGTTGTTGCTTACAACATCGGAGTCTATGGTGTTAGACAAAATAAACTCGAGGTCCACGAATCTTCCCAGCTCGTCGTCGTCTTTGGCCAGTAAAGCAGGAGACTGCACTATGCTAAACTCCACTTCGATGAGCGGGTTGTCTGCGCCACCTGTTGCGCTGCTGCGTGCACACTGATCCAGCTTGCACATCTGGAAGGAGAGCAGACGGGACAATTAGAAGAAGAAAGAAAAAAAAAAAAGCCAACCAACAATCACCAAATATACAATCCTGAAAACATAAATAAAACTGAAATCCCTCTACTTACATTGTCGAACTGTTTTCCTTCCATACTTTGACCACTTAGAAACGATGTCATGGCAGGCATCACTGCTTCAGCCATAGCCATGCTGACCGGTTAGATGACAAAAGGCAAGGATTTAAAACTGTAAACGCGAACAGAGACTTTGCTCTCTGTCCATGTAACGCCTGTTTGGTAACTTTGACAGATGAGGAGCGTTCAGAATGCGAATATCAACAGAACTGACGGAGCCTCTTATACAAGCTCCTTTCCGGGAGGTGCGGCTTCTACTCCCCCAACACACACACACACACACACACACACACACACACACACACACACACACACACACACACACACACACACACACTCACACACACCCCTCCCCCCAGGGCAACCAGTAGTGTAAACAAATAAATAGCATTCATGTGCGTCGACCAGTTAAATACCTAAGTGCATTTAGTAGGCTATGACTAAAACAATCATCCATAATTTCATGTGAATGAGTAAATGGTTGAATATAAACATTGATTTGAATCCCAAAGCCAATGGTGTGTAAGGATACATCTTTCAAAACACACATCACACTAAACGTTTTTTTCAGCTTTGCCAGAGGGTTAGTTAGGCCTATTTAAAAAAAAAAAATCCACATTTCTTTTCACTGTATAGTCACCATTTATTAAGACATACAAGTGTGTGAATAAGTGTGTGAAGTGAAAATCCAAACATTCCCTTTGGGCAGGTACAGGGAGCGACACTAAATCCGGCAACAGTAAGGGGAAACAGTGCGACCCTTTTGGGGGAGTGATGGAAAGTCAAAATTCCAGTGCGTAAAAGATCATTAAAGTTGCCTGTTCATGCTTTGCTTACGTCCACATGCTTCTTGAAATATACTTTTTTTTATATAAATAGCCTACTAACACCTTAAAGAGGAAAATCCGGCAAATTTGTAATTTTATGCTGCCAGTCAACGCAACAAAGTGACCGAATCTCCAAGACATTTATTTCGCAGTTGATATGTCCCCCACAGTTTCGTCCCATCTTATTCACACACACACACACACACACACACACACACACACACACACACACACACACACACACACATCATTAATTTGTTAGCCTACCTGAGCATGCTTAACACAAACACGAACGTGTGAAGCGACTGGCTCATCGAAACAACCTGTTAACCTGGGTGTGAACAAAGGACTACACGTTTCTTAATGATCTTCCCCCAGCAGCTCTGTATGTCCCCTGCCGTCATTGCTATGGTAATGCAGGTGGATGGGTGTCGATAGTGGAGAACGGAAAGAGAACAGCAGACAGTCCGGGACTAGTTTTGCTTTGCTTTAAATGTTAAATCTATGTGCAAGTGAACATGACAGATCAGTCAAAGTGAGCCTTCAAATACATTTCTTCAAACGTGTTTATTATTTTAGGTAGTTATTATCACGATAACCGATGTCCAAGAGTCCAGGGACACATGTCAGGGGGGAAATGTCATTTTTATTTATTCATTTGTTGGTTTAAAAGTGCTCATATCATATCGGAATGAGTTGATTGAAAACAAATGCAAGAAACAACATAACCATCTCCTATCTTCTCCATAACCATTAGAATTGGTACAGTGTTTTTAATTGCAATCAACAACAAAAAACAAAGGCAAATATAATGGCCATAAATAGACATGTTTTATCAACTTGATAGTAAAATCATCAGATATATAACAGCAGTCAGACCTCTCTGGGGTCTACATAAGATAGCATACTGTACATCTCTCTCTGTCAATGACTTTTTGGAAAACAAAAGGAATATATATATATTTGTTCATGCATAACCCATATAGCATATGAAATGAAATATTTCCTTATTTGGTATTAACAATGCATTGTGGACAATTTTCTATTTTTACACATTCATCAAATGTTTAATAAATTCTTAAGAAGAGAAAAAAGATTAGTTGGTTTAGTGATTATCATTCTTGTTTTTACACATACAGAAAATTATGAAGAAGGAATGTCAACAAAGCAAACAGGGTAAGGCAAGCTTTTTTTACAAATACAAACGCATTTTCTTCCTTTTCTCATACAGGTGTTAAGATAAGTTTTATTATATATAATAATACGTTATATAATAAAAAAGTCATATAATGTTACTGTCTCTTGTCCTACAGTATATTATATTAGATTGGACAACTTTGGTTTGATTTTTAAATCCCAAAAAACAACAAAAAAGCCAAACAGACTAATGCAAATAATTATTTTGTGCGGCTGCAGGTGTAGTGAAAGGCAGTGTCCTGCAGCTCTCTCCCTTTATACTCTGTTATTTTTAACCTGCTGGGCTTGCGCAAAACAAATTCCGGTTCTGTCTACGAGCCAAGTGGAAATGGACTGTTTCCTGAAGAAAAACTAGACACTCCTCTACTTGAACTCTGCAGCCACCTTTAGATGCTTAGCTGAGGAGACAGCCATGGAGCAGGAAAAACTATCACATTTCCATAATATTAATTGAAGACATTCTGTGATTGGCTCATAGTGGTTTTATTTTTAGGCAAATACGTTGTCTGATTTATTGTTAACTTACTGTAATACTGAAACCTTCTATTGTGCAATAATTAGCCTGTTAGAGATGTTATATCTAAGTATTCTTGAAACAATCCACATAGGTCAACTAAAATGTAATTTAGGAAATATCTTAAATAAAAAAAACCTGTTGAAAAATGCTATGATCTCTCCCGCAGAGAAAACTATCTTGTTCCATCAAAGGCATTATCAAACCCAGGTCATGTAAAAACCTAACTAGCCAAGAATAGAGAGACAGATCCAGATAAAGAATCGCCCTGGGCTCAGGTATCTCCTTTTGTGACTTGCTTTCTGAAAGGGAGGAAGTCTTTCAGCTCAAGTGTTTTCTAAACACAATTACTTAAGATTACAGTTAAACAGACAGACAGAGAGAGCCAAGGCATCTCATCCTGGATACACTGAAATGTTTTCAAAGTAAAGATAAAAGAGTGGTTTATCTTGTTCAATCGTTTGTGTATGTTGAAAAGTCTCAAATGGTGTTCTATTATTTGTTCACTCAAGCATCTGCTAACTCAAAACACTTTGAAAAAAATATGTCTTATTCAGTTTTCTGCTTCATTCAGCAAATGTTTTATTGCTTTTAATCCAAACCATCTTTTTCATTGTGAAAGATGAGATTATTTGCATTAGCACATATAGATGCAGTGATTGTGTTCTACTCCAGCCCATTCTCTCCATCTTTTTTTCTTCCTCTGCTCCCTTTGATACAACACAATTAGGCACCCAATCTTTATGGTTAACTTACTGCTGTGATTCCCAACCAGGGGTAGGCTACTTAAACAGTTACCAGGGGATACAAAGACATATTGACAGTCAAAACAAATTTGAAAATAAAAAAATAGAAGTAGATTTGATTGAAAAAACAAATCTACATGTAGAGTCAGCTGTAACACCTAAACAACCATGTTAATATTGAGTATCTGAAAAGGTATTTAGCGAGCAGAAGTCTAACAGCTAGCAAAAAGTATACATGGCTGGATTGGATGTATACAATTATCAGTTAAAATAGTCAGTTAAAAATATATATAAACAGTAGAAATGGTTAGCAAAAGGTAGCCTAATAACTAAATGGTGAAATAGCTAAGCTCAGTAGGTTAACAGTTAAAATAGCTAGCTAAAGCTAATGGATAAATAGTTAAAACAGTTAGCAACAACTAATAAGCAGCTAAAATTTTTTGCTAAAAGTAGACCTTTTAAACAGTTGAAATAGCTAAAAGTATTTAACAGCTGAAAGAGTTAGCTAGTTTTAAAATATTAAACACAGAAAATAGTTAGCTAAACAGTTGAAATAGTTAGCTAAACAGTTGAAATAGTTAGCTAAACAGTTGAAATAGTTAGCTAAACAGTTGAAATAGTTAGCTAAACAGTTGAAATAGTTAGGTACATATATCTTAGGCAAGATAGTTAGCTAAAAGTATTAAACAGTTAAAATAGTTAGTTAAAAGTAATGGAATAGTTAAAATGTCCAGCGTCCAAACAGCAGCACAATCATTAGTTCAAGCTGTATGAAAACACTAGCATTATTTAATAGTGTTAAATAACATGTGGTTTAATAATTCAAATGAACATATTTGAAACATGCTGGTTGGTGTTAATAAAGGGGTGGTTAGGTTCATCTGACAGGCCTAAACTAAGCTTGTTTCTTGCAACTGTGTGCTAGCATGCTCACGCTGTAGGCCTACTGTACAATCACATCCTCTCATTTAGACATGTCCATACTCATTGTTTTTTGTGTTACTGTCCCAACATTAGCTGTGAATTCAGAACAGCCAGGAGCAATGGACTTTGCAGAATATGGGGAAACAGACAAACCCATGCACCAACAGCAATTATTCTCCATCACGCGCAAAGTGAGGGGAAACCCAACTGCTATCTTGGATAAATATGCAGCCTTGCATGGCATGAAAATTCAACAAAGTGATTGAAGAGAAAAAACAGAAAGTAAAACTACAGCACAGAGACAGGCTAGTTAGTTTGTAGAAATATATCAAAAGGAGGTGGGGAGGAAAGGAAATAAGAACAAACGTGAACCGATGGGAAAAAAGAAAAGCAAAAACATCGGCCTGAGGCCCTGTAATCAGTGGTTCTGCTCTTCCTGAGGCCAGACTCAGACGCCTGTTTGGCCAAACAGTCTGACTGCAGGGTGGAAGACTGGACTGGATTAGACAGATACTGCATCTATATATTTATAAATTAGACATACTGTGTATAAAATGGTGAACTTATTGATTTATTTCATGAAATAACATTAGTCTAATAGCATAGTGCACATCCTTCCAGACACATATACCTACAATTAAATGATGTCATAAAAATAATATTTTATGTTGCAAAGCAGAGTCCTACATCGTGTTCAACATCTGAGAAATCCTGACAAAAATATCATGTGGCTAATTTAACATTATTCCATATGCTAATACACTCACTTGTATATCAAACAAAATGTCAAAATGTTAAGCTACCAAAAGTGCTAAATGGCTTAGCCTCTTCCAGTAGGTAGGTCGGAGTTCACGGTGCCTAAATGGTTTAGAAGCGTTCAACACTAATGAAGCCATTAGCAGCTAGCTGTTAGACTAATGAGATCAGGACGCCACATACTTAGCAGCATGTTGGCCAATTTATGTATCTTGTGAGTGTGATCAGGCTCAGATGTCATTAGGAGCTGGGATGATAATGATGAGCCACTGAGTAAAGAGAGACAAAAAGGCCCTGTTCACACCTTACATTAACATGCATCTTGAGTGACCACTTGTGATTGGATCTCACTTCCCTGCTCTATATGCAAATACACGTACATCATTTCTGTTTTCAAAGACCAAATGCCTTGTTGTTTTTAGCTGGCTGGAGGCAGCAATGAACTGTGCAATGTGCCTAGTCTGAAAATTAAAAGAAGAAGAAATCAAAACAAAACACTCTGGGTGTCCTTGGCAGTTCCAGGCAAACCAAATCACCCAAGTGTTTTGACACACTAGTAACATATCTCTATGCTTTTCCAATCCATTTTGCCTGTGCATCATGCTGCTGTTGTTGTTGCCTATTGTTGCACTTTAATATACAGAGAGACCATCTGTACATTTTCAAAAGTCACTACATGATTTTCTTCATTAATCTTGTACACTTTACCTATCATAAGTCCCTGTTTTTTTTTTTTTCTTCATTGTATGTGCCTTCTTATTTTTACTTTTTTACTTTTTATATTGTTTACTTAAATGTTATGTTTGTCTGTGTAAAATATGTCTTGTCTCCACCGTTTGTCTGTGTAAAATATGTCTTGTCTCCACCGTGGGATAGAGGGAAACGCAATTTCGATTTCTTTGTATGTCTTGACATGTGAAGAAATTGACAATAAAGCTGACTTTGACTTTGGTTAGTCTGGGGTTTTGTCACTGTCAATTAAAAACAGATTTTGCTACAATCATTACTTTTAGTTCCTAGCCATTTACACGTTTTTCATGACAGAATGTGCATATAACTCTTGGGTAAGTTACATGCATTGTCCATAGATAGTCTCAATAACCATAACAGACTCTTATCGCTCTACAGTTGAAAGTGGTTTGAATAGAATTGTTAGAAGCAGTGGAGCCTGTTGGCAGGGGGGCCCTGAAATGAATGCCAATGCCAAAAATCAAGCATACTTTCTGCTAATACAAAAATATAACCAGTAACACTGAGAAAACTATGTCAAATTGACACTGTCTAATGTAGACAGAACAGAAAAGTTCATGTTGTCCCGCAGGAGGCGTGGCGCCTGCCCACTACTGGTTAAAAAGTTCTTAAGCTTCAAGCTTGGCCTCAGAAAACAACCTGGTCAGCACAGCGTCTTCGTTGACTTGATGAATTATTCTGCCACCTGATCAAAAGCATCTTATTAGGTAAAAAATAATGAACCGTACATTAGCTGCCAGATTGTGTGCTGCACTCTACCAGTGCCCACACACATTCAGGAAGTCCAATTTTAGTGTAGCCAGACACTGTTCTCCGAGTTAGATTTTAATATAAATCAATTACATTTTAGTATATTGATTTCCACATTTGTCAAAAGCAACCAAGTTCCACGTTGGATATGCTAAAAACCTTAGTTTGTCACTCTGAAAATAAGTATAACAGTTCATCAATACTTCCTAGAGCAGAGGATCTGATATCTGATATCTGTTAATTTAAGTGTACTGGAAAGAACTGGTCTCACTTCTTTCTGTCGTGGTTTCAGATCTTCTCAGTAGCCTTTAGTAAGAGCTGACAGTATGACAGTCACCATTAAAGCACAGAAGTGAAAGCACAATTAATTGGCACCAAATCATCATGAAAGATTCTCAGGGGAGTGAAATATTCATGAGCAGGAATCATTAAATTAGAAGCAGCAAAACACTGAAAGCTAGCCGTGTTAGCATTTAAGACAAAGACCAAGAGCATTAAACCACTTCAGAGTCGCTTCTTCTTTACCTTCTTGTTGGTTAAGCCAACAACAAAACAGGGCATGACATCCAACATCTGTGGGACAGACAAAATTATTATTTGTCTATATTGGCATTTAAAGTGAACGGTCACAGAAAAAGTTAGAGGCAAAGGTTGTCTTATTGACTTTACAGTCAATGTGGCAAACAGCCCCAGACCCTCACCGGGCTGGCTTACACCATCGTTTCGGAATAGCTTCTTTTTGGGGGGAGAAAAATGCAGTTTTAGCCTGGTCGGATGGCTGGAGCAGAGAGAAAACGATTTACCCATTTAACCGACTTAATGTAGATGTACTCTGATTTGGCAGCCAGACTGATGCAAGAAGCTTGTTAGTTCTGACATATAGCTAACAAATTACAATACTTTACATATCAGGAGGCTACAGACAGTACAAAAAAATGTATCTTCCTATCTGAACCAGCTGTAACATGGAACATTGACCTTTCCCAAACTGTGGGATACATTTTCTTTGAACCGTTCAGATTTTGCATTGCTTTACAATGAACCATTTTCTGACTTTAGGACATGACAACATAACTTAGACATAAAAAGTGAATATGGAAATATATGCTCTCTGTAATTCTATTATATTTAAGGGGTTGGTATGAACAGGTTTCATTGGAAGTACTTTTTACCAAAGAACCAGTCCCTGTAAATGGACTTTTGGATTATGTCTGAAAAAATACTGTATGTTTAACATGTGCTTTTTTTCCAGAGAGTAAGATGAGAAGATCAATACCACGTTTATGTCTGTAAGTAAATATTTGGGTGAACTGCTCCTTTAAAATAGATTGTGAAGACTGATATGACAAAAATCATGCAAAATTAAAACTAAAAATTAATTTGACTAATGTGAGGTGAGATTACTCTGTCAACCATTACCGAGGTCGAGAATGAACTTTCAATCTATTCTATTGTATTATATAAAGGTCAGGAAACACAAGAGGCCTAGTCATAAACTCTGGCACCTGAAACCGCTGTTAGTCCTCCAACTTTGTGCCAAAAATAGGCTGCTTATGTCATGACTCGAGGGTTGATGTTTAAAGAAAATGGCTGACAATAGGTGCGCCGTTAAAGAAACTATGTGGTAAAACAGCGAGATGATACAGTATAGGGTTGCTTTCACAGCATAATGTCTATATGATCTGTTTAGCAGCAATCCTTGTGCTCTTGGGCAATAAATGATAGCTCTTCGTCCATCTTGGATGCTTCACTTAGCTCATCTTTTAGTGGCTGAGCTGTGTAACTTTTCTAACCAGCCCTGACACTCTAGATAGACTTACAACAACGGGACAAAATCACACCCATTGTTCAGCTTTTGTAAGAAGCAAATAGAAAACATTTGATGCTTGACATTTTTTTGTTATCATTTATGCATGTGTGTGTAGCAATACGCACAGTCCCAGTGCACCATTTGTGTACCAGTTTCACTCTTGGACCTAAATATGAGAAACTCATTGTTCCCATGGGACCACCTCAGTACTTGTTGTGTGTGGACATGATGTACCAGAAACTAAATCTACAAACCATTTCAATGCTAGGCCAATGATTTCAATGAAAGTGATGAAACATGTTCAACTTTTAGAAAGTCGTAACCGTTGCAAGAGAAATTCAAATATCTTTAATGGATGTCAAATGACGTAGTGCACTCTGAATTACCTCATTTCTTTGCCTTCTGTCATGGGCCATGAAAAAGCTAAAGAAAGCTGGTGCACAACGTGGGTGAGTGAGAGGCCAAGGGGTGATGTATTGTGTATAACACACTGTGTATTCTTTGTCAATACTGTGTCTTGTGGTAGGCTATGGAGTTCAATTCCCATCGGGGCCCCCCATGCAGACCATAAATCTATGATGAAAGAGTTTTGCCACTGAAATATGCAGCACTCAGTGGGTTATTGCTGCTCGCTCTTGTAGAATTTTGTTAAGATATAAGACACAATTCTGGCCCTTTTTTTGTAAAGTCTAGAGATGGTATTTGACAGTCTGTCTGTCAGTTGGTCGGTCCACTACCTTGGTCCAGACTCCAGACTAAAATATCTCAATGCTTATTGAATGGATCATGTTCCCCAGGGGATACATCCTAATGATACAACTTTGATGATCCCTTGACTTTTCATTTGGTACCACCAGCTTGTCAAAGTTCCCAGTGAAATATAGCAACATCTAGAATTTGGAAGGGCACAACACTTTATACAGGCACTCATGATCCCCAGAGGATTAATCCTAATGATCTACTGACTGTTCCAATACTATGAGGTTGACATTTGAGGTTTAAAATGAAATAACTTCATAACTACTGGAAGGATTGCACGGATATTGGGTACAGACATTGATGTTCCCCTCAGGAAAGTTACAATAATTAGGGTGATCTCTCAAGTTTTCATCATCAGTTCAAAATTCAGCAATACTATTCTTTATGACCAAATACCTGCAAAACATTTCCATCATCCTCAGCTTTACTTTGTTTGGTGCAAATTAGCAAATGTTATCATCCTAAAATGCCTCACTAAGATGGCGAGCATGGTAAACATTATGCCTTATAAACATCAGCATGTTAACATGCTCATTGCATTAGCATGCTTACATTAGAATTAAGCCAAAAGTACTACTGTCCCCAAGATACATGAGTTATACTGCAGCCTCTAACCCCAAAATTCCAACAGGCTAAATGGCATGTTCCGGCTGTGTTACAGTTTGGTTCGGTCTTCCGCCATGGGCCATACCACACTGGGGAGCATCTCAGAAGTGGAGCATCTTTCACCTCAAAGATGAATGTTTTATCGTCCATGGCGCTGTACAGGAGAGATATACGATATTGGGGTGTCTTTTGGTAAATTGACTGGATGCTCGCGTCCTAAAACGTTCTGCCCGGCCAGCTTGTCTTGAGTGGTCTTGACTGCTGGCAGCGTCCTTTGGCCATTAGTCTTGTAAGTTTCAGCATGTTATGTTTGCATTTGGTTTTCACTTAAATATATGACTGGTAAGTCCCTAGTTTAACATTATTCCAATGTCCAACATGTACATCTATATACCAGTCTTAAATATACAAGTACATAAATTGTCTAAAACATTACTTTATACATCAAGATGTCATAATCACATTGGAACTTTTTGTTAAAAGCCTTGTATATTTATCTTTCCAGGCGCCTTAACTGGACTGTGACTATGACTGATAATTAAAGTTAAATTACAGCAACTATTTCACTAAAACCAAAGAGCTTGAACATAAATAGTCAACAAATGTTGTCAATGAGAATGGCTTTTGTTGGTTGCCAGTAGCCTACATCTGATTGCCTTTTGTTTTTATTCATACTGTGTGTAGGAGTAGCGTAACATTTGCATAGCACCACATCACTCATCTGCTCTTTATTTGCATTTTGCATGAGCGGTCAATTTAAGCTTTATTTTTCGTGCAGTGGTCTTAATCGTTTAGATAATCCAGTGCCAATAGTAAACTTCCTATCAAGTTACTTTTCATACTTGTAATTGTGTGTCCCTTACTTAGTTTCACTTGATAAAGATAATAGCGACAGTACAGTACAACAGACTATATGATGTCGTGTTTCGGATTATATTGCAGTTACGCAGGAAAAAAGTGATGTGCTGTTGAACATCTAGTCTTCTTACGTGATTGTTCAGGGGATCAACAAAGTCACAGTAGACTTTCGTCCTCTGGAAAACATGAATTTCTGTACGAAATGATCTGCTAATTCGTCCGGTAGATGTTGAGATATTTCACAAAATATGTGAAACGTTTTGCCTGCTGGTCAAATCAGAGGAACACCAAAGTCGACAATCTTTATTCTCTGGGGACCATGAGTGTTTTTGTTGAGATATCTCCGTCTGGATCACAGTGGTGGACCGATCAATGGAGCCATCCCTGGAGACCTATCTATGGCTCTCAATGTGAGTTGTAACTGATATGGGGTCATCAGTCAATAAAAATAAAACATGCTGGTTGGCAGCTAGCCAAAGTCTCTTCTATGTCATTCTTTTGCCTTTGCCTGCAGTTTGGCTGCATGTTTGTGCAGACAAAACTGCACCTCGTACATTTTACATCATGTCCGTTTACATCATGTTCTCTTTGACAGTGATGAATGTCATGAAAGTCACCATGTGCATCCTGCTGAACAACATGCGTACAGAGCACAGCATGTGGTGTGGTTGCAGGATGAAAAACTGTCCAGGACATGGTTGGAACACTGACCTTTTATTAAGAATGTAAGGTTTTTACGACCTGGAAAAAAAAATCTAAAGCTGATCAAAAACTTTCAGAAAAGACTCCAAAATGTATCCAATTTTGGCATTGAGAGTGAGGTACAAACTTTTTTTTTCTTTCTTTGTTTCTACCCAGACGTGGCAGCTGAGTGCCCTGAAAGCTAGAAGACAGACAGGAGAGCAAATAATTACCTTTCCCAGGTAGCTGCAGTGATTGTTGCGGGCTGGAAGATGAGTGAAGAGGGCTCTGTGTGTGTCCGAAAACGGCATGTCCTTTTGACCTTGCAGCGCTGCAGACACACAAAGAGAGACGGGTTTGTGTCCCCAGACAAGAGGTCTGCTTTCACCTGAGCAGCTCGGCCAATTACACCCCTGCCCCCCCAGAGACAAAGACGAGCAGAGCGAGATGAGTGACTGGGACCAGGCTGGGAGCATTTTTATTAGAGGAGGGGTGAGAATATTGGGAGAGAGAAGGAAATTCTAAAGTTAGCAGATTTTGGAAACAAAAGCAACATTCCAGTATTTTATGCTATAAAAATTGAATTTTGCAGTAAATGTTTTTGATTGGAAGTGTCAGTGTAATAAATTCCCAGAAGCACCAGCATATTTGCATAGTGTTCTCCAGGGAGGCTAGTTTTGGCTAAATGCCCTCAGGTGTGTAAACAGGTTCAGACTTGGCCACAAGCACATGTGCTGGAACACTTTGTACACAGGTTTGGTATTGCCGTAGGAGTCAGCTAGCATCAGATCACATTATGGGATTTTATAAGAAATTCTGGCAGATAATCCACATTCCTTCACTATGGTGTGTGTGGTTATGGCAATGAAAGCGTGTGAATATCGTGACAACATCAAAACGGATTATGTCTGCCTCATTTGATCTCATATGAACACTACTATGACATAGAAAGTCATTTGCGTACACACACACACACACACACACACACACACACACACTAATCTCTTATTGGCGGTTTGGGGCATTCATTTATTCACAGGGATTTAATTGAAATGTTGTTTGGCAAATGTTGTGTGTAGTGATGCGTTATCGTATATGCAGGTATATGACATGTAACCAACTCTGCAGTTTATGAAAATGATGCAATGTTACAGATTACACCACTACCCCCTTGGAGCTGTATAGCACTAACATAGTACAGATAGAGCTAGTACTAGTAAAATAGTTTAACACTGTTCACGTTATAATTTAGTGAAATCCAGAACCTAACAAACCCTTCTCTGGGCTTTCATATCATATTGTAAACAAGCTATTAACAAGCGAGTCCACCTTTAACAGCAGCACTGAGCTGTTCTGTAAAGCCGGTCCTTATGAAAACACTTTTTACGGCATATCATGCCAAACTGCCAATCAGTTTACAATCCCATTTCCATTCTGCTTAGTTTCATTTTCTTTGCTTAGGCTTACCTTTTCAATTGTCTGTGTTATGTGTCAATGTGAATTGTGGCATACAGTACATTAAACCTGCCAGGGCTTTGAACTAGCTGGCACAAAGATATGGGGCTATTATTGAAGCCATTATGAGATTTAGGCCCTGAACAAACTTCTTTCAAAGAGAGTGAGAGCCAGTGTTAACTTCTTCCAAGCAACAATACAGCTAGACACGCACGCACGCACGCACGCACGCACGCACATTATATTGTGAATGCTGAAACATGCATTTAGGTAAATGTCTGATGTAAATGGGGGGCACATGAAAAGAAAAAGCAAAGTAAAATGTCTGAGGCCAACATGAGCCTCAAAAACTGCTTCAATACTGCACTTTTTCAAGGCAAAAGCGTTCAAAGATGTTAAGAGTGGCCACAAATCAAGATTGGGCAAATAAAAGCCTGCCATCATACCAACATCTAACTTTATTCAAAGCTGTGTGATACGTTTAAAGAGGCCAACACAGCAGAATTATACACTAATTGAATCACTTGATGAAATTTAAATGTACACTATATTTGTAAGAATGATGCTTTTGGAGACAATACAAATCAAAAAAAGTAAAAAAAGATGCTTGTTATAGTCAATGCCACATTTTCTGTCTAGATATGCCCTGCTATTTCTTCAGGAAGTAGACAACTAAGACTTTTATCTGCACTGTCATCAAGAGAAAACCATGTAGCTGCTCCACTGACAATGAAAGGGAGATTTACTTTGTAGACTCGTCTTGGGATATCTGAGTCCATTTATCAGTCTGTCTTTCTCAGAAAAATCCAGCATTTTAGTCTTAATTTGTCATTATTATTATTGTAGCTAATGATGTGAATTCCCACAGAGTTTTACAACAACAGGTTAATTCCTCTCTGCTGTGTAAACCTCCCTGAGGTGGTCTTTGTATGTTTTGCGCAGGGCTTAACTGACATTCATTCATCTTTTGGCTTTTCAAATCGGTTTGACAAGTTTTCTCACCCCTAATTTGTCATCATATGTGCTCACTGACTTTACCCCCACACACACTCCCCTGTCACATTTAGAGGGCTAATGGGGTCCACTTCAGATAACGGTTGTTTGACCAAGTCTGTCTCCGACCTTTAATAGTCTATTTCAACAAGCAGAGCACCAAAAGCAAACTTCACCAAAAAGGTAGTATGTACAGCACTATGTACATATTATAACATGGTCATGTGATAACATGGCTGCACACACTCAGCAATGCTCAAAGAAACACACATATTATGTCTTTCATGACGTTTCATGTCTTTCAGTGCTTCCATGGCTTGCTGTTTACCGGCACATTTTCTAAATGGAGATTTGAACATGTCAAAGGAATAATGTATGTAAATGCTGATAAAAGGGTTTCAGTTTCTAGGTCCTTCTGTGGTTTCAGTCAGCCCCCCCTCTCACCCCCTCCCCACACACACACACACACACACAATTCCATCTCTTATTTTGGCAAAGAGCAAACTGTTCACCTTACAGATTGTTTGAGGCCTTTTGAGACAAAATGAAAGGCAAATTTCTTTCCTCTTTTTCTTGCTTTTCTTTTTTTATGTAGTTGTACATTTCTTCTAAGCAGAGATCACCATTTCCATGCCGAATTGCTGTTTTTTGTTTCACTGATCACCACTAAACTCTTTCTTTATCTGATCAGTAGAATATCACATTCGACAGAAAAATACAGCTCTTACTTCTCCACGCAATACTTTCTATAGGTGAGAGGTTTTTTTGCACGTTGGCACATAATGCTCTGTCATGTTTTCTAAGAATCCTGTGTGTTGATCTGGGTTATCAACATGTAGTGCAAGCAGAGGGCAAAACAGTTCTTCACAGCTCTTATCAGACTCTGGGCCTCTTGCATTTCTGTTGGAGAGAAGGCGCTATCTCACCTAGCCCTTTCTTCTGTCCTGACTGTCCACCACAGATTAGCCAAGTTGGCTTGTCAAGAGGAGACTAATTACTACTTGGCCATTTTAGTGACCAAAGTAATAGTTTAATTTATGTACACTTTGTTTTTGCTCATTCTCTCCTACTTTTAATTTGGTTAAGTTGATAATTCTTGTGTTCTAAAGCCTTCTTCTCAGAAGGAGCAGAAAACAGTTTTGAGTTTTCTTACAACTAGTGCTTTTTATTGCTATTGTCTACACGTGGTTATGTCATTTTTCCACAGACTTTGCAGACAGGGACAGAAAGCAAAGCCTTTCATCTACAATAAGCCACCAAAAATAATCAATAGCAACCAAGCATATTACTCCAATTGGGAGTGATTTTGGACAAATTATCAATTATTAGTCTCCACCCAGGTTTGAAATAATCCATGAGAGTTTACAACCTCTGAAAATTGTTTGTGTTTGTTTGTGAAAGTCACTTTGCCTCAACCATAATTGACCAGTTAACCTAGCAACAATTCACTGCTAAAAGATGAATTAATCAGATCCCAAGATTACACTGTCGGTTCATAAAAAGGATAACCTATATTGTGTTGTCCATAAAAAAACATCCCAACCATCAACTCCATGATTACTATTTAATATTGTCAGTCGTATTACTGACAATTAATTAGATGGAGTGGTTTGTAGGTTGTTTAGAACAGCAAATGTAAAAGCTTTAATTAACAGGTTGAATCTGATTCTATTTGTTTGTTTAAAGTTTTTAAAACTTGGACATGGAAATAAATTCAATACTCAATACTTAGTAGGTTCTGATGGAAATGCTAGTGGATGAACCAAAGCACCTTTTTTCTTGGCATAAAGTAGGCTTGGGACAAATTATTATTTTAATTACCAATTAACCTGCTGATTATCTTCTAAATGAATTGATTAACGGTAAATGTCAGAAAATACCAAAAAATTTAAAATATTTCCCAGAGCACAAGATAATGTCTTCAACATTCCAAGATCCAAACATATTCAATTTACAGACATAAAAAACTGAGAAAAAAAATTATTTTTATGAAAAACTGACTCCTAGTAATGTCCCAACTGTACGTGTTATATATATATATATATATATATATATATATATATATATATATATATATATATATATATATATATATATATAAGTATACTGTATCTCATAACAGCCACCAATCCTGAGTCCAGTACACCATGTTACTATTCCTTAATTAACAGACCACACAGCCATAAAGCAGATTGGCAGTTGTTTTTTTGTTTTTTTTGTTTTCTATTTGTTTTCTTTCATTCTATTGGTTGAGTCCAGAAATGGCGCCTGTGGTTCGCTGATAGGATCGCTTGCTGCAACCACATGAAGAGAAAAACCAACAGTCAATTACACCATTAGCACACGCACACACACACACGCACACACACACACACTCTCACACACTCTGACACACACACACACACAGAGTGGCTGGCACACATATGAACATCAAATATTGTGGCAGTACCAATTTATGCAAATAAGGTGTAACAGATACATTCATTAAAATATAATTTGCTGTTGTCAATAATTATATCAGACAGCACAGTGCAGAATGTACAGCAGCACCAAGGACACTTGGGTGGTGCATGCTAAGTGTCACAAAGGAAAGTACAACAGACAAAAGCTCCATTAAAAGTGAGTCACGTTGGTGTGCTGAGGGTAACACTATTTTGGATATGCCCATGCCTCGCTCCGTCACATTCACTGCTGAACACACCCCTTTCCAAAGAACTGAGTGAAAATATGAAAATAAAATACATACTTTACAGTATATAAACAACAACAGCCATTTCCAGCGTATTTCCAGCATATTGTCTCTCCTATGATCAGTCGGAAAGAAAGAAAATTAGTAGAACATGTCTTCTCCTGCAAGATGTGATTTTTTTCCAAAGAAACATTTAGAAACTGCTAAAAACATGGGTGGCCTACACTCAATACTGTGCATGAACACATCCTGTATCTGTTTCACTGAACCATTTCAAATCAGGATCTAACAAGGCTGGACCTGAAATTACACTGGCCTTAGTTTCCGGGACACTTTTTGATGAACTGCTGGTCCTATTATTGCTGGGGCTGTGGGAGAGTTTTGCTCTGACCACATCGCCATGGGTTTTTAACATTCAGAATCTTCTCAAGAAGTTACAATTGGCAGATTTGCAGTTTATCATAGTTTATTAAACATATTTTTTGTGTTTAAAAGATTCAGTTTAGACTTAATTCGGTGGATATCACCATTAAATATTTCAGGTGCCGGTTTAGTTTTTTTTTTAATTTTTGCTGTCGCTGGGGGGACGCTAGCATTGTTTTCCCTTTCTGATTCTGTTTGTGCGTCATCATGGCAGAAATGTGGTCCTGAAGACACCTACTGTAACGGGAACTACTACAGAAGTCTAAGCTAGGGTACAGGAAGTAAGGGGGAAGGAAGAAGGGAGGAGGCCATTGGGCCAACCCACTCTATTCCCCTCACCCAATTTGGCATTGTGGCTGCTGTGAGCGCATTGCAAGATGGCCTCAAGTTTAGATTACCTCCAAATAAACACAGCAGAGCTTGTATTGTGAAGGCCAGGATAAGGGGAATAGTTTCTGTTTTAGATCTTTAGAAAAGAAATGAAAATAAACTCCCCATCTTGAAAGTAAATCCAAGTCCTGTATGCTGGAAAATATGAACACATTGTTAATTGAGATATGCTGTGTTTTACAGTAGGAGCAGCAGTGTGAGTCATTTGATAGTAATGTTGGCCAAATTTAAACCTGAAAATGCCTATAGGTGTAAATGGGAGTGTGACAGTGTTTGTTGGTGCGACTGGAGACATGTCCAGCGTATTTATTACCTGCCTCCCATACAGTGCATTCTGGGAAAGCGTCTATAAAGAGCATTCCCTGTAGGCAGAGGAAACAGATGAATAGGCTTTCCAGTATAGGTATTAGTAACTGATATGTTTGTTATTCATGTTGTTATAACTGTCATGATCACCCAGTAAGCGTGTTCACCCCATGTTGGCTGGGTCCTGCAGCGGCCAGAGTTTGAATCCAACCTGCTGTTCTTTGCTGTGTGTCATCTCCCCTTTCATGTCAATCCACTGTCTGTCTTCATAATAAAGGGAAAAGCCCCCAAAAAATAATCTTTAAAAGAATATGATCCCACTCTTAACAAATCTTTACACTGTTATGCGGAAGAGCCAGATTGATGCGGTTTTCATATGTATACTGTACACATTATATGTATTTAACTGTGACAATGAGACACAACCACACCACACCACACCACACACACACACACACACACACACACACACACACACACACACACACACACACACACACACACAACCCTATTACCTTTCATTGCTGTTCTTTGGTAAGCTCAGCTCGTAAAATGAGATGAGCTGATTTTGGATTGTTTCCAAGGAAAATTGTGTGTGTGTGCAAGCAAGCAATAAAGATACAGTAACTGCAGGCCAAGTGTTACAACTGGATAAACAGGAAGGTTGTTTTTCAGGAGTGTTAGGAAAAGAGTGTTCATATGTGTGCACGTGTTTGCTGGCTGCTCATACTTCACTAAGTCTCTTTTCTGCAGTACACCAGTTTCCTCTTTCATGTATTGTACTCAGTGCCACTGATTAGCTTTGGAAGAATTTTAAAGACATAATTACAGTGTGAATTTTGACACTCAGTTGTATATTTAAAGTCAAACCAGATCAGGAATATCTTGCTTATAAATATCTGTTTTGTAATTGTAATTTCCCCACTGGGGATCAATAAATAGTATAAATTAAATTAAATTACATTATCTGGCAATGAATGGATGATCTTTTGTAATTACCTAACATGCGCTGCCACAAATGTACACCTAATAAGTCATCACCTCGAAGCCTCTGAGAGATATCTCAATAATACTTAGTATAGCTGTGCAATTTGTTTTCAACATGAACTGTATTAGCAATGCATCTCCAATAAGAAGAGGTGTACAGTGCTGCACTCTGTCGTAGTGTCCTAGAGCAAGGGTCTTCAAAGTTTTTAGGCCATGGACCCTTTAGCTCAAAGAAATACCGAGTAGGGACCCCCTACCGTATATATTGTAAACAAATGAGTTGCATATTAAAATGGGCCAAATGGATGAAAATAAATGAATAACATGTTGTAATGTTAAACATACATGTAGAAGGCAGAGTGAATCTTCAAGCCTGATTGTATGGCTACCATAGTGGCTACCTTACCTATAGTGAGCTTATCTCCAATATGTCATTTTTTTCACAAATAGGCCAATTTATCTTTGCTGTTACATAATATGTTAGACATATTTCATTTTTGAAAAAATACATTTTCAAAAAAATATTTTTTAAAGATAAATTGGCGACCCCCTGCAGTATATGAGGAACCTCTAGGGGTCACGGATCTCCTATTAAAGCCCACTGTCCTAGAGCATACAGGGTAGTAGCATGCTCAACAGGGTACCCACTGAATCCCTGTGTGACGAGTTTCACCCAAGCCTGACAGATAGCCCTCTCGACACCTTGAGTGCCCCTAGGACAAGTACAATTTAGTTAGCGGACACCTCATATAGTCCAGCAGTGTCTTTTACACTCCTCATCTCCATTTAAGGTGTCAAATATTACCTGTTCCTTTTATCTTTTATTTCAAATGGTGTGCATTCTAAATAAAATAAAATAAATATAATAGTATGTTGCATTGTTAGTCATTATCTTGATTATCTTAATGTATGGATGAACAGACAATCAACTGGATTACTTACTGAAGAAAATAATGTCTCTGTGTTGACTCAGTTATACCTCTGAGAAGAAAAGGTGTACTACTTCTGATGCAATTTGAGTTAAATGGAGTCCAAGGGTTAATGTTATTGTTGTAAGTTTTACATTGCTAAGTGATATACTAAGCTGGGTCCAAGCCCGCAGTTCCTATTGTTTTTTACGGATTTTCCATCTTCTCCATTAAAACTCACGCTACAGCCTAAAACCGTAAGTGGTGGCGGTGTGCCATTTTCTGGACTGGTCTGAAACTCTGCACCACTAGGTGGCACTATAGCAGAAAAAACGCATTTGGCCCTATAACTCCGTACATCGGCCATTTAAAAACCATATATCCACATGTTCCCTGGCTCCAACTGAATCTCGCGATATAGGCCACACCCATTTCCGCCTAGACTTTTATGCGTGAAAAATCATGATTTATCAAAAACCAACTTTTTCAAACTCCTCGTAGACCGTGCTATTGATCTGCATAAAACTTGGTCCAGACCGACCTGACAAAAGTTGAAAAGAATATTTATAGAATAAAAATTGTGCATATTACGTACAAACAAACTTGTGTAGCTAACTATGAAAACATCCATCCATCCATCTTCATCCGCTTATCTGGTATCGGGTCGCACCAAAAACACCAACTTTGCTATATCTCAGCCAAAATAAATGCTGTCAAAGCCAAACTTTAGATTATTTCTTGGTATGATCCTCTGAGGCTCTAAAACAAATACCATAAATATTGGCCACTAGGGGGGCGCTACAAATACAAAAAAGTTTATATCTCATGAACCACTCATCCAATGAGGCTTGGACCCCGATCATAACTGCTTGCAGTTCTAGTTATAATTATTTCTTTCCTGGGAAATATTAGTAAATGATGCATGTTAAGTCTAACAAGATAAACATACCATACCATTATTGCATTGAGGAAGTGCTTCTTTAAGTCTAGGTACTGACCCTACATTGTTTTTTAAAGAGTACAACCCCTTAGTGACATGTTATTCTTTATCTGTGTTACACCCCTTTGTTACTCCCAGCCCTCTCACCTGTCACCCTGTGACAGTGAATACAGCCCTTTGGATGGAATGACCTATCCATCCTCTTTTTTCTTGACACTTTGTATTCTCCACCTGCGTAACCAAAGTCCTTTGGAGTAACCCCTCACTTCCTAAATCCCCCCCCCCCACTCCCTCTCTTCTTCATTTTTCTCTTTCACCACTATGATCTGTCCTACCCTCTTTCTCTCTTTACATCCCTATGTTTCTTCCTCCTTTCCCTCTCATTCTCCAGCGCACTGCTGTCAGTGTCATCCCGTTATGATGTAAGGGTGAGCCACACAGGATCAAAGAAAATGCTTTCAGATGTCAAACCAATCAGAAGTGAAAGAATCCTAACGCTCTCACACACACACACACACACACACACGAAACCTCCCCACCCAGCCACCCCGTCTTGTCCGATATCCCCAATTTTACCCATTCTCATCTGTCAACCTACTATCATCATTTAGATTTTCTCATTAATCATGGGCGTATTGTACTTTTTGTACAAACCTATTAAATTCAGCTTCTTCTTTTAAATACTGGACTGGATTACCTGCATGTTTAATTATTTCTCACTTCTTATTTTCTACATTTTAAACCTGTCAAGCAACTTGCTGGTCTAGTACTATTAACTGTTGGTGAATGATTATGGAAGATAAGATATGTTTGATAACCATGAAGTCCTTTTGAGGACTTGGAGTTAAAAAAAAAAAAATAAATAAAAACTAAACCTTTTAGTTGAGAATAACCACAAGGATTCTCACATAAAAACCTCTTGTTGTCATGAGACGGTCAGACAACTGCTGTCTCTCTAATTGGACCTCTTGTCCTTCACAGGGCAATTTTCTAAACAAAACATATGCTTTACAGTCTCATGTCCAGCTGCAACCTGGATAAAAACAAGCCAGAAAAAAATCCATTCAGACTTCAGACTGTAATTTTCCTGAGAGTTTTGCACCCAGGTACCTTTCGTACAAGTGGCTCACACTCCTACAAATAAACCGATGGATGGAAACACTTCATGATTAATGAGGACGCTGAATGCTAACAAAACACATGGTGATACATATGAATAGTATCATGAGCAGGACAGAATAATACAGTCATTAAATCTCATTTATTAAAGGGTCAAATGTGAGACTGGGTAGTCTTCGTTTCTGTGTGTACATAAATGCAACTGCAGTGTACACACGCACGCACGCACACACGCACGCACACACACACACACACACACACACACACACACACACAGAATGACTTATGGACTAGAGTAATGGGGATTAGGCTAAACCATCACTGATTATTTCATTATTTTATATTACATTTATACGCTTCACCAAATTACATCTGGACATGGGGCAACATTTGTCTGTTGTATTGACCTTTATGAATGTGATAGGGATGGCAACACATCCAATTTACATACACTGTCTAATATTAAGAAAAAAATTCCAAGTAGCATTCAAAATGTTCCATGCATAATGTTTTAAAACCTTCAAACAAAATTAGATTTTAATTTAAATTTCGATCCATTCCCTTTGATCAAAAATTATTTATTATTTTTATTCAGGAATCTAATTATCAACTTGCCCTATTGGACCATATAAAAATTAAAATAACTTGACTTAGTGAAAGACTGATTTGTTTTCACCCTACAGAGCTTTATACAAATGTTCTCTAGAGTGGATACATTTTAAAACTGTGTATTTTTGTGTGAACAGGGAAAACTGACACTTGGATTGTTCACCTGCATGCAACCAAAGCCCACTCAAACATGACTGGTCAATACTACTTGGACTACAAACGGAAACCAGAATGCTTCGGATACCAAATTCTTCCCCCTGTTGTCTACATATTTTGCGTTCATATGCAACAAAAGTGAAGATGAAGGTTCAACCTGATAAGAGTCAGCAGAGTTACCGGACTGTATCTTTCAATGAAGCCAAGTTGGTTTGTAGAGGAATCTACTTTGGGAATCTAGTTTGGTGTAATGCGTGTTTAGTGTGTGTTTACCAGACCTGAAACTCTTGCTGGAAAGAGGAAGTTGGCAGAGTTCACAACAGGTCCCGAGGTCACAGCACAGTGTAACCTCGCTGCACTCTCTAATGAACATCAACAACCACTCAAACGTGGCTCCTACCGCTGCGACAGGGCCCAAAGGTCAGCCTGCATACGCTCAGTGAAGCCCAGAATAGATTAAACAATAGGTAGCTGGTATACACAGACATTTCCATTGGTGATTATTCACTCTGCAAGGTGTTGCAGTACCGAAATGTAGGTACTTTTTCTATACTTTTGTGTTAAAACTGGTTAGGTATTAGAATGTATCTTCATTCAGTACTTGTAAGTCAAATGTGCCTCAGGTGTAAGTGATTAAGAAGAGGAAATGTATATGGTAGGATGCTGATGAGCTTCTAAATTATATATGTAGCGCATCAGTAGCTATCAGGCTTACCCTGTATCATAAATTTGAAGATCTAAAACGACACATGTAAGGTACAGTTATGCTGGAGTGTCATTTTGGTGTTTAAAAAAATAAATAGTAAGTGTAGTAGTACTGTACACAGTAATATGTAAATAGCTTAAGACCATAGGTCACATGCCTCTTCTGAACTACTGTGGCTCTATGGTGTCAGACAAAATGGTCAGTAAAAAAGGCAACATAAATTTAGCAAACATAATATTGCCTATTGTAAACATATTGCCCCTGGCTAAAAGAAATGTAATTGGGTAGCTGGAATAACCTTTAAGTGGAAATGGCTTATTGTTTTTGAATTATTCACACAATTAGCTTACATGGGCACTGTGCAGGGCCTATGATACAAAACATATATTAACATTTTATCCAATAAATATAACCATAGATTAGCAAGTATGCAAGTATATGCAGTATAGTTATGTATGCAA
The DNA here is from genome assembly GCA_013375575.1 of Percina caprodes. Lineage (NCBI taxonomy): Eukaryota > Metazoa > Chordata > Actinopteri > Perciformes > Percidae > Percina > Percina caprodes. The sequence continues at coordinate 297,624 of JABXJD010000030.1, read as the reverse complement.
TTAAAGTGTAATAGTGCAGATTTCAATGTAAATGTTTTTTTTAACCACACTCTGTGGGTCTCATGGTTTTGCAATCTGTTAGTGGAACTGGTATCAAAAGTCAAGATTGTGGTGTAGGTAACATACACATGTGGTATGTTAGTCTAACACATGACAGTTTGAGCTGTGTTAGTGGATGTTATTTTGTTTATCACACTGTTTTTTTTCTTTGTGTAACGGTGAACAGGTTGATCGTCATCAGGCCTGAATTTGATGGAAACTATTTTGCATGTAACCACTGGCACTGAGTTGCATACAGGATTTGTTTGCGTGTGTGTTGGTGATTGTTGGTGCAGTGTCAGTCATGCGCCTCCCATCAAGACAGGGCAAGCATTTTTTTTCTTTTAACAAGCTTACAACTGATTGTTTGATCATTGTTTTATTTGAAATGTTAATATATTAGAGAACTTGTATGTACAAGATGAGCTGTTTAGTTACACTTGTGGAGATTTCTACTCTCTATCTCCAATCAAAAGGATGTATAAGTATACATCCTACAGGGGTGTGTATCTCTCTCTCTCAGACAAATCAATATGTGGAAATGCATTTTATACTCAATTTGCCTCTAGAGCTATTGTACATGTCATTCCCTGCTCAGTGTTTTTTCACCCAGCCTTGTACATGTCAGCCATGCCGCTTTCTATTATTTCTGAGTCCATTGTTTGAATACTGGCTTTTATTTGAGAATAAGTATAAGTAGTTATTCTGAAGTTTGAGTGTGTGCGCCTTTGCAGAGCTAGATGATCAAACAATATATTTCTTCCCCCTTTGAAGATTACCAAGCATCAATGTTTATCTTGGAAGAGGACAAACCACTGCTGGAATTCAAGACTGCCACTTTTCACACCCACACACAATTGTGCAGTTGGCTATTGCATGCATGTATGCAAGTAACAGTGATGAAAAACAGTGTATGTACAATATAAGGATGAGTCAGTTTGTTGGAAAATCTTTGTGTAATTTGTCATCTCTTTCCCAAGAACATGGCCACTCAAATATTTGAATCTTGTTTTTCTCTGGATGCATGCGGACTTCAAATTGTACTACTTGTTAAAACATTTTTTTTAATAATTTTGGCAAGAGGAAACTCAAATGATAAAACAATTAGACAATAGATGAACAAAGGCATCCATTGGGACCAAGGGCAGATTGGCCATCTAGAACCTGGGGTTTCAGATTTGCAAAAATGGGCCATGTGCAAGGTAATTATTGTTTTTCATTTTTCATTAGTTTTTATTTCAATTTGACTTTTTCTTTTCAAATTCAGTTTAGATTTAATTTGTATTTAAAGCGGGTTAGCTAGTTTAGTTTTAATTTTTTGAAAATGCTTTAGTATTTCATTAGTTTTAGTGTTAGTTTTAGTCTTTTTTGTAAAATGATTAAAAAAGATCAAATAGCATAAGCATTGAGCAGAAGTTCGGCTGGCATCCAGGCTAGGAAAAAACCTAAATAGCTAATAGACTAAGGAAGACATGCGTAAATGAACAGGTGTTTTGAACTTTGGTTTGAGTAAAGTGACACACTTTTTTAAGTCAGTACACTCACACAGTTGTGTAGACATCCCAGTATCACTACACATGTTGCTTGCTTCCTGCCGCTTGTGGTGTTCCTGCGTATTTACTAACCAGCAGCTATCGGATCACCAGTGAAAGCACACCTGTAGTGTTCTCTGCAACGTTACCGGGGTTAGCTTCTGTTTCAGGGAAAGGGGACTTTGCGTTCTCCTTTACCTTGTTAAGGTAAGCTAGGTTAGCCTCCTTGTGTGCATAAGGTACTTTTCAAATTCGTGGTATGTTTCCCTGTAATAAATTGTCCACATATTTTACCATCTTTTACTGCAAGGCACATTCTTTATCTGACACAGTCATAATCAAACAGGAACTTGCCGCTTTCTTCCCACTTTCGGAACAGCCATGATGCCAGGCAAGGGCCATGGACTATGTTTTATTCAATTTGACATGAAATGTTGAAATTTCTGCGTTCCCAGTCAGAAACTATGTATATTGTAATCAGACAGATTTTTAGCAATTTCCAGAATAAAAGTGTTCACCATCCAACCACTGAAAAATGCAAATCTTAAATAAATCTCCAAATCTGCAAAGTTTTGATACCAATTTATAGTATGACTTTTTCTGTGGTGTTCATTAAGTTCTTGGTGTCTTAATATGGTATTTTGACAATTTTAAAACATAATTGAACATCATATACTTCCATCATAATGTTCTAAGCCCTTATACACTGACACCCCCCCACCCCCAGTTGAGCTGCATCTCAAATTAATCTTCAGCTTCCCAGCTTTCAGAAGTATATCACTTCTATGTGGCATCTTGATGTACCTGCTATCTCCTACAAAAAGACAAATAAGAATAGGTCTAAGTTAGATTAATATATTTAGTGCCTTGTATAAAGAGGTTACAGCATTTAAAAAAAAAAATAATTAACAGCAACATCTGTTTCCTGAAACAGAGTCTGGCACAAGATTAACAGCATTACATATCACCATTTTAGCCCTCTTCTTTATATGTTATGGTTTGGGGTTTTACTTTGTTTGGTCCTGTCTTGTCTTGTCTCCTCGTGTTTGTGTCTTGTGTTCCCCTGTGAGCGTCTGTCTATATGTTCTGTTTCCTGTTTTATTTTGAAGTCTCTGTCTTGTCTGGTCTATAGTTTTACTTCTTGTCTGTCTGATTGTCCTGCTTCGCCCTAATGCGATTTACCTGATGTATCACCTGTTCCTCGTTACCTCTTGTCTTTAACCTCTGTGTTCCCTTTGTCTCTTGTCGGATTGTTTTGTCCTGTCAGCCTTTCATTCTGTGTTTCTGACCTTACCTGTGATTCTTTCTCAGTCGCTGGTTCTCCGGCATCCAGTTTTTGATTTTTCCTTTTCCTTTTCTCTTTTGGGCTTTTTGGATTTTTTTCTATTTTTGTTTCCTTGAGTCTCTTGTTTTTGCCACCTGCTCCCTGTGTTTGTTGAGACTCTGCCATTGTTATTGTTAATTGTTAATGTTAATTGTTAATAAATCCTCGCTAACTCTCCTGCCTGCTTGCTTGCCTCTTCCCTGCATTTTGGTCCTACACTTCATTCACCTGTCATATAGCCCCCTTATCCCTTAACACACACACACACACACAAAGTGTAAGATAATCCAAAAGTAAAACCAAAAAACTGTACCCCCCCAACCCAGGGACTATGTCTTTTGAAGAAAAACAGTTTTGGATTATTAAGAGCTACATTGTTTTTTGAAAACAGGCACTTTTCAATGCTGAGAATCAGAAGGTGCCAGAATATAAAGAGGCTCGTCATCTGACAGGTGGTGGAAAAAAGTAGCATCACATGGATCAACACCAGTGCCTGGCATACGGACAACAAGTGCTGCTGATCTGGAACAATGACACCTATAGAAATTATTGACTATGATGACAATGGAGCCTACAGTAATACTATATGTCCACAAACATGAAAATGAGTGACCATACTTATTTCACTACACAGCGCAAATGTCCTCTAGCTGTGGGGCTTACAGTAATATGCAAATAAAAATATATGACAAGCATCTGGATTCAAATCACAGTAACGTTAGACCACGTGCACAAAACACACAGCTTCAGGCATCACAGCATGACCTGAATGATTAAATCACATTTTAAATTTTTGGTGTCCTTAAAATGTTGGATTTTCCTTATTCTTTTTTTAACTAAGGCATTAAGATCAATTTCCAAAAGATGTTTTTTTTAATTCCTCTTTTTAATCAACTTTAGTCTGGGTGTGTAAACTTTCTCAAGCCACTAGTCTTGTATATTATTTCCAGTGCTCGAGCTGAGGCCATTAGGTTGGATGGGAGGAGCCTGAGAAACTTTCCTAAGGCATCCTGATACAAGCCAGATTAAAGAAGACATGCAGACAGTACTGCAGTTCAACTTTACAGCTGCAGACCTCCAAATGACAGGAGAATCTAAAGTTTACAATCAGGGTTGTTCCACTGTGATTGTAACATCAATGGACATCAATGCCAGTTTACAATGGGAATCCCATGGGGTTTATACACCTTGATTAGAAGGGTCATTCGTATTTAAATGTGTTCAGCTCGCAGTAAAAAACAAGAGAGATTTGGAGTGATGCTGCCATATAAAAACCTTGTATGTCTGATATGTCAAAGTTTAAAGGAATGAGAAAAACAGAAGTGTGTTTACCCTGTTTACATTGTATTGTTGTGTTTATGTAATATATCTATATATATATATATATATATATATATATATATATATATATATATATACATACATACATATATATATATATATATATATATATATATATATCTATATATCTATATCTATATATCTATATATCTATACTATATATATATATATATATATATATATATATATATATATCTATATATCTATATATATAATAAAGATCAGCATTATTTTATTCTGTTGGATGGAGGTTATGTAAGAGTATGTTTCCATGTACCGAAAACATATTCTGAGATAAGTGTTGTTTACACATCCCAGAATTATATCTCCTACATCAACAAGTACCTAGTACATTTATGTTTCTTTTGACAAATAGTCCATATAGCCTTATAAACACAGAGCTGCACGTTTCCCTTGATGAGCAAAGTAACTGTTAGTGTTTCTGCAACCACACCATAACCTTTAAAAATAACTTCTGCTTTTTCCATTTCACACACACACACACACACACACACACACACACACACACACACACACACACACACACACAGACACACAGACACACACACACACACACACACACACACACACACACACACACACACACACACACACATCAGAGAGAGTTTTTGTTAATAGCTTCGCTGAATTCCTGATAGAGAGGAAGAGCTTCCATAACTGCAGATCAGATGCCAGGGGTCAGATGGCATTACAAAAAAATATAAAGGAGCTAAGGATCACAGGGAAATGATCACATGCCAAAAACAACAGTGGTTGTGCTGCAAAAGAAAACAATAACAGTTTCTTTTTGATGCCCTCTTTGTGACCAGTACTCTTTACATGGTGGAAGTTCCATTACGTTTGTCCGGGGGCGAAGGGGCCAAATATTAATGGATCAGCGGGTTTAGAACATGCTTCCATGCAGAACGTGTTGCAGCCACCCAGACTGACATGAAAACACTTGAGGTGAACGCACCAACAATACCAATCAAAAATACAACTTTGACAAAACTAAAAGATAAAGCTTTACTATGATGGACTACTTTTGCTGTATGGACATTGTTACAATATACGTGCAGATATGCATATAAAGTATTTATAGTGCTTGTTCAACCTTTTGTATTCATTTTTAAATATGTATTTTATTGAATGTTTTTAAATATGTTGAAGCCACCTTTTGTTATCCAGTATATAATTCATCAACATGAAATCTGATGAAAAGTCCAAGTAAAAGAACTGTTAGAGCTGGTTTAAACTGGAACACTGCACTGTCATGCCCAAGTATTAACTGCAGCCCACTTTCTTTTTTTGGGTGTGAAAGAAAGTGTCCATGAGTCACATTTATGACTGGAATTACACCATTCATTTGTTTCCTGATGTATCTTCTTTAAAGTTTATTATATTATAGTTTTTACTATTCAATCTTTCTTTAATTGGTTTAATTTCTCATTGCTCCAAAAGAGAGTTTCTGAATTGACGGCCTACACGAGGTGGGGTGATCCATCCCTTTTTTTGATGTTGATACAATGCACTTATTCTCCTTTGCTCAATATTAAAAGAGCTTTTTCCTTCCAAAATGGCATGTTGCAATCAATGATAACAGCAGATTTTCTTTTACTCTTTACTGGCAGACACAGCCCAACATAAACAAAATATCTGCAAATGCATAAACTTGTTTTTTTAATATTTGGATATTATATTTTGTTAAAATTCCCTATTGACAATGTTTAAATAATGAATGCAAAAAAAAACACAGCATTGATTTCTAACTGACAGTCACAGTTTTACCTGGTTGTGCTGCCACAGTGCCTCATGGGGCTGCCCAGTGGGCTTCACAGCAGGGGCTATAATTCCTGTCCAGCTCCTTTCATGGTGTCCCGCCTACCATAAAATCACAATCGTTATTCATTAAAGGCATGCAGCTCAAGTTACCATCAGGCATTTAGGACAGGAAGATCCTTTGAATATATCCAGTAAAATGTGAACAATGTGTTTAATTAAACCCACGCCTGAGACCGGAGGGAGCTGGGATGGGATACGATTAGTTTACCCCATGGAGTTACACAGTGGGTTAGCAGCAGTGGCAACTATACCTGGCCAACACCTTTCCCCTTGGTCTGTCCCACGCATCTTGTCTTCTTTTCTCTCATGTGCATTCCCAAGGCTCATGGATGTTTAAAAAGATATACAAACCTTATAATATATTTTCAGATTTAAAAAGTTATTTAATGGTTTGTTTTGTTTTATTGGTGCGCTATGCAAGATCGTTATGGGGAAAAACACCCAACTTAACAGTAGGGTTTGGCATCATTTGGATTTGAACAATTCTGATTCCAATTGCGATTCTTCTTTTAGATTCTGGTTCTTATCGATTCTGATTCTTTGAGGGGTGGAGTGTTATTATGATTCAATGGTGGGTTGCAGTTTTTCAATGTAAAATAAAGTCATATTAGAGCCCTGCTTACTGTGCTCCATGTCTGCAACACAACAAGCACCTGGCCGCTATGGAAACCAAAACTTGTGCATGTTAAATTCAAAACTGATGATCAGATTTGAAACCAAATCTTCCAAAAGATTCCACAATTTTTATTTTAAACCATTCCAAGTAGTAATGGGTTCTCGATGCCCAATCCTACTTAGCAGCCTCCTGCCTATCTCTATGTAGGACAACACAGTTAAGTCCAATTTAACACACACAGTTAAGTTTTTGTGGGGTCCCTAACATATGATAATTGGCAGTAACTGAAAAATCAAAGGTTAAAGTGTGCAGTTTGCTAATTGCTAAGTTGTCTTCCTGCTGATTTGTGCAGAAATAAAATATGTAATTAATTCCCTCCTACCATAAAATCACAATTCTTATTTATGGATGGCCTACAGCTCAATTACTATCTGATTTTTTATTTAAATAAACAGCAAAATTATCCTAGCAGCAATGGGAAGGAGATAACTGGTATGTCATCATGGCACTATTCTACCCAACCTGCCAAAGTGTGTTTTACCCAGTTGTTCTAGTGTCGGACCAAACCTTCTCCCTGGGCCTTTGGTACCATACCATTCCTTTTGGGGCTTATGAGTTCTTTGGTGAAAGATGGAAATAAAAAATTCAAACGACAATGTGATGGATTATCACTTAGATACTAAGATACTGGAATCCAACAACACCCTATAAGAATATATGCAAGACATGCATTTGTAATTCAAGTAAAGTGAAAACGCTTAAATAATGATTGGCCCAAAAGGGTGTATGTGTATGTACCGCTACTTGTACAGGCATGTTTTGGTGTGTCTGCAATTCACATGTGAACCCTCTCCGTGGCTGTACCATCCATCCCTCACCTGTCGCCCTAGCTGTCTCCAGCAGTGGGAGAGGCCTCATACTGTGGAATGCCTGTTGCCATTTAAGCACCATTACTACCTGCTGCTGCCCTATTCTCCCTGCCCTCTATTGCCTGGGGTTCATATTGGATAAGAGCCGTAAAGCCTTACGTTTCATGGGGCTGGGTTTGGTGTAATTGGAGGGAGGCAGGCCCCTCATTCCCAGCACCGCAGGGGGCTACAATCACAGGCTTGCCCTAGCCTTTAGGCCGCCCCACCAGGGGCTAAAGAGGGTCTAAAGAGGGCACCACGGGGTACGATATCAAACACCCTCAGAGTCCCGGGATAACAGCAAATAACACTGCAGGAGAGGGAACACATACACCGGCAGAACACACTCTCACACATGCAGTCAGTCTGTCTGTCAGGACTTGTTTATTGTGATGAATAAAGCATTGTGCTTACTGAAGCGGCATGCAAAATCATGGAAATGAAAGGGTCCCTACTGACAATGTATTGCTTTTGTGAATGTTTGTTTATGCTGTTGATGTATCCCTTTGTGAAGTATAAAGAATCAAAGCAAGTCAAAAAGCAGATGTTTATCACACATAACATGCACATTTGCATTTTACTTAGAAAAATGCTAATTTAAATAACAGCCTGATGGGACACACCACAGTTCAACTTAGGCCTAAACTTGTCCTTCCACATTTGCCCAAAAGACCTATTTACACACCCAGTGACAATAAAGAGGCTACAACTTAGCATCTGTCAGCAAACTTGTCATTAGCAAGAAAGACAGCACAAAATCAACAGCAAATGCTGGCAGTAATCTCTCATGTGAGACTTGAGTTGTGTAAAGAAGTGCTAAAGTAACACTGAGTTTTTAAAAGAAACAATATACAGTAAGTAGTGTCAATATGAGAGGGCAGGGTTCTCTCTGTGTGTACGTAGCAAAGCGTACAGCATGTGTGTGAGAAGAATGTACATGCATGCAGGCTTGCATTTCCACACTAATTTTCATTATATAGTTGTGAGTTTGTGTTGCCAACAGTTGATATTTGTGTAAAAGTCTGTGTGTGCAGGTCTGTAAAGTAAGTGTGTGTGTGTGTGTGTGTGTGTGTGTGTGTGTGTGTAATGAAGGTTGTCTATTTGTGTATATTCACAGTACATTACTGCATCCTATAAGTGTATGTCCGTGTGTGTGTGTGTGTGTGTGTGTGTGTGTGTGTGTGTGTGTGTGTGTGTGTGTGTGTGTGTGTGTGTGTCTAGGTGGAGATTGATATTAATCCCATTGGAAGCCAAAGTGTGATAAAACAAAGCTCAGCTTGGGTATCCAACAGGTCATGTTGAGTTAGTGCTAACAGCCTGTTGAAATTCACTGTCAGTCATCTGTATTATCACGAACATACAGTTTAGGTTAAGTTAGGGACACAGGTGGGACAAAACACTGACGCTGTCCAATCATAAGACTCTGGATTGAGCTCTCATTACAGTCAGCGACCACCCGCTCACAGCTCCAGGGCTGCTGCTCTATAGCTGACCCTGACCTTTGACCTCATTGTAGCCAAGAAAGAAGAATTCCCTTTCAGGGTTTTGACACAATTAAAAACAGTATATGTTAATTCTTAAAGTTATGGGGTCTCATTTATAAACACATTTTAAGCCCTGTTTTGTGCGTCCGCCACTTCCCACGCAAAGGTTGTGATTTCTAAAAAACTAACTTGACGGGACATTTTCATTGTGTATTACACTCACTTTTCGTTTGTCACTGTGCTTCCTAAGCAGTGTTGGGCAAGTTACTTCCAATATGTAATACATTATAGATTACTAGTTACTGTCATTTGAGAGTAATTAGTTATATTACAATATTACTGTCTCTGAATTGTAATGTGTCACACTACTTTTGCATTCATTTTGAATTTCACCACCGGATCAATAAAATCTCCTCTATAGCAATACAAATACACATACAAAAACAAGTAAAATGTACAATAGCAAGTAGGAGAAAATAAAAAATACTCAATTACAACTAACTTAGAGTTGTATTTAAGTACAGCATTTTTGTAAAATATTTATTTAAAGCACTTGAATAAGAAATTCATGTTGTTTACTTTAATTCTAGTCATAGTGAGAGAAACAAAGTGTCTCCCGTGTGCTTTCTGACCACGGTGGGAAATCTATAGCAGGTAAAGTTAACCCTCTCCTTGATTTCATGTTGTTTATGGAGAAGGAGAACCAGGAAATGAGAAGGGGGAACAGCAACGCTGCTAAGACACAGCGTTTGTTGCCTTTGTTACATACATTTGAGAGGTGCACATGGGGCTACGGCTTAGGGTCCGGCGTAGGTCTGTGTCTCGTAGATTTAACACTGAAGCATAAATCACGCTTTACTCATGGAGGGCTGATAAAGCAACCTGTGTGCATCTGCGGGGGTGGGGCTTCAGGGATCTCAATCAAGCATGTCTTTGCAGCGGGCTACAGGCGATTAATACGCCTATTTGGAAATTGGATAATGCCTACTAAACCTTACTCTCTGAACTATCATTCACTTCCTTTTAACAAGAAATTTGTTCAAATTTCATAATGCCTATTGCTCTATGATCAACCTTTTGAGAAGAAGCCAGTCACTTTAATCATTCTTCTTATTGCTGGCAGAGCAATTTACAGCTTGGCACCCATTTACCTGAGAAGTGATTTCTGACATGATTTTGTGTAGTGGTTAATTTCACATTAAGAAATTACAGACTTTTTTCACCTCTCAATCACTCAACATCACTAAGGATGCCAAAGAAAAAACTGCCTTTAAGCAGGTACCAGGTGAGTAAACACCCTTTACTCTAAGCTATAATTACATTTAAATACCTTTTTTCTTCATATGGTCCTATTCAATTAAAATTCCTGCTCCTCCAATCACTAATTCTCACATTAATTAGTTGAAATTGTACTAGTTTGTGAATTCAGATATGAACATGGCCATTAGTTCAAATTACATCCATAATCAGCAAAGAAAAGAAAAGATTTTTGATTTTTTAAATGTTTATCAATTTACCAACACAAATAAAAACGGTGAGCCTAATCATGAAACATTGTTAACAAGCAAAGCTTGAACGGGGAGAATTTAGGCACCTCTCTTTATTGAGGAATCACTAGACTGTCTTGAGTCTAGGCGACACCCATCCCCTGCTGTGCCAGTTTCTCATTCTCACACACACACACACACACACACACACACACACACACACACACACACACAGTTGTAGGATGCACTAACATACTGTGCATACACACAAATAGACAATCTTCATCACACACACACACACACACACACACACACACACACACACACACACACACACACACACACACACACACACACACACACACACACACACACACACACACAGCCCCTTGATCATGTCCTAGGATTGCAGTAATGACAGTGTTTAGGTGATTTAGCATTACTCATTCTCAGCTAACACCTCTCAGGAATTCAGCCAGAGGGAAAATTGGATGTCAAACTGACACTTAATGAGCTCAGTAGGGAAAGCAGGCAACCAAACTGAACAACATTTTATCAACATATGCATTTATTATTATGATTATAGGAAACATCATTTTAAGTAGAATACCCTTCTACCGATCGACCTAACCACTTATTGATGTATCAGATCAGAAAACTCTTCTATGTGTATGTGTATGTTGTCCGCCCTATCCTGACCCAAAACACACCATATGGCTCAATGGCTAAACTACTTCCATTTCAAAATGTTTAATATGTGTTTAAAATGGCACCCGTTACGTTAAATAGAATGGTCACATGACTAGGGTCCTGATTAAACAGCCACCGTGCAGCAGTTTTGTAATTGTAATTGTCGTTTTTTTGGTGTTTTGGCAATCGATCTATAATGTTGTTTACGTTTGAGCGTGTGTTGATTTTGTCATTTGATTTATATGAATGAAGTGCCGGAGAAAATACAGATTATATGAAATGACCATGGTGTGAATTCCATTTTCTCCCATCCCCATTGGCTTATTTTCCTACATCCTACAAGTCTGCAGCTTCTCTTTGACCTATGCACAAATTAAGCAAATAATGTGTCAGACTGAACAGGAACTAAACCATTTATTGTTCATCTGATCAGGATAAAGACATGATCACCCAGTCAGGAGCTCTCTTGCATATCACCCATAACTTGCTGTATTACTCTGAATGAGATAAATGCTTCCCACACAGTCCCGTCTCCACTGTTCACCTCAACCGTGGAGGTAAGAAGCAGAGGGAAACTCCTGGAATCCCCGCTGTCTGTGTGGCCTGTGAACCCCAGATTCAAGAGGTCTACAACCAATTTGCCTACACCCTCACCAGGCTCTTTTTTTTTTTTTTTTTTATCCCTGTGTTAAGCAACAGTGAGACAAGTTCTGAACACTCCCAAACATAAAATATGTATGGGCTGAATACAGGTGCACTGAACCAAGTAAAATAATGAATACATTCTAAATAAATCCAGTATATAAAAACACAAGATGGAAATATTTCAAAACCGGATTACTTTTGAGGCAAACTGTATGAGGTCACAGCACCGTTAATTTCGTAATACATTTCAACGTTGCTCAAAATATATTACTTTACTTACTCAACATTTAAATCCCTTTCTTTATAATCAAGAGAAAGTTGTTTTTCCCTTGACGTCAAAACCTTTTATTTCACTACATTGTATGAACACAGACTTTATAAGAGACCAGAATTGGCCGGGCTAGACCACAAACAAGCCCCCATTGGCCTTTCTTATTAATCTGGGGCTAACTGATGGAGACAAGCCAAAGTGGAGGAAGTAGCCTGGATCCCTTAGTGGGCTACCAGAACTACTGTGGCTCTGTGCATATGTGTGTGTGCTTCCCTCAGTGGAGGAAATGCTACCCCTCTGGAGACTATTACCCAGTAGCACCATTACTGGAAGACGGAAACTGAGCTGCTTTGTCGTCCCAACTTCCCACTGCTGTGGAAATGGTATACATAAAAAGGTTGTAATTCAGATCATTCAGAAAGACAGAATGATAGGGTACACTGGGTGGTGGTGGTGTGGTTTGTTGTTGGAGACCAACAGTCTGGACAAACCACTAAACATTTGACAATTGACATTTTGCACTTTCTAAGCCATGCCAGGCGCCTGTTGAACTATTGGATGAATTGTCATGAAATTCTGTATAGACATGCCTGGTTTCCAGAGGAAGAACCCTACTGATTTTGGTGGTCCCCTCACGGAGGTTCTGTTTGTTGTTATTCCAGAAAGGATTGTCCCCACAATCATGACATGTATTGGGCCTCTTTCCTCTTCTGTCCGTTCAAACCTGAGCAATTTAGGGTTGATGTTTGATACATCTACACTCACATGTTTGACACATGTAAAGCAACTAACCCAATCTTGTTTTTTTCCATCTGAGATATATTAGCAAACTGAGATCTGGAGTTTCCACTGCTGAACTTGAGATGCTTATACATGCATCTATCTATTCTTGCATTGATTACTGCAACTCATGGTTCTCTGCACTCAGCAGGTATGCCCTTGATCGCCTTCGATCCATCCAAAACGCTGCTGCAAGGCTACTTCCAAGGTCATCTAGACGGTCTTACATCACCTCTGTACTCAAGACCTTGCACCTTGGCTACCTGTCAAATATAGGATTCAATTTAAGATTCTCACATTAACATACAGAGCATTGGACCTGCATATTTGGCTGACCTACTGGAACCGTACTGTATTTGAAGTGCTCCCTCTAACGTCTAATATGTGGAATTTGCTAAGTGTCCTCACACCTGGCTTAAGACCTGGGGTGATCGAGCTTTCGAGTAGTTAGCACCGAGACTCTGCCTCCTCTTACACGATCTGCTGTCTCTGTTTACTCTTTCAAAATCAGTTAAATACATTATTTTTTAAATACCTGCTTGGTTGACTTGTCCACACTTTTTTATAATTTCAAATGTTATGATTTTTGAATATGTATCATGTTGTATGTTTTATGTAAAGCATATTTTTATCTGTGAAAAGCCTTATATAAATACATTTTACTTACTTACTTTTCCTCTAGAGCCACCATGAGAATGACATTTGTGTTTTTCTTAGTAAAATGTCTCTTGTGTGTAATGTAGCAATAGTTGTTCTTGATAGTTAGATGGATTGCCATGAAATCTGCACACACATTCATGCTCCACAACAAATGAATTGATTACTAATTAACCAATGTTAGCATGGTAACACGCCTAATTAAGATGAACAGATACTTGCAACACCAGCATTTTAGCATTGTCATTGTGAGCATGCTGAGTTTAGCACTTAGTCCAAATAAATTACCTTTACCAAAGAGGTCATGTTTTCAGTTTGGTTTGTTTGTCTGTTTGTCACCAGGATTGCCAAAAAAACTACTGGCCTGATTTTCATGAAACTTGGTGGAAGGGTGTGGGCAAAGGAAGAACCCATTCAATTTTGGAGCGGATCCGAGTAACAGAGTGGACACAAATTATTTTTTGCTTTCTTTAACATTGTAAGATATCGCATGACATTGGTACAGGTGTGAGCTCCTGGACACCCTTCTAATTTTAATCAATTTTGTCGATCGCAGCTTTTGCTGAACTCAGTTCCACGGAGTAGGATCCTTATCAGTCAAAAGGTTTTTATACCAAGGTGTGGTTACCTACTAAGAAGTTTGGCTTGGCTGGATGTCAAATTAGTCACAAACACAGCTGTGTGTGGACTTGTGTGTTGTATATCCGTGCGTATTGCCAAGAAAAATCAGCATCATTAAAGGTTCAATATGTAATATATTTACAGTATGTAATCAAACAATGAGCACAATGTCATCAGATATTAAAGAAACATGCTTAGTTGAAATACTATTTTCTCTGACAACAATGCCAATGTCAGTTTTTTCACGTAAAAACAGCGGGCTGCAGCGATGGTAGCAGCAACCAAACATCTGGTTTAACAGAGAGAGATTCATTCTACCTGACCTAAAATAAATCTCAGTATATTTCTAAACAGTTGCATGACCAGAGACATGGTAAAACAAATATTGTAGATGCATTTAAAAGATGGAGACAGTTTAGAGCCCAAAAGGATGCCGATTTGGCTAATTTCCTACAAAAACAGGTAAGCTATATTAATTTATATCACAGCTAATATAGTAGGGATGGGCATGTCATTTCAACATTCATGTACTCACATTAAATTATATAGTGTACTCAAGTTAATAACTTGTAATAAAAAATTGAGACACAGCCGGTGAAGTGATCCCGACTGGTGCTAACACCGCCATGCTAACAGCTAACATCACAGGAGGACCCGGCAAACGGGCGAGCCGCGGTGACGGACATCTGACAAAAACCGCAAGTTTGAGTTCCTCATAATGGAAACATGCACTTGAACTTTGGCAAAACAACCATGTAATATGAATTGTTAGATTTGGACACAGCTTACGTTCTCTGCAGCTCGCTCTGCAATGTATGTTATGTTTTGTTTTGTTATGGAATATTCTTGTGGCTAACGTTACCATCGTCAGCTTCAAGGTTATGATATGTTGGACAGTAAGATGATTTCCACTTTGTTATTAACTGGCATGCAACCATAACGTGTAATGTACAGATTATAGATATGCGGTATAACAGGGTCTGGAAAGCAGTAGTTCCAAAAATCTTCCCCGTGCCAAAATTCTTCCCCTGGCTTCTGTTCAGCAGCCGTTACCGACAGACAGTGACTGTGACCTGGGTACAGACAACTGCAAAGTCAGTCTTTTTGGCGGTCTTTGTTGTTGTGGTTAGTTGATAAAAGGTGACCGTATGCCGGGCTTTTATAACCATCAACATAGCTGCCTTTAGCAACTCTGCTGCGCTGTGGAGTAATGTCTAGCAATGTGAGACTAGCATCTAACTAACATTGTCATTGTGGGACTTAGCGTTCGCAACCTGGTAACCCTGTGCACTTTGACGCTTGGGGGGGAGGGGCTGGGGGAGACGACTCAGTATTTTGAATTTGGGCTGCAGTACCCATTTTAAATGCTAGCTGTCAGTATCACATACAGTATTGGACCTTCAATGTTTTTGATATTTTAAAAGTCGCTCTGGAACTCTGTTCTATTACATGCACTTCATGATTGATCAATATCAGCATTTATTGTCAATTGGAAGTGACTTAATCAGATTTCACACAAGTCTTAATACTGTTTCTACTACTGCTACGTCTGGCTACTTTGCATGTACTTCTGGCAAGTTTTAGCATGATGAGTGTCATTTCAGGGCTTTCTCCACGCTTATTTATATCTCACCTGTACACAGAAATACTGGTAACACAAGGTTTTGGGTTACTTAAAAACGTATATACATATAACATATTCACTCACAATGTAAGCGGTTACAACAACCTTCAAACTGATTGATTATGGTAAAAGCTCATTTAGCGAAACTCTAGTACAACACGTCTCATTTTAGTAATATTTGTATATTAAACAAATAAACTGTCTACATGCTCCATTCTGTTTTGATTAATCATACATAGATTGCGTATTTTTTATTTTAAACTTGAGACATTCTTTGACCTTCAACCTTCATCATGGTCCGAAATGTTGTTAACAAGTGCAATGTGCTGGATTTTTTTTGGTCTTTTCACAAGAACAGCTCAAACAGCAATGCCAAACGAAGAAAGTGACAAAATGACATTCCTGTGACTGACATACCAGTACTTTAGAATTAGGCAAAGTCAGCCACCCACTTGAAACTGTAGGTGCAGTGAGCAATGCAGAGAGTCATCTGAATATTACTAACTGTGTGACAAGCAGAGGAAAGACAGGTATAGACAGTCTTAGGCCCTGCTGGTATCACAAACCATCTTTCACTTTGTGGAGGTTCTTGAGACTATTTTAATTAGTGTTGTGTTTTCCATAACATATCTAAATATTCTGCTTCCATGTTGTGCTATCACCTATAGCACTAAAGCTGTCAAAGGATATAGTCTGGTAACTGGTTTACATTTCTCTCATTGGCAACAAATCCCATGAAAAGACCAAGAAATACCTTAATCTTACTGTCTTGACTGTGTATCCACAGCTTATTCCACTATGCCATAGAGCTCCATTGTGGTCCAAAACTCTTAAAAAGTGGCCACACTGTTGCTCTGGGTGACATGTTTTGCCGTCACTATGAACTACTATATGTTGTAGTTTATTTTGAGTTTACACCACACACACTCCTGGTGCCATAAATACGCACCAGCGTACAAAATATGTATTAATCCACCGCTGAAAATAGCCCCTAACAAATGCACTATGTACTCCTCTTTGAGTGATGTTTGCTAAACAACTACAGTGCCCAGGTGTGTCAGGAGATTTGTTAGCCTATTTCTTTTTTTAAATGAGAGTATATATTTGTGACCAAGATTTGTCTTCAACAGCAACCAATAGGCTTGTGGCTGAGTGCCACAGAACAAGAATTGAAAGACGGACTGATGCATTGTTGGTTTTGGCCTT
This sequence comes from Percina caprodes, assembly GCA_013375575.1. Lineage (NCBI taxonomy): Eukaryota > Metazoa > Chordata > Actinopteri > Perciformes > Percidae > Percina > Percina caprodes. The sequence goes on along the minus strand of JABXJD010000030.1, from coordinate 280,557 downwards.
TCCGTTGGATTATTGACAATAACAAAGATATAGAATAACACCAACCTTATCCTTTAAACACTTGATGTCTGCTGAATCAATTATTGCAATGAATTCCATTTGAACTGTATGCAGCTAAAAACTTCTCAGAGCCATCTTCCAATATTACAAGAGGTGAGTATTCAACTATAAAAGAAGTAGTTTTCTTTCAAAGACCAAAAGACTATAACGTAAACATGACCTGTGAGCATCCTATTCCTAAAACCTATTTATGTGAAAGTTAGGCACCAGTGTTAACAGTTAACAGTTATGGCTAATGATAAAGGAGCAATCCAAATAGCATATCCAACTTCATTTAGCAAGAATGTAAATTAAATCCTATCAGCACGATGCCATTTCAACTCTTATCAGGTATTTCAAAATGTTAAGCTTCATTACACACAAGAGCAAATTAGCATCAAAGTCATTTTGTGTCATACTTTATAGCAAGTTGGTGTCTGTATGTATTATGTGTTGCATTTCTGCATGTGTCCTAGTGCATATTTACACCGTATACTGTGTGATTTTGAAAGAAGTATGAAAGACGGTAGACAAGAGGAGAAGTGCAATAACATTTCAGCTTGTGTGGCACCCTTCCAGTGTAGTCTGGTTCGCAGGATTATGATAAACACACAGGCACACAAACACACATACTTTAGGCACGCATGGATCAAGGCACGTATTGTTAATTCCCTTGAGAAAACGACCGCAAACTGGCTCTGTAATGCAAAGAGGAAGCGTTGGGTCTCGCTGCCGAGGAACTTCAAAGGCCCAGATGGGACACTCATTTGCTTAGGGAGATTTTCTATTAAGATGCTATTGCAGCAGTGGCACCACAGCAGCACTATCACATATCTAGAAAACCCCACTTTTGAAATTCGGTTGTTGCTTTTATCCTTTTTTTCTCTCTCTCTTTCTCCATCCTGTCTCCTGTCGTTTTCTCACACATTAATTTTTCCACAAGTTTTAAGCTTGAGTGAGAAAAATATACAGTCCATGCGTGCTTGACATAGCTCTCCACATCAAAACAGCATAAACACTGATGATAACTCAACAGCCAATTTGTTTGTCTCACACTTTGATATGCATCTCCATGTCATGTGTTGTTTTAGTCAAAGCTTTCAAGTGTCCCAGTGATTCATGTCCTGTGACATGGTCTCCCTGCCTCTGTTTTCTTTGGTTTAATTTTTCATGTCTGCGGTTGTTTCCCTCGATGCGTTTCGTCAAAAAGGTGAATCAATTGAGGTAAAAAAATAATTGCTTAAAAACTTCATATACCTTCTAAAAAAATCATATACAACACATAAACTTCCCTTCATGACTGTTGTACAACTTAGTACAGTACAGGATGTGTGTGTGTGTGTGTGTGTGTGTGTGTGTGTGTGTGTGTGTGTGTGTGTGTGTGTACCATTTCCACACAGTCATTATGTCAGACAACTCATAAACATAATTGACCGATAAGGAAGAGGAGACGTGATAAGTTAACCTCAGCTTGGCACACACACACACACACACACACACACACACACACACATCTGAGCTTCTCTTAGAGGATCGTGATAGGTTATCTGGACAGAGAGGGAGACGTGCACAGACACACGCATGCAAAGACATTGTGTGTACACATATGCATACACGTGTGTGTGTGTGTGTGTGTGTGTGTGTGTGTGTGTGTGTGTAAAGTGAAATTAAGAATAAAGGAGTTAACAAAGAAATAAACAAGGATGTGACTGGACAGAAGGATATTTACATCTTCACATCACAAAGGCTTTAGTAGTGATCCAACAGTATTACTGGCTGGGCAATACAAAACAAGCCAATCTTAGTTAGTTTCAGAAAATTTGAGTTCCTGGTAATGATACCAGGAACTCAAATGTGTTTTCTTTTCTGTATATACTGTATATTACCAGAAACATAAAAAGCAGGGTCAGACATTTGTGGCACAAGTACAAAAGGAGAGATTTAGGTAGGAATTCATGAAAGTTCTCAGTACTAAACTGTCACAGAATCTCACTTAAGTTCTTAAGGTGTCTTATGAATACTTTAAAAGCATCAATCACACTGAATCCTTGATTACACCTTCTGTCTTGTTTAAAAAAATAATCAGATTTGAATAGTATTACTTGATTAAAAGAAGATGATGTGTGCAGATGTTAATTTTATTGTTATCAGTAACCCTGTGCTGCCTTTTGTCAATCGCTTTGACCGTGCTGATCCGACTGCAAATTTTGTACAGATTGATTAGGATCATACTGTCTTAATGAACACTGAAATATGCTGCCCTCAGGTGGTTCCTATCAGGAATGCCTGGACTTATTATTGTACACCAAGAGCCCTTTGGGACTGGGATCATACATCAAATACTGATGTGCAAATGTAAAATCACATATACAAATATATTTACCTACTATTATTTTATTTACATGCATGCAGCATAAAAGCAGCTAAATTCATTTAACTGGGTAAAATCCAGATTGTCACTGATTATTGTTGACAAAGCTGGTACGGTGTATAAGTTCAAGTGTGAAATGGGACATAGTCATCCGATGAAACAAAAGTTTGGGCATAAAGATATGGTGTTAACTGATGTCACGGTTAAGGGAAACCTGCTCTTAGACAAAATCTAGTTACCTCATATCAACCAGCACAGGATGTTAAAGGGTTGGCATGGAGCAGTGAATTACTAAGTGGGGTCTGTGTTGTTATTTTGAAATGTGAATGGGAAAATCAACCAAAACATGGTTGAGAAAATAAAACCTTTTGTTAGTCGAAATTGCGTGTTAAGATACAAAACACACATATACCCACTGTATGCTACATAAGGGCATCTTTAAAGCCAGAGCAACAATGGCATATCAACCATAAAAACATGGTACCATAAAGACATGAGAGCACACATCCTGATATTTGATCTGTATTCATGGAAGTTTGATAAGATCAGCCTCATAAATGAGTATGAATGGGTAGTAAAACCTGACTAACTATCCATTGCGTAACTGCCATGTTCAAGTTGCACAAGACTGTACAAGAGAAAAGCTGACATATAGTTTGTTGCACGCATTACAAAGACCTGTGCAGTAGTGGCCTGCATTTTTTTTTTGCAGGCTGGTAGGGGAAGACTCATGAATATTCTTTAGGGAACTCATCCCTGAATGGCTAGTACTAGTTGCCTGCTCTGTTTGGGTTGCTTAGGTTTAGGCAAGAGGAGGGTTATGTTTTGGCAAAAGGAGTGGGATTGGTTATGATTAGGGTAAGAATGTGAGGGCCAGTCTTCGCCTACCATCCTGCAAAAAAAAGAACTTGCTACCTGTCGTCTCATTAAGATGGAAGACCAAGAATACCTTGCAGTCCATGTGTCTCAGTGTTTCCCATACCATTGTTTTGGGGGGGCGACCCCCACATACAATGCAACTTGCTTCTCTTTCCTCATCTTAAAAGTTCAATTCATTTTAACTTACGAGCTGGCTATATTGCGCACGTAACATATGTGGAGCGGACCATCCAACACTACGCTTTCACTATAATCAATGAAACTGACTACATCGGGCACGAGAGCGTCACGTAGTGGTGTGTTCCACGGAGATCTAAAAACTACCAATATACAGAAAATTACTTAATGGCCGTGAATGAGTGTATTGGCAGTTTCATTTTGAGAATTTCTGTTTTCATTCCTGTTTCCCTCACCTGTGTCCTCTGATAACAGGTGACAGTAAATTGCCAACTCCAAAAAACTGAAGAACAACAACAATTTACAATTACAAATAACATGTTGACTCGTGTTGTTGTTTTGTTGCAAGCAAAAACTATCTTTATGGTTTGTGAGATGTGAAAACACAAAAAATAATGTGCTAATGGTAATAGTAAAGACGCTATTGCTCAGATGCTTAGATTGTCTAAGGCCATGTCCAGGCCAACATTAGGCCTGCATGAACAAACACAGCCCCCTTGATTTTTTTTTAATGAGACCTCTGCATTGACAGAGCAGGGGTGCCAAGATAGAGGATTCCTGCAAAAGAACGCAGGGTCATCCAGCAAAGTTGAACTTGGCATAAGTTGAACTTGGCTCAACTTATGCCACAACAGGTGTGTGTGCTGTCACGGAGAGGCAACTGTTTGTTCAAACAACAATGGCAGCTCCTTAAGAGGTTAGTGTAGAGAGATGGTTTATGCAATCACCAAGTAAGGCAGGGTTTGAAATCTGTTTTAATCCCTTTTTATTTCTTGCCTCTGAGTGTGGCCATAAGAACAGCTATAAACACTTTCACACTTCGACTTGGTGAGACATCACATATTACGACTCCCTACTGAACCCTTTAGTTTCTCATTTAATTCCGGAGAATATTTGGTCATGCATGCATGTAATCACACTACCTCTAACTGTTCTATGTGAATGGACAGCATAATTTGGAATTTAAGGCCCAGTTCTCACATTCATATCATACTGATGTTTCTTTTCTATCCTCAGGTCAAGAACATGCTGGAGCAGAAAGAATCCCTACAATACAACTGCCATTTCCTGATTAAGATCATTTCAACTATCCATGTCAATCCAGTTTAGCACTACATACACAAATTTAACCACACGTCCTGATGTTGATAGCACTATGTCAGTTCTACTTAGCTCATTGACATGTCTGTTCCTCACAGGCATCTTCCTCAAAACCGGTCAATGAAAGGAAGAGTACGTTGAATGAACAACATGCCTGACTTAGACTGACTGCTCATTTAATCTGCACATTAAGAAGAAGAAAATGACAGTGAGGTGAGATCAAAGAAAATATAATCCTTTTTAATGCAACTTAAACATTTAAACCCCCTAATTACCACAGGAACATGAATACCCTTTCTGAAACCTCTATTGTACAACACAACAAAAGCTATTGTTTCCCACAATGCACAAGTCTTTCCTATGTGGAGAAACTATTTCTGTAAAAGACCTGGCTGGTAGTATCAAATACACATTTAACACTGCACGTCAAACCCTCGGTCGTTGGATCCAATGGATAAATCACTAAATCACACCACAATAGATGCAGACTTGGTTCATTCACATAGGCCACATGAAAAGGGAAGGAGAGAAAGAGGGAAGTCTGACTTCCATGGCTCAGGCCAGCCAGACAAAAGGCTCTGAAGCAGCATTGCCTCAGGACAAAATCATATGACACTGGCGCACAGGAAATCACCCAAATTTTCTATTGTCTGGGACAACATCACAATCCCTCTGCCTTTACACAGGGGCAAAAAACTGGGGAGGAAGAGAGCTTAGGATAGATGGATAGAAGAGGGGGAGAAAATGGGAGAGTGAGATGTGAAAGAGGATGGAAGTATATATTACGGGATCTTCACGCCATGTTTGGAGAGTACAAATAAGAACATGTATGGAGGAGAGTTATAATCAGTAAACGTAATACAACTTTTTTTCTGCCACATGGCATCGTTTTGTCATTGATTACCTTCCACTACCTTCCAACACACACCAGAGATTGATTGATTTCAATATTGATCGATCCAACACAAAAGATTCTTTTGTATCTTAAAATAATGTTTCCAAAATTGTTTCAGTTGTTCATTAACTTATTAGAATGAGACCGGTGTTCCCCCCCTCCCTTTTCGCTTTTAGCCCTCTTTACAGTTAGCTAAATTTACCCGCCAAAAGATGGATAAGGCACCATAAGGGCTAATAGTAATTTAAAGATGTGGTAGCATTGGATCTGGACAGGAAGGATAACATTTGTGGATCTGAGTGTTGCGATTTCGGTTTCATATTGCATATTGTTACAGCCTTACTACTTACTGTTACAAAGCCAAACAGCATGCTGGGTACAGCTCATTCTCTGATCCGCTCTCTACAGTACATTCAAGAACAGATGAAGAAAGAGAGACCAGAGATGTTCCATTGTAGCAAACTCATCACATTTCAAGCATTAGCGATGTAACTTTATAATAACGCATTCGTTCTCAGAAATGGTCTGGTCTCAGATGGCTAGCTGTTAGCAAATAACATGTACAGTATACCAGCACTGCTAGAGGACGCAGTTATGTAATGGCAGGTGTATTGCTCAGGACATAAGGAAGGGCAGTGTTGAGTGTGAAGTTTTTTTGGATGAGCGGTTCTCGAGAAAGCTGCAAGCAATAATACCAGAAACAAGGCAATCAACCCTTTCTGAACAGGGATGTTTTAAACAGGCACTGCACCAGTAAAAAAGCAAAGCAACAACTACAATGCAAGCAATGAAGGATCAGTTTTACTACTTTGTATTGACATAGTTTGATTCCTCTCAAAGGGAAAAGTCTACCAAGGCTGTTTATTAAGGTAAACAGTCATGTTAATGCAATGTCAAGTCAGCCATTTTTCTACAACATTCTTGTAATTTGCAAGTTCACTGACACAAACTTAACCCTATTGTTACACTGGTTTCTATGCAGCCTTTTTTAAGACAATGCAAACATCCAAATGAAGGCAAGAGTGTGGAACAAGTTTGATCAACACAATACAAGGTGATCTCTAAATTTCAAAATTAGCCTACAACTCCCCTCCCCCTCTGTTCAAGTATGTATTTGAACAGGTGAGTATAGTCAGCCAAAGAATGATGTGCAGGTAAGCAGTCAGTCAGACTGTCAGGTAGAGCCGCAGGCCACACTGGCTTTCATCTATTCAGCTACACAACACATATAGACAGCTCTCGTCTGTCCTTCTCATTCATCCGTCATTTCACCCCATCCCCCCCCCCCATCTCTGGGAACAACATGTCCTCACCCCACCCCGCACCCAACCTAGTGTCTCTCACCCACTCACGCACACGCGCTCACTCACACACACACATTCACACACACACACACACACACACTAACAAATGTGTATCTTTGCATTACACAATCATGTTACTTATGTGATTGGGATTCATTGCTTTTCTTTTGCTAGGATGAGAAGTTTCTGCAGGATCCCTCCAACCCATTTTAATTAAATAAGTTAAATTTGACCATATGGCCTCAGCAATAAACAGTGTTCTTTAATGTCGTTCACCTGTCAGTTCAGGCACCCACAGCTGTTAATATTCCAAAAAATATATTTTGATGCAAAGAGATAAAAACGGTCACTTACTTTGAGTTTATTCACGGTGAGCAAACAGCAGTCAGCCTGCACAAACACTTGATTGTGCACACACCTAATCACTTAAAAAAGTATGCGTGTGTGTCTGTGACCTTAAAAAGCCTCATGGGTAATTATGCAAAACACCTAAAATAAATAAATAAAATAATGCCTCAAAGAAAACAACTCAACTAACTTTGAGTTGAATTGAAACGGAATTGTCTACCTCAGAAACAGGGATTTGGAACCACTTCTGTTTGGTAAGCATGGGCCAGCTGAAGTGCTATTGAGCAAAACACTGAAGTCCACCTGCTCCACCAGTTGGTGGCTGTTTAGATTTTTAGTATTTATCTTTAAAATATTCTCCACTGCTTGTGCCAACTTCAAAATTTCGTATTTTAAAGTACTTCTAATAACCCACCATTAAGGCTACTATGATGCCCCTTAAACAATCAATGGGCCTCTGTGTGTCAGGGGTGTGTGCATGTGCTAAAACAGCAGGACTAGAATCCCTGTCTATGGTAAGCCTCTACTAACCAAGCATTGTTTCACTGTTTGCTTGAGTATGAACATAAAGTTGGTCCCTTTGCTTGTAGAAATCTTAACAGCAATAACAGCCACACTAGACTCTTCCCCTTTGACAAACTGAGGACTTAATTATGGGATTATGACACAGATTAGAGGATGTCACTTAAATATGTTATCATCTGATTATTTAAAGGACAATACACAATGAGCTGAGAAGGGGATCTATATGAGCCTGTGTAAACGGCTGTCTACCTTCAGACAGCAGCTGTAAAATCAACAGTAATGCTTTATTTACAATCACCAACTGAAACCTAAAGGATATCCTGCACCATCGTCCTTCTCAAAAAGGATGTAGGCCTACATCAGGTCACAGATCTGATGTGCATACACACCAGATGACTTACTGATTGCATAATGTGTACTTATTGTAGACATGTAGTTTTTTTGGACAAATGTGTGGAAAGGTGTCGTTTCATAAATAGCTTGTAAAATTGTAGAATATTCAGTTTCTAATTGTATTTATCATATTTTTCCATCCCCATTTGGACTCGGTCTTGACACAGCTCGGGCTAGTTCCATACTTAACTTGAGTGCTCTTGACAATAGCCCAGGTCTGTTTTATTAAGAATGAATGAAAGGACACAACTTTGCACAATATGCACTAACAACCAGTGTTGGGCAAGTTACTTCCAAAATGCAATACATTATAGATTACTTGTTACTGTCATTTGAGAGAAATTACTTATATTACCAAATTACTGTCTCTGAATTATAATGCTTTACATTGCATTACTTTTAAGTTACTTTCACCAAAATAAGAGCGGAAATTTGACTTGGCAGCTAGCGTGTGAATTTCACCACCCGATCAATAAAGTATCCTCTTTATCCACTTTAATACATCATAGATTATTCATAATATTTTGTATAATGAATATGAATATGAAAAGTAACTAAAGCTATACAAATAGAAGTAAAAGGTACAATAAGGAAGTACAAGAAAAAGCTATGGTATTAATGTAGATGATACTAGCTCAGGATCACACAGCGAACACAGGTCAAGCTTAGTTTGTCTTGTTTTACACAGAAGCAGGATGTGATTTTGGTTTACATCAAACCAGTGTGCTAGAGCGACCCTGTATCCATTGGGACACAGATGTTGTCCGTATAGTCTCTGGTACTGGCTCTGACCACGGGAACAGAGACGAGACAGCTCGCTTCAACGCAGTGTAATATCTCCTGAAAAAAATGTCCATCTGGCAAATGTATCCATGTCTGCAGTCATCTCAACCATCGAATACAGCAACTGTGAAGAAATATTTTGTGGTGCTGGTGAATTCTTAAAAAAACAAAACACCACTAAATGTTGCGTTAAAATGCATCATATCTCACGTTAATGAGACTGTAACAGGTATAATATTACCGAAATGTAATTAGTAATGCATTATATTACTGCGTTACAGCAAAAAGGAATACAATACTGTGATTGCGTTACTTTTGTAACAAGAATCTGTAAGAGACCTTTTGTTTTGTACCAATGCCGTGCTGCCATTTGGCAGAAGAGCCTTCATTTACAGTAAACTCACTTCAAACAGGATTGGATTTATCTTAATCGTATATGTTTGGGAAATACTGCTTCCATCTTTTGGCCTACACTATTCTAACCCTACATTCATTGTGAGCTGTGTGTGTGTGTGTGTGTGTGTGTGTGTGTGTGTTGTCTATCACCTTTTGTTGATTTTTACTTAAGCTCTTTGGGGATTGCAGAAAGCACCATGCAAACAAAACCTATCATTTCCTTACAGTCAGGCTTTGGAAAGATTAGTCGTGCCTGCAAACAGGTGTTACCTAACGCTGAAATAATTTCAGTCAACATTCAAATGATAATGGTTTACATTGCATGAGTTTACATTACATGAAAGATTAAAATACTGTTCAGATGTTCATGTTTTGATGAGCTAGATTGACTTTAAAATATGACTTATATTAAAATATATGCTAAAGACTAATTAATTAAAGACCTCTCTAGGCTGTGTGACAAATGAACCACAGTAACACATAGTCCATTATGGAGCTTAGGATGAGCATGGAATCCAACTGACCAACATAATGCAATGTGTTCTTATCTAACGCCCCACCTGATATGTCAACAGTTCTGTCTTCTGTTCACACCACATGGTTAGCATTAACATGTGGATACTAGCTCAGGATCAACCAGTGAACACAGCTCAAGCCTTGTTTGTCTCGTTTTAGGAGCAGAATGTGACTGACAATAAAGGGGATCATCAGCGGCTGTGTCATTCTACACCTGTGCATGTAAAGAGTTGAAATGTGTTTTAGCAGGTCGGCCTGTCCTCTTTACGCTTGTCTGTTTAAAAATAAATCTAAAGTTGCAATGTACTGTATTCACTATTCTGACTCAAGCAATAACTCAACATCTTGGATGTAATCAACTTTGAATGCATATTCATGATCTGAAGAAGGCAAAAATTGATTTCCTGTAGTAACCCCGAATGTCCCAACCATAGACTGTATAAAATATGGATGTTGTGTCCATGACATAACCCATAGGTTTCAAAAGAGCCAAAAATTAAGCTGAAAGTGCACGGCTAACAGTGGCTCCAGACATCATCATCTTGGCAGTGCCTGACATCGGCTAGTCCAAAAATAGGCAAAGAGGTGGAGCATGGATGGAGCTGAGGTGGGCTGAATGAAGCCTACACTCTATGCTAGTCTCTTGTGAAGGCAGCCACCTGTCACTCAAAGCGGAATGCCCTTAATTATGCATAACTTGAAGCCTATATATAAAAAATTCATAGAATTTAAATTAGTGTGTTATAAAAACATTAACCCCTTCTGACATTTTTTATGAAGGGGAAACTTAGCTAAAACCCAAACCATAAACTTGTTCAATTTTGCTGTAAAGTTTTGACATTTTAACATTTGGGTCCATGGGGATCGACTCCCTTTTGGAGCCAGCCTGAAGTGGCCATTCAAAGAACTTTTGGCACTTCTGTATTGGTTTCATTATTTCAGCACCGGAGGTTGTCGCTTGCTCCTAACTAAGGTTATTGTCATATAAGGCTTAGTGAAAGTTCAACCAACACGACTTCATGCTAACTGTGGCTGAGGGCGTTCACATGTTTCACTTCAACCAATCAGATTTTCCCATGACCCCTTTGAGCCAATCATCTTGTTGCTGTAAACATTGAAAATTGCTTCTCTCTTTGCAGCTTTCAGCCATCATTATAGTGTATGAGAACAAATGGTTCCATCCAGTGAGCTCATCAGTAATCTCACCCCACGGTTTAGGGCCAAAATACATTTCTGATCTGCTAGTACACTATGACCCCCCCAGACCTCTAAGGTCATCTGGGACAGGTCTACTGTCTGTTCCTAGAGTCAGAACTAAACAGGGGGAAGCAGCGTTCAGTTTCTATGCTCCTCATATCTGGAATAAACTCCCAGAAACCTGCAGGTCTGCTGCTACTCTTAGCTCTTTTAAATCAATGCTGAAGACCTTTCTTTTCGATGTTGCCTTTCTTTAAATTATGTTCATTTCTTTCTTTTATACTGCACTGTAACTTTTATTCTTGTGTTTTATTTGATTATATATATATATATATATATATATATATATATATATATATATATATATTTTATTTTTATTTTTTTTAAACTGTTTCTTCTGTGTTTTATCGGTTTTATTTTCTTTTAACTGTTTTTGTGTAAAGCACTTTGAATTGCCCTGTTGCTGAAATGTGCTATATAAATAAAGCTGCCTTGCCTTGCCCACATCACATCTGTACTGATTTTCAATCCGGTTGTGCTTCACTCTTCCATCACCAGTGTTCAGATTCATGTATGGCTCATGCTGCAACGCCCCACGTAAAATGATGACATTTAGAATAATCCCCAAAGACTTCTCACATTTCTCTTTTCAACTGTTTCTATTATGCACACCATTTGAAATAAATAGGTTTTTGTTGATGCCTAACTCTTTCAATTAAAACTTCTGCTGGAAAGAGAGCAATTTATGCAGGTAGAATATCACAGGTTTTTGGGGGGTTTGGGGACACAAAACACACACATACCGGTACTCACGTTCCACACACCCCAGTTACTCCTTTTCACCATTATCTGATGTTGTCATCTCCCCCTTTCAATATATGGGGATCTTGTGGCAAGACCCCCCACACACACACACACACACAGTGGGCCAGTGTTCTCCCCTGGGGGGCTTGCCAAGATGAAAGGAGGAGTGGTGAAGGGGACTAAAGGAGCAGATGAAACAGATGAGATGACCTCGCTCTTCATCTTTTCTCTCAGCTCGCGCTGTCCTTTTCACATATTACAGACTAGTTTTCCAACTTTATGCTTTAGAGTATATTTATATTCATGTCACTGCTTTGTTTTTGTTTGGTGTGTTCTGTACACTTTTACGTTGTAACATTGCTTCAAATTATTGTTGTCTTTTTATTCCTATTGGAATCCTTATTTTTTTTAATTATGGTCAGTGGAGTCAATCTTTTGCTTATGTTTCATATACAGCCTGACAGTTGGAAATGGGCTTTTTGTTTTTTTTTTTCTTTTTAGGGATTGCTTTACCCTCATGCTACACCTGTTACAAAGTTACATCAAAGCAAACAGCCATATCCCTGATCTTGATTTGTCCTTTTGATAACCAGTACATCTTGCCATCCTCTGCAAGATAACTTCATAGAAACTATAATATCTTTCATTAATTTAAATGTAAAAGTGCCTCTATAGGGTCTTGCACGACACGCTGAGAGGGTGTGTGCTGTCAAACACTGCCGCCCTGTGGAAGGTAATGTCACTGCAGGAGGACAGGTTTGATTTACAGTATACAGTACGTACTGTATGAACACACTGCGATGCTGTAGGGTATCACTGAGATACAATGAATTAAATAAAACAATCTCTAAAATTATATAAATCAAGTCAGAGAGATATTAACACATTCATTAACACGCATTGCTGTAAAGACTTATCAATGCTTGTAAATTGATATTAGGTGTAAAATGTCAGATTGCAGTGGGGGGGGGAAATGAAGTATTCAGATTCTTCACTTAAGGAAATGTAGCAAAAATACTTTTTTACAAACAAGTCCTCTATTTCAACTGTTTCAAGTAAAAGTAGTTTAGTACAAATAGCTAAATTTACTTTATGTTGTAAAAATATAAATTCTTCTTCTTAATATTATTAATATTATTACTATTAATTATTATTACTATTTTTTTTTTTGTTTAAGCATCAAGTCACTAATTTAGGTGGAGAACTACTCCTGTACAGTGCTTAATTAATAATGCTGCATCCCATGTTCTAAATTTGTACTTTAAGTATTGTATGTACAATCTGGAAAGCAGCTGTCAAATAAATACAGTGGAGTAAAAAGTACTCTGAAATGTAGTTAAGTATAAAGCAGCACAACATCTAAATACAAGTAAGAAGTTTGAACAGTATCTGAGTATATGTACCACTGGTTTAAAAATGTGTTGATGTTTTGGATAATTTATTGCAATTAACCGGTGACTAAAGCATTTTCCCACATTTCAACTTTGCTTGGGATGATTTTATTTACTTCAAATCTTTTAAAGTTTTAAATAGGAAATCACACTCATTGTATTTGGTGATGGCAGACCTTATTTCACAGGAAAATATTTGTTTCCCTCCATTGCAATTTGTTTGCAATTCCCTCATCCACATTTTCCATACTATTGCAATGTAATAGAATGTTATAAAGGACTCAAAAACCATGGGAACTTAGCTTGTGGTTCTGGGTGGAGTTAGCTGATAAGCTAAATGGCCTTAATGACTCTGAACCAGCCTTGAGGGGGTTCTTCTGTCAACTCGTTCAATTTCCTGCCTCTTTCTCCAGGCGCCTCTTGGACAGATTTCTTGGTACCTCTGGCACCCAAACTGGTGTCACAGACAGACACACCACACACACACCAATACTATTGTCTTCATCTGCCCAGAGTAAGTCAGTGATTGAATCAATATGCAGTTTGTGTCAAACTGTGTATGCGTGTAATTGTGAGTGTGTATTCTTCAGTCTATGCATGTCCATTTTGTATGCATCATACTGTATGTATGGGTGTGTATGGGAGGTGTAGGAAGGAAGACGGGGCGTGGAGAGTACCATATTGATTGGCCTCTGTGTGTGTGTGTGTTTGTAAGATGCCATTAATGACCACACCATTCTGTGTACATCCACAGTTTAGGACACACACTGTCTGACCTCCAAAAGACATTTCCATGGACACGTGATAAACAACTACACACACAAACACACACAATTTTGGTCTTTTTTCACACATCACCAGACTGTACCACTGCACTCTTCTATACTTTCTAAAAGAAAAAGATTTGAGGAATGATATTGACCCTTGTATTTCTTTTTTAAATGTTTGAACTGTTAAATGTTCTATTCACATTACAGCAGTGTGAATCCCATATCATCGCCAAAATATTGCTTAATATACTTGTTGATAACCTCAATGACTAGAACTATAAGCGATTACAGCATATATTGAAATATTCAAAAGGACATACATTTTTTGTTAGTAGAAAAATTTCCTGTTGACAATCGACTAGTCTATTTTATAATACCACTGGGGGTCGCTAGTGGGCTAGATGCTGAATGTTTCAAATATCTCACATTCAGGTGTGTGGTAGGATGACCAGTTATGGAGTCTATTAATACTGCTGTGAGGCAAAACATGGAATTTTATGAATAGGATTACTTTATATGAGTTTGTGTTAATTTATCACATTACTTTTGGTGCCCTTAAATAGGGAGAACAGGGTTTTTCCTGCATAGATGAATTTTTGTCGCCCAAAAAAAAGAGTCACAACTCATACACTGTTCATCTGTAAACCCCCGCAATTTGTGATTTGTGATATTGAACTACAGTATATAAGACTTGACTTATATATTCGTTGTATCTACCCAACTTTTTTCTCCTGTGAGTCTCTTAATAACTTGGCTGATAGAAAAGCATCAGCAACAGTGTGTTTCAGCATCCCAGAACCACCCCGCTCTTTAGAGACCATCTTGCAATAAGATCCCACCAACGTCAAATTGTGCCATGGATGTAAAGTGGAGGGGACCCTTCCCTACTCCCCACCCCACTATTTCTGGCAGCCCTCGTTAGGGGGAGGGGAGGAGATGTAATTGCAATTTTCTGCCAGATAGTCTATTGTGATTACGGTCCAATTTGCAATTATTAAGTTTCACTGCATAACAGAAAAAAAAGCATCATTGAGCATTATAACATGAAACACCATCAAAACTGCTCTATAATATTATGCAAGGATGAGAACATACCGTAGATATGAATTGTCAGCAATACGTTTTACTTTTAACAGTACATTAAACCATGAAACG
This sequence comes from Percina caprodes, assembly GCA_013375575.1. Taxonomy (NCBI): domain Eukaryota; kingdom Metazoa; phylum Chordata; class Actinopteri; order Perciformes; family Percidae; genus Percina; species Percina caprodes. The sequence goes on along the minus strand of JABXJD010000030.1, from coordinate 265,513 downwards.
GAGCCACATTGAACAGATAAATTGAACATTGATCACAAAAGCTAAAGTTATAACAATAATGAAAAAAGTCCAATAAATAATATCAGTACTTTCCGCCGAAATTTCTGATTTGCCTCAGCTCAATGGCAGCATCTGTATTGCACCTTCTACATTCATGTTAAATAAAGTAATACAAAATAAGTGAAGTTTCTGTAAACTATCTGTGATATGTAGCATTATTCCAGCAGTACATATAATAATAAAAAGAGGAATAAAACATGTTAAACCAAATGTTACACCAAATTTAAAGCAACACCAAAGCACTTTTCCTCTTTGGTCCCTCTACAGGTTGGAAGCGGAATTGTCCATTACCGCTGTCTCATTAGAAGTACGGATCTGCTACCTGATTTGGCAAACTGGCATAGTGTGGTTATAGTCGATAGAGGGCCGCAAAGTGAATGCAAAAGTGCCGTTCACCCTGTTACAAGTTAATGAACCACTGAAAAGACTTTAGAAACATTATTTTAAAGGTAAAAAATAATCTTTGGAGTTGCTTTAACTGAATTCGATTTGAAAACGATTAATCATTCAAGCTGGGTGGGGCCAGGCCAGATCCAGAATTTCAGAAAGAGTAGATGCACTTCCAGCCCCTTTCAGACCATGTTAAACAAAATATTGATCATAAAAGAGTAGTTTTACATACTTCAAAATGGGTCTGGAGTTGTAATGCCAGTGTACGATGTGATAGTTTCTCTTCTTTTTGGTGTTACTCCTGTTCTAGTAAGATCTAATAAAGTAGCTTATGGTGAAAGATGAACCAGCGACAGAGCAGAATAAAAGTAGGACTGGGGATGAGGATGGGTGGAGGAATGTTTTTGTTTTTTGTTTAAAAGGTCCCATGACATGGTGCTCTTTGGATGATTTTATACAGACCATAGTGGTCCTCTAATAGTATATCTGAAGCCTCTTTCCCAAAATTCAGCCTTGGTGCAGAATTACAGCCATTAGCGCCAGTCCCACAATGAGCTTTCCTTAGTATGTGCCATGTCTGAGTCTGTAGCTTTTGAGGAGAGGGGGCAAGGTGGAGGCTGGGGGTGTGGCCTTGACCAACTGTCACTTTGCTTGTTTGAAAGCCATGATATCTCTCTCTTATGGGTGGGACAAATTCTCTAACATTGCCCCTTATGATAAGGAGCAATGTTACCTCCCATTTCCAGATTCCAGATCAGCCCATCTGAGCTTTCATTTTCTCAAAGGCCGAGCAGGATACCCAGGCGCCATTTCTAGCCACTGGGGGACCATAGGCTGGCTGGGGGAACTCATATTAATGTCAAAAAAAAAACTCATAAAGTGAAATCTTCATGCCATGGGACCTTTAATCTGGCCAATTTATTAAATGTAACTTAATGGTTTGTGTGTGGGTGTAAGTGTGAGTCTGCTATGTGTGTGCATGAGAGCGAAGGAGAGAATGTATTTTCCTTTAACTTATGAAATAAACATGCATACTTAATGTAGATCTTGTATTATTTTTCACATGCGGTTAAACATTTGTCGGTCAAAAACAAGAAAGTGGCTGGTTTTGGAATTCACCAGCCACAGAGGCAGGTCATCAAAAAAGTTAATTTCCAACCCTTTAGCCACTTTAACCAATAACATCACTAGCTAACATGCTAGCACACAGAAACCAGATAACAACGTGTTAAGCCAATTAGCATGCTGCCTGAGTCTGGAAACAAACCCAACAATCTTTCTTATCAACACATAACGCCTATAGCTAGCTTACAATATGCTAGCTAACAACATGTAAGGCAAAACTGCATTGAGAAGTATCACTGTCTAAAATAACTCACTTTTTAAACAATATTTAACACTTACAGAATACATAAAGAGGGATGACGCATCTCCACAATGGTCTCCACTTCCTCCTACACAATAGTGAAGCCAAAATATCCCGGTACATGCACCGCCATTTTGTATTTTTTGGAGCCAGAGTGTCAATCCCAGCTGTCAATTATTTTCTTCTTCTTATAATTTCCTGCAGTCTAGATACCTTCACGGCACATTTCTGCCTCTCAAAGGGCAATAATATATTCCTATTTCATATCCTAGCTTTCTGTAGGAATAATCCTATTGCCTCCATGAATTCTAGGACAGCTTTTATAGTCCCAGGTTGGTTCTCTGTAGGATTTAACACAGCTGTCAATTTTGAAGTTTCACCCCGTTTGTATAGCATCAAGTAACTAATAAACAACCAAACTTATCAGAAAAATGAACACTTGAACAAACATTAGCTCAATAACAATTAGCCTACCTTAAATGACAGAAACCATCTTTGGGGAAAAAGGTATTTGACATGTACTTACATTTTTTTTTAGTTGGGCCCACGTCCTATCTCCTAATTTGGAGGGGGTGGGATTTATGACCTATAACCTACTCAAATACAGCCAATGCCTATAGGCCTACAGCAAGCAGCCACCATGATCAAGTCTACAGTCTATGCATCAACCCCTGACAGAATTGTACACACACTCAACATTAGAACATTCTATAAACTTTATCTCCTGCCGACAAAATATTGTCAGTACATTCACTACAACTTTAATAGCATCTGACAGCACTTACATGAGTGCTTACTGGGCAGGGCTGGGTCTAATAAGGCTTGGGCACACATCTAAGCGTGGTGAAAGAGATCATATTGTTGTAATTCCCGCTAAGTAACGTTACTGGCAGCTGCTAAATGAGCTCTGATGTTTGGCAGGGCTGGTTTCTATACCACTGTTTAACAAGAGTATGCAGGCACACACACACACATACATACACATAAACACCTCTTCCTCAAGCATGCTGACACCATCTGGCGATCTGCTGATAGCTGCTTGATAGCAGTAATGGGATTATGTGGAGTTTTATGGAGAGAGCAGTGGCTGTGTGTTAAAGTCCTCCTAGATGGCAATGCTGTCTTCTGGATCTGCTTCACAACCAGAAAAATGAGACTTCAAACCACCACCACATGTATCATGTATTGACCCTACATCAGCTAACAATAGTAGTAGGCCACAGTGTGATACAATGCACAATGTAGTTATGTGTCAGGTGTGTTTAGTGTCTTTTGTTGCACCTGTTCTAAGCTAAATGCTATTATAATATGACTACTACAAGATAGTATCCCTGAGGATGTCATCAGTTTGGGCTTGGAGACTACACATATCTTTACATTCACACACTATAGGTTTGGAGTGGTTGGGATGGATTTACTCGGACTGGCAGGAATGTGATCACGTCAGACATTGTGGTTCTGGGATCTGGGTAAGACTCACTTCCTGCTGTGGATTACCTCCCTTCCAATGAAACTTTTAGCATCTGACAACACTTGTCTTAATGACTCACTCTGACAATGATCTAATACATATACTGCATGTGGTTGTTTGACATTATGGAAAACAGGTGTTAGCATCGCAGCATCTTCTACAAGCTTGTGTCTCAGCCAGCCAGCCTGAGCAGTGGGGAGAACAAATATCTCCAAAGACTTTCTACTTGGATTTTTACAGTCACATTAGTATGAAAAGAATGCTGCATTGTGTAATATACGCACTGCACTGCATTCTTTTTCTGTAATTTATGGGCTAAGAGGTTTAGCATGGCCGGATTAACCACCCCCTACTACACTACATGCAATGTGTATGCATGCTGTCACCAATTTCCAATTAAGTACACTGCACATTCAGTAGCAGACCACACATGGCAGTTTCATTATCTAGTATGAAAAGAGAACTACCAATACTCTTGTGCTGGCATCATAGCTAGACTCAGGTTTACTAGTTTCTGGACCAGTTAATTTTGATTAAACACCACTTTATTTGAAAATGTGCACATTTGAGTCACACCTGCTGGTTTTATTTGTATTTTCTGGAAATGTTTTTTTTTAAACATAGTACAACTTTATTCTCCAAAATGTGACACTGATACTCTGTTGTACTGACGCAATCCTTTTGTGCAATTCTTGATACCTTTGGGAGAGATTTGAATCAACAAAACGTTAGAGGAATCACAATGTTAATGCAACACTGTAGCATCACATCCGGATGCTTTATTATGGAACTCACTTCTAGGCAAGTCCCGCCCTACGATGCAGCTCTATTGGTTTGGGGTCGGGCATTGACTTGAGTGGGTAAGGTTAGGATAGCCGATTGGTCAGGGGTTAGGACCTGAACAAATCAGGTTACATAACATTGCGAAAGCATGGATGCCTGGCCAATAGTAGTGTGTGAGTACTATTTTATGGTGGGTCTTTCCTAGAAGTTGTATGGGTTCCATAATAACGTCCTATCCTGTACATAACCTACCAGGATGGTAGAATAACTATGGGATGGGAATAGAGCTATAAGAAAATAAACCAAAATAAAGTAGTTCAATAGCAACAAACTCATGCTTTCCTTGCCCCTGAATGATTTTGGACCCTTTAAATTTACCTCTGAGAACAAAACGTGAAATGTGGGCCGTGTACGTTACTTCAGGGGATTGAATTCAAACACAAAAGACATGCAAGATGCCACACAAAGTCTATTAAAAATGCACATAAACAGAATAAGCGTCTTTCGCATTAAGGCCATCTTCCTTAGCTTTATTTTAGTTAAAACAGGGAAAATAATTTCCCCTATGTCTCATTTTACAGCCCAGATTGTGTGAACAAGACCACTCATGGTATTTGAGAAGTTTTATTTTTTCATTTTTTTCAGCATTTCTTACAACAATACAGACGTCACAGAATACATAGTTTTACAAACACAAAGCACACCACCACCTTGGTTGCTGTTGCTGCTGCCGTAAAAGGGAAGGGGGAAATGCTGCGGGGTTTTGGAAGTTGCCAGTTCAGCCTTGGCCATTCCTCTTTTCCAGACACTTCCCTCATCCGTTATAGCTAGAAAGAACCTGCCCTTCGGGGTTACCATTTTGGAACCTTTTTGCAGCATAGCAGAATGAGAACAATGAAAAAAAGCTTTCTTTTGAGACATGGAGGGGTAAAACAAAACATTTCTTAACTATGATCTGAGCATGATGTTACTCCAACTGAGAGGAAGCAGAAATAGAGGTCAAAAGAAGAGGCTCAGAGCAGTCCCATTGTTCTGCTTGTTTGCAGTCAATCTTGGGCAATGGGAATCTTTCCATTCTATAAAACTAACAAAAGATCTTTCCTTGCTTCATGTTCTACAGTTATTCAGGGTACTCTGCAGAAAAATTACACCACCTAAATCTTGACCATCTAGTCTCAAGTAGTTTATTATTACTTAAATGTTTTATTCCTGTACAGTGAAATAACAGATCTTCAAATGATCTTTTTTTTTTTTTTAAATACAGAAGGCTTCTTTTATTCCAGCCATTTTTTTCCCCAAACATCATTCCCAGACCCTTCCAACTTACAACAGGACTTTGATATTATATACTTCTGTGTGCATGTGTGTGTACATATGTGTGTGTGTGTGTGTGTGTGTGAACTCTATGTCATTTACACCCAACATTGTAAACATACACAGAACTATATTACATGTGCTTGCACTGCATCTTGGAGGGGGAGAAATTTGGTTTACTTCACTAAAACACCACAAAAGGGGGGAAATGGGGATAGAAGGGCTCGCGAGGAGAAGAACAAGAGGTGGAGGAGTGTCAAACTCCTTTTCAAGCTTGTGAGGTTATTTTCAGTTTGGTTGAAAGCTCAGTTTTAGTAGACAGGCCCTTTTTTAATTCTTTTAAGCAATGGGGGCATGAAGATAGGATTTTTCTCTCTGGGATAGGGAACAACTAAGAAAAAGAAGCTTTCTATCCAGTCTTCAGGTTAGAGCCTGTTGTCCAGCACCTTTGAAATGTCAAAGAAGAGCTAGGGGGGAAAAAAGAAGTCTTTATATTCTGTATAACGGATTTCCTTTCAGGTCCAGCTCCAGCAGCATGACGCTACCAGGTCTCAGCAGGGTTTAGCTGGGCGTTGGGGGTTCTCCACTGACTGAAAGTCCTTCAGTGGATAATACCATTTGTTACATGTACAGAGAGTCATGAGAGGAAACAAGCCCGTTGAGCAGTGGAATTACAGGTCTCCTTTTTAAAAAAACTTTTTTAAGGGTAGCCAGGCAGCCAGCCATGGAGTCAGTGAGTTCTGCTCAGTCATTCAATTTCATCCAGTTTTAACCTCCTGAAAGAGCCAGTGGAGTCTCAAAGACAGCCGTCTTGTCTCTGTACGCTCTTGGAGGGTTAGGAGCTAGCGACACAGGCCACGAGAGAGGGAAAACAAATGAGGATCGACGGGGAGGGCGATGAAATCCGAGATGAAAGGAGGAATGGATCGGAAGGACAAACAGGCGGAAGGATGGGTGTGCTCTTTACAAGTAGACACGTCTCAGATCCCCGGGTGAGGTGATGGTGTTGCACTGCGGGCACAGCTTCTTGTTCCCCTGTGGTAGATGGAGAGACAATAGTTAGCTTTGTTGCTTAGAAAATGAGTTAAGGTCAGTATAAGGTGCCATCTAGGTCACTCACAAATGCATTCACTCAGGATTCAGGATCAGTCACTGTCATCTGAGCTGATGATGACGTATGAGACTGAAGGTTATAGGTACTCTGTGGAGCTTTTAACCACTGGTAGCGCTACAGAGCATTGTTTTCTATGAGAGGGAACTCTGTTTTATTTGCACCTTGCTTTGGAACCAACTCTTCCACAACAGAGCCGAAAGCAGCGATATTTTTGGTTGGACAAAACAAGCAATTTGAAGATGTTACCCTGAGTTCTCAGACTCCTATTTCTCACTGTTCTTTCACATTTTATAGACTACAAACAAGTGTCAAATTTAGCACCACGAAAAATAATAATTATTGCTGTTGTAGAATACACATTGAACCAAGATCCTTCACTATTTTGTGCAATTCAACTGATCTGTATAAGGGCACATGTATACAGTAAGTGTCTTATGACAGTTTGCCAGGGCTTGACAGACGAGCCAAATGGTGTCATATAACTACTACTTCCTCAATGTGAATGTAAGCCCGCCTGTTAGCAGCAGAGCGCCATCTCACAGTCCTCCCCTCAGCCCTCTTCCTCTGCACTGCTTTGATAGTGTGCCATCTGCAGTAAAGCAGCAGGTGATAATATGCAACACATTCTGACTGGGTGGTCTCCACCACTGTCCTCCACCTCTCGGTCTCCTCCCCGCTGCCTCTTTCTACCAGTCAGCTTGTTTCTTTTCTTCTGTTGGATGGTTAACTGCTGGCTGCAGGCACATTCCTGCTGTTTTTACTGTGCTGCTTTTGCATTAGTTACAGATGTATAAATAAATATAAACTGTCACAATAGATTACGTAAATAAATGAAGTAGTGTGGTACATCTGGTATTAACTAGGAGAGGAAGCTGCAACAATTGCTTCATTTTATGTTATGAATAGGGTCGGGTACCGAGACCCGGTGCTAATGACCAGTATCTACCGGACCGAATAGCAATGCGGATTACGGTGCCTCATTTTGGTGCCACTTAGATGCCAGCGCTGCCCTCTGATGCTCCGAAACGGACATGGCAACAGAAGGATCGCTGCATGTGACGCTAGTTAACACTAGACTTGACAGTAACGTTAGCCTAGTAAGCTAGTAGCTGGACTAAACACGGTTAAATTGTCTGACAGCTAAACAGTGTTAAATGTGACTATTTCATCACCAACACCGGAACGTCCAACAGTCTTAAGACAGCCCCCTCGGGCTTGGACCTCTAATAAATCATTTAAATTTGACCATATGGGCCGAACAAGCTGTTCCTAAATGTTTTTTTTTTTTTTTTACTACCAGTAAATCCAAACGATACCCAACCCAAGTTATGAATCCTTACAGCTATGATAGATGTCCTGGGCTACAAAACTGACCATCACAGATCCAAAAAGTATCTCTTTGGTATGTGGACACTTTCATCAGCCCACTGTAGTGTGTGTGAGTTTAGTCTCCTCCCCCTCCCGAGAAATAGTGTGTGTGTGAGACATCTAACACAGGTACAACAGAATGCAGAGATCTCATAACTGGAGCACCTAAACCTTCCAAATCCTTGCTGGTCAGTTACAAATGTACTGACCCCAAAGATTTATAGGCTTCTTTTCCTGTAAGCCACTGAATAAAGTATCTGGAGTGGGGGCACAGACTTACAAACACATACACACTCGAGAGGACGGAGGTGGTGCAAGAGTCTGACAGATCTCACACACTCCTGCTAAGAGGATTTGTGGCTCCAGAGTACTAAAAACAGTCTCTTCATGTCTCAAGAGAGAAGAAAGAACAAGAAAGAAAAGTGTGGAGGTGAAGAAGAGAGGAAATATGAAGAACGTGTTGAAAAGGCTAGGATGGTTTAAAATAGACGCACACATTTGTACAGTAGCACTAGCACTGGGTTTCAGATGTGTTGATACTGGTGCTGAACGAGTCCTCTTGTTTGTTTGCACGCCTGTCAAAGCTGTGTACTTCTGTGTAGTGTGGGTGCTGTGTGTGGGTGTGTGTGTGTGTGTGTGTGCCTGTCACGCTGTGCTCCAGCTGCCTTGCTCCAGCTGCCTTGCTTGTTAAAGTGGTACATGGCTGGGCTGCCGTTAACTAGATTCCCAGGCATTTACTTTGATCAGCTTGGCCCGCCCGTTTATATAGCTGTCTCCAGGCTATGAGTTTAATGCCCTGTACATTAGACCTGTGATGGCAGCGCAAGCATGCCCACACACACACACACACGGCAGATGGAAACAATGGGCCTCATTCAAGAACGATTTCTTAAGGTCTCCCTTAAAACATCTAATAACGGAAAATTAGAAAACTCCACAAGCAATTTATAAAACATGCACAGGTGGTTTTGTTTGTACCCACATGACGTCCTTCAGGAAGTATTGATCTTATACTGGATGTATGTTCCAGACGATCGTTGGCATACATCTAATGGCCATTTTCCTTCATAGTCTTATTTTACAAAAATAAATAAAATTACCCATCAGGCACGTGGCTTAATCAAATGCCAAAATTGGTTAAGAATTTAAGCATTGTTCTATCAAATATTGTTCACCTGCTTGGGGACCAAGGTTATAATTTTGCATTTTTCATAAGTTTTTATTTTTATTTTGTTTTGACTTTTTTCTTCAAATTCTGTTTAGTTTTTATTTTTTGAAAATGCTTAGTTTTAGTTTAGTTTTCAATAGTCTTTTAGTAATATGTGTTATTGTTTGGGGGATTCGAAAAAGACGTAAAAAAAAAAACGTATTGTGTAATAACATCATACAATTTTAGGAAAATGTATTTACAATGTATTCAACAACAACACCAGTACATAAAATGTAGCCTACATATGGTCATACATTTGTAAACAGTCTCCACACGACGTGCAAAATGTGACGTGTTCCAGGATTAAAACCTAAATAGCCAATAGACTAAAGAAGACATCAACAGGTCAATATTTTCCACATCGTTTCAGCCCTAATGTCTACGGGAAATGTCACAGTCGGAAAGATAGAACATTATTTGCTCTATGAAAGACAAAAAATAAGGACATTTACGCGATAATTTTATTTTAGTTAGTTTTGCTAACTAGAAAGTACTTGGATGTGCTTGGTACCCTGTGGAGTTGTTCTAGTAAACCAACATTAGTTATGTTTACATGCAAGTCATTTATCCTTTTATTTCTTTATTTGCTTGGTTAGTGTATGTTTGTGAAATAGGGGCAGATTATACAGGATTAATCTTCTTTCTGCTCTTTTTCATTAGGGACTTGAAATGTTGTGTTTGTATTCGGTTGTTTGTTTGATGGATGAAATACATTTATATAAATAAATAAATCCTCTTAGGGCCATGAATGTCAGTACAAAGCCTGATGGCCATCCCTCCATTAGTAGTCAAGAATTTCTTTTGAGCCCCAGTGGATTGAAAGACATCCACAGGATGCAGATCACATGTGGTAAAAACATAACTCTGGAATTGTTTATTTTGCAGTTGTCAGTTATGCAGCAATTCCACACAATTCTTAATTTCTGCCCCTCTCTCTGTGTGTGTGTTTAGTCCTGTTATTATGCTAAGAGTGTATCTGAAATTGCTCAAGTACAATATTAAAGGGGAACTGCTTGTTAGTAATTGTTGACATGTGTTACAGCTGGCAACTGATGTGTTTATTAGATGGATAGACTAAGGTGAGAAGGAAGAGTATTGGGGGAGAAAAGGTAATAGACAAGTATATACAGAAGAGGTGAGAGAGAAAAAAAGACAACAGTGAAAGAGAAAATAAGAGATGACAGCAAAGAAATCAAAGACTAGACTGTTTTCCCTTCCAGCAGCAGAAAAACTGTGCTCCATTTACCACATTAGCACCAGCTAATTACACACTATTGAATATATTAGACTAACTAATAACCAACAAAACCACTGCCTGTGTGTGTGTGTGTGTGTGTGTGTGTGTGTGTGTGTGTGTGTGCGTGACCCAAGGCACTATGTAGAACTCATTGGAGGTTGGAGTTGACTACTTTATTCCAACATTTTAACAAGCCTTTTGGGGGCCATTCCATCTAAGCTTTTCCCTTACTAAGAACTGCAAGTGTTTGCATTGTGTGTGTGTGTGTGTGTGTGTGTGTATATATAGTGAGAGAACAGGTCATTTGATAAATATTCCATTTAAGTTTCTTCCCATGGGGCACAGCTACAGAGAGGAGCTCACTGACTATGAAATGAGGCTGCAATAACTACATGTCATGAGGAGCTGTCCTGCAGCACAGAGGTGTGTGTGTGTGTGTGTGTGTGTGTTTGTGTAGACAACTGCGCGTGTTTGTACGTACCAGAGTCCTGAGCCAGCATTCTTCACAATGGACGTGCCAGCACTGGATGGAGGTGAGCGGCATCGTGTAGGAGTCCTAGGGACAGATAGTGAGAACAAAATGACACCAAATTCAAAGGACACGCACACACCAGGTAACAACAACACTGGACATTCCCTGACCAACGGCACCAAACCACTAACCATGGAACGACACAGCCAGCAGCCACAGAACCACTGAGCAAGGCAGCATGGGGAGCAACTGAACCGGCAACCTGCAGGTCACACACACACACACACACACACGCACGCACGCACGCACGCACGCACAGACACGATATCGGGCAGGCAACGAGCAGAGACGGAGGGTTGCAGGCAGAGGGAGGAGAAGATGAGGGAGAAAGCCATGAATGAACCCAATCTGATGGGCGCCCTTTTCTTTTCCTCTCGAAAAGAACGGAGAAATGATGGAGGGGGAGGAAGGGGGAGGTGGAGGAGGGAGGGAGTGCCTTACCCTCCGTAAGGGCTGTGGGAGGAGCCTCTTTATGCCGCTGCCGTAGCCACCAATCACAAGGCCCCTGTACAGGCAGTACAGGCCGAGGGGGAGGGACTTAGGCTTCCTCTCTCCGACCTCATTGGCCAGTGGCCGGGGCCCTGGCCACACCCCTAGGCTCTTGATCTCTGCACCTGACTGGATAGCAGGCTTCCTCTGCGGAAGGGAGGGGTGGGGGTGGGAGAGGAGAGGGGGCGAAAGGTGGCAGCTAATCATAGAGGCGGGACTGTACTGATTGCGCCCTCACAAACACCACAGTGCAACGAACACCCGTGTGGACAGACGCACAGACCCACACACGCACGCACGCATACACACACACACACACACACACACACACACATACACAGACGCATTATAAGAACATGCTTGAGAAACTCTCCTACTGTGTTCCCACTTTTGTCAAATAATGAGAAATATGAATGCCAATGACTTGGCTAAGTTTCTGAAGTTTGATAAGAGACGGAAGGCATCTCATTGGTTAATGCAAAATATAAGGATTTGTTTTTACTTTTGAATTAAAATTTTGAAACAAAAACTCATCATTATCCACTGAAACCGTTTACACAACAATGCCTGTTTAAGGGGCTCACTGTGATGATGCTGACATGTGACTATGACTGCGAACAAACTTCAAGTCAAGGGCATGTTTCTTTTTATTTACTTTGTCTTATAACATATATATATATATATATATATATATATATATATATATATATATATATATATATAGTTATATAGTTATATATATACACTAAATATAACTATTATCATTTATTTTTTCTTTATAAAAAACTGCTTTCATATGAATAAATTAAACAGGACATGTTGTGTTTCCCTTCCTAAGACGACCAGTAGATGGGGGTAGAAATCCACTGATGAGACCAAACCACAGCACTGAGCTTGTGTCAGGACCAGCAAAGGATAAAGCTGAGGCAACTTGGCTGCAACAGGAGAGCACTTGTTTTCTACTTTCATACAACCTGAGCATTGAAGGGTTATGATCTATGCACAACAGGAGGATGCAGTGGAAATCTCCAGCTTCTCTCAAATGCTTCCTGATAGCCAACAAGTGAAAGCACTCTGATGACTTTTACATCAGAAACACGGTGACAGGGAAGAAGAGACAAGAGATAGACAGACAGAGGCAGATTAGATGTAAGACGTGTGTGAGTGTGCGTGTGTAAGTGTTGTACACATATTTGGGTTCCTCTGTATGCCTGAATGTGTGTGTGTGTGTGTGTGTGAAAGATGAGGGACAGTGACAGATGAGCGAAGAGCGGCCGTGTGTCTATGGGGCAGTGAGTGATCGATCGCTGTGCCTTGCCCTCCGTGTCACCTCGGGCACCCAGCGACCTTTAGGAAGCGCAGGCGTCAGTAATTACCCGCTTCTCACACACAAACACACACACACACACACACACACACACACACGATGCCGACGCTGCACACTGTCCACAAGCTTGAAGGATGCCAGGATGGGTCCTTTACACAAAGTGGGGAACACAAACACTGATGGGGGGGGGGCGAGGAGTATGCAGGTGCAGTCGTATCTCAAGCATCTGATAGACATGAATATTGACAATGTCCCTCATCCTGCCTGATATTGTCATGGATGAACATGAGGCTTAGACTATTGATCTGGGAGTCCAATCAATCAGCTCCACATGCTGTAAAGCACAGACCCATCTTCACGCTTTACAATGCAATACTGCTGTTACTACTGATACTGGTGTATCAACTAGACATAAACTCTTGCATGTGCTGCCTGGTCATTAATACATCTTATATATACTGTATATTATTATATGGTAGAATCCTGTCAGTTTTTGAGGCATTTCCCACTGGAGTCTTTCATCCCAGCACACATTCAGTTTCAAAGCTTGCAAAGCCATGCAAGAGCATAGACCAACACAACACGACAGCAACACCACCACTCAAACACTTACAAAGCTACTTAGACATCCACAAACTGGGAGAAATGAGATGCACACATGCACACTTCAAGGAGTATCCAGCATACAACACAATACACTTCACAATATGTAATATGAGTGCCTGTTGCCCAAAGCGAGAAAAATAAAATCAAGATCTTTGAGATCTGGTCACATTAATATTTTTATCCAAATACGCAGCGACTGCAGCAGTTGTGCAAAAGAAGGCAGTATTTGAAGAAGCCTTTGAAACGGAACCGCCCATTAGGACATATTTGGCTTAATAACGCCGATTTTGGAGGATCCAGAGATCAGAGAATTAGTGTGCAACTGGTTGGAAATTTGCTAGATTGGAAGAAGGTGCTGTTCATTGAGCTAAAACAAAAAGCAGCATCCTCCTTGGTGGGTTTCCTCAGGGATTGTGGGAAAGCTAGCTACTACTAACCCTAGCACCAACTAGCAATCCTCTAATCCGCATTATATGCTACCACATGAAGTTTTACGAATGTTTTATGTGCCTCCTGACAAAAGGCACAATACTGCCTTTAAGGGTTGATGTGAAACCGAAAGCATTCATGTGAATGTTATACTCACCATGCAGATGAGACACTTGTATCGGTCTCCTCTCAGTATCTGCCTCTCCAGCTCTCTGATTCGAGCCTTCAGAGCCTCCATGGTGGTAGCCGTGGACTCCTCCTCCGTTACCCTGGGGGAGAGGAACCGAGAGAAAGACAAGAGGAAGAGATGCTTAGTGCTAATATTATGACACATTTAGTTGGGTATGAGAAAGTGTGTAACCATTGAAAACAAGTCAAACTACAATAAGAAAAATCATAACACAGTTAAAACCACAGTAGTGTGTGTTTGACTCCAACTTGTGGACTTTTGCTGCATGTTGCATTTGGGCATGTCTCTCTTCCCTTTCATATCTTCTGCTGTCCCATCGAAATAAGGACTGAAGAATGCCCAAGAAATAACCTTTTACACACACACACACACACACACACACACACCCCCATCATTCTTGACACTATTGCAATCTTCTGTGACCCTACGATATCTAAATATGTGTTTGTTCCGCCGATGGGAATTTCATTTATTCCCATCGTTACATGAGTGTGTTCATTTCTATTTGCAGCCAACTGATTATAGCCCTCTCTGCATCACAACCTGCTCTCTGTGTCAATCTGTATGTAGCATGACATGCTTTTATTTTAAACATTGCCTTCTATCTCTGTGCAACTCAATACACAATCGTACCCCCCATTTTATTTTATTAAAAGGCTCTTCAAATTTTAGCCCCTTCCCTTGCTCATTCCCACCATCTTTGAAATTGTAAAGTGCCCTGTTCTCTTATATCACACATCTCACACTCATCATTCATTCACTGTGTCTAATCGCTTATGTTTTTCCGTCTACCCCTATGTCCATGTATCCCTCTCAATTTATTTCCTTTCCTCTGTATTTATTTCCTCTTCTCCTTGTGTCCTTCGTCCATCCCTCCTTCATTCTATGCACCGACCTCCCTTTCTTCCTGCCTCTAAGCAGCCTCTGATTAATGTGTAGCATGATAACAGAAAATGTGCATTTAACACTGTCCGACAGCATATGAAGCAGCCATAACTAAATCAATATGGCCGACGCACAGACCACAACGCTGCTGATGATGATTTGGAGCAGCGAGACGAGGCAAGGCGGCCCGTGTTTATTATGGCCATTCACTCGTTCTCTAGCAGTGTGTGTGTGTGTGTGTTTTTGTGGGAGGGGGAATGGAGTGTGTGTGTGTGTGTGTTAAAATGAGAGTAAACGTGTGTGTTTATGGTGATGTGGTCATTTTGCAGCCTGATAGCTAGCTGATCTATGGTATTGATCTGGATGGGGAAGGACAAGCGGAGAAAGGGAAGAGAGGGTGAGAGCAAAATAGAACGATAAGTGGCTGTGTGTGTGTGTGTGTGTGTGTGTGCGTGTCCTAGGATGTGGCTTCATTTGCTGCATCCTCAAACAGCAGGCTACAGGCAAAGCAAAATAAGGATGGATTCTCAATGTCCTACTTAGACAGGTTTCTGTAAATCCATTTGACTGTGTGCAGAATGAGTAGATTTACATCTTATTTTCTTGATTCCTATCATCAAACAAACTCATTAAAATAAAGTGAACATTTAGACTTATTTCAAGATTGAATTAAAATTAAACTGCACTGTGGAGCTGAGCAGAGAAGCCTTTGTTTGCAGTGAGTTCAATTTCTTTTTGGCAGAGACTTGTCCAGGAGCAATTAAAACTCTGAAAACTCAGACATCGGATACAGCTGTTGTTCGTCATTCTTTTACACCTCTTAAAAGGAAAATTCCAACACGTATGTCTGTTTTTTGTTGTTGTTTTTTTTAATTAGTAATGCTGTCAGTAGCAAGACAAATGAAAACAACTGGTGCAGTCTACACCGTGTTATCCTCCTGCTAACGTTAGCACCAAACAGGCTTAAACAGGGCAAGTTTTAAATCTGTTTTAGCCTCTTAACATGTTCAAAATGTCATTACCAGTGCCTAGTCATGTGCAGTGATTCCTTCTGAGTGAACACAGCGAATCTGACTGAAGTAGAAGTGACAGAAAGGCATTAAAGTTGTGTCAGAAGGAATAACTGCACATGGCTAGGCACTGGTAATGAACATTTGAACATGTTAAGAGGCTAAAAACATGTTAAAACTTGTCCTGTTTAAGCCTGTTGGGTGCTAACTTTAACAGGAAGATAACTCAGTGTAGACTGCACCGATTGTTCCCATTTTTCTCGCTACTGACAACACTATACATTTAAAAAAAAAAAAAAGAACTTAAGCAATCTTGGTTGGCACCTCCTAGCCCCGAAATGTAACCAGTCCCATTATATGTTAGATTAAACAATAATGGAAATAATCATTAGTTGCAACCCTACTTATGCCTTTTTATAGCTTTGAGATGAGTGGTTTTCCTTCTGCATCACTCATTACAATGTGGAACATACACTTTGTCAGGTATTATCCCTTACACAATGAAATTATGAAATATTTGAAAGATTATTTTTAGGTCTTTTATTGCCATTTTATAATTCAATAGAACCGCTGGAGAATGACAGGAAAGGGTGGAGAGAGAGAGAGAGAGAGAGAGAGAGAGAGAGAGGGGTGGGGGTGACACCGAGCAAAGGCCACAGGTCAGGGGATTCAAACCCAGGCCCGCTGTTCAGGACTCAACCTACATGAGCTCGATACACATATTTCAAAGAAACGTATAGAGATTCACGTCACTTTCCTTCCTGCAAGAGGAAGTCTGATGTCAGGATCAGCTGCAGAGCGGCACTACCAAGGCTGGTCAGGACTCAAGAACACTGAGCCGTTCTGCCACCACAAAAGCAGCACAAGGTTTTCCTGAGAAAAGTCGACGTGCTCTAGCACCTCCCTGTAACCCCATCACCATCCCGTGTCTATAAAGACCTAGTTGGGACTCCCTAGACTGACTAGCCACTCCATGCCCTGTAAACTGCTTTACCCTCTCTTCTTATTAGTTCTGAGCTTGTAAAAAGCCATTTAGCCTTGATTAGCCTGCTAGCTTATAAAGCGGCAGTGGACTCTGGGCTGGACGGGACTGGATGGGGGTTGTCCCTAAAACAAGGCTGTCTTGTCTCTTTTAACAGCTCCATTAAAGCCCTTTGTTGCTCAGTCGAGCACAAAACTCTGCCAAGGGGCTCTCCTTTCGTTGTCCGAAGTGAGTTAAAGATCGGAGGCGGAAAAATAAGTTTTACTCTTAAAAAGGCTTCTCCTTTTCTCCCAACACTCACCTTTCTATTGTCCTTTCTATCTCTATCATTAATATTCATTTAGCACCGCTGATTCATAGAATACCAAATTTGAAAAAAGTTGTTTAATTTCCCAATGCTATAACAAGACAAGTTAATCTATCTTTATGTGCCTGCGGCCATCTAAACAGGGGGGACGGGGAGGTGGAGGCAGCAGGGGGCGGAGGAGGTGCAAAGATTTAATGGAGGTTAAAAGAAGAGCAGGATGATTTCCCAGGGCCAAGGAAAGGAAAGACAACTCTCTGGGGCTAGATGTGACACACACAGAGATAAACTGCCTCTCAACCAGCAAGAACCACAAGTAAAAATCCTTGAGTTTAAGCCCTTTATGCTGTGCCGTGTGTCACTGATTTAAGCTGGCTCAGGGGTTTTCAACCTTTTCAGTCTTGGAGCCAAGAATACAAAAAAATATGTCTGGCTTAGCAAACATGTCAAGTAGACTTACAGAAACAAGCGAACAGTTCAATTTGGGTTACAACCTAAAATGTAAGGTATTCAGTTTAGTCTCAGAAAATAAACAAGAATTGTCTGTGTGAGTTGGCTTCTATTCAGCGTAGCAGAAAGTTTCCACGAGTGTGGGCTCCGGGGGGAGATTTAAGTCATTTACACTGCTTTAAAACAAATATATGGCACATACATTTGATCCCATTTTACGCGGTTGTATGAATGCAGGTTTTGGTGGCGATACAACAATGTGACATGTGCTATGTCATGCTGTTGCAAAACTAAAACGGGTTCAAACAAAAGTTGTGAATCACAAAGTGTCACAGGCTTGGGGTTGAAAACAACATTTGTAAGGAGCTCAAATTAGGAACAACTAAAACTCAAATATTCAATTTAGACCTGTATTAGCTGAGAAGGCAAAAACACAACTAGCTATAGCTACAACCCGGCACATATAGTATGACATGTTTATTATATATGTATAGGACACATTTACATACATAGATGAAAATAGGCTACACATAGATGTAGCCCATTTATATCTTCAGACTGTATTTTTTATTTTATTTTTTACAAGGTACTTGCTCGAAATACTGGAGATCCATGTATGTATTTTACCAATCTGGATCTGGAATGGGATGGAAAAAACCTCTAAACCCAAACCTACAGTTCAGTCTACATCTAATACATATCGCCCTGGACTCTCTGTTGAGTATATTTGACTGTCAGTACACCAAACTGAATATGTATATCTGTCTCTCTCCAATTAGGGCTCTGGCTTTGTAGGTTTTAACTGAAGATGTGGCCTTGATCTGAAGGGCTGGCATCATAACAAACTTGAAGAACCAACACTGAAATACAACTTCCATTCACGCAACATGCTGCTACTCCGACTTAGCTCCTGGCCAACAGGGCTGTTTGAATGGTGTGTCCATGTATGTATGTATGTATGCGAGCGAAAGAGAGTGAAATTGCATTGCATTCCCATCTCCAGTCACCCCTATGGCGACAAGCAAGAAAGAAAGCCTGACAGAGACAGATAGATGGTTGTGCCTCCCCTCTATTTAGCGCTCCGTCCCCAACGTGTGTGTGGCTATTTCTCATTTCATTAGTGTGTGTGTGTCTGTGTGTAGCTGAAGACCTCCAACATCCATCTCAATCGGCCCCGTGTCTTAATCTACTGTCTACCTACATTTTGGCTCTCTCTCTCTCTCTCTCTCTCTCTCTCTCTCTCTCTCTCTCTAATAATAAAACTATGTCACAATTAATTCTAAAAACACAATATTCTAGCAGACATTTTTATCCACCAGGTAGGGAAATAAATCTCTCACACGCAGGTGCTGTGAAAATAGCAGCGGTAAATCCCTTCAGAGCATGCTGCACCTTGTTAACCGAGGCCTTAACTACACTGACACACCATGATAAAACATTTAAGTCACTATTGATTTCCCCTGCTTCTGCCCGATCTCTCAGTGTGTGTGTGAGTGTGTGAAGGCGCCAGATTGCTATAGGGGAAGGGGGGCATTTTGTACCAGCTTGAGAAAAATTGGGACAGAGGACAGGAAGAAAAGAGAAATGTGAAAGAAAAGAATGAGAAAGAGAAAAAGAGAGAGAAAGGTGGCTTAGCGACAACAATAAAGAGAGGAATCGGAGGGAAAAAGGCACAGAAAAGGCAGTGAATGGGCAGTTTGTGTGTTCGTGTGTGTGTGTGTGTGTGTGTGTGTGAGGGGGAATGGAGGGCACAAATCTAGCTTCATCACTTCCAAATTGAGGACAGATTCAATTATGTGCAGAAACCACATGGAAATCTCTCCGCATTGTTCCAGCTGGAGCACCAAATTTGGCAGCAATCGCATTGGCGGCATTGGAGGGGCCATTTATCTTGGAGGGGAGAGAGCGTCTCAGGCGTTGTACATGTATATATATGTGAGTGTGTGTGAGCTCATTTATCTTGCGGGGGATTGAGCAAGGGAACGAGGACGCCCTGGGAGGCGACCAGATCATTACCCATCTGGGATCAGAGACAGAGATTTCACTACACACACACACACACACACACACACACACACACACACACACACACACACACACACACACACACACACACACATGTATCAATGTAACGAAAGGAGACAAATCTCATTTTCATTTGGGGACGGAGGGGCACAGAAGCTCCACAAATACGTGCATTTATAGCAAGCGGAGAAGAGTGAGGCAGGGAATTGTTCCAGCCAGCTGACTGCTTGTTCCAGTGCAATCATTCAGCATCTAGTTGGCTCTCCTTAAATGGATACTTAGATTAAGGCATGTTGTGCTGCAGGGGGCCACTAAGACCTCAGCCAGAACATCATGTAACCACAAGCACACATGCATTTTCGTTCATAACAAAGTCATAACATCCCATTTTCTTCGGAAATTCTTAGGATTTAAGGTAGTTCTTGGCAACGAGCTTCAGGCGAGAAAAATGATTCCCACGAAACAAAATCTTAAAGATTGAGTTTATTTCCAGAAGATATTCCCCTACCGACATTAGTCTGATGCAATGTATGGTCTGTGGCAGAAGAATTAAAATAAAAAAAACAAAACTTTAATTGCAGTAAGTGACAGCTTTGAAGAGGAACTTGGACTCACTGATGCTAAAATTGTCCATGCTATGCTAACCACCATGAGGAGGGTGCCTTTTCCTCCTCTAAACATACCAACTATACATGTGTCACAGCACAGACTACATCTTATCGAATGCATCCCCTCGCTTCGTAAACAAACAATTCACACACACCCACACACACCTCTTGCCTTGCAGTGCCATTTCTGATCAATACACTTCAAGCTGCTCCGCTTACTCACCAGCTATCCCATCTGCTGATATTTGATATGGGGAACACTCACACTGAGTGTCGATTGATTCATTTAAATGAAGCATTTATCGCGTGCAGCCTTCCCAGAGGTGGGGAACAAATAATACATGCAAACAGCACAAATACTGATTTCAATAACACTTTTAGTAAATGTACAGTTAAGACAATTCTGCCATTAGTTTCCTACTCTGCTAGCCAATGCAGACCTGACTGAGGTTTCCAATAACAGGAAAAACAACACAGTGAACACTCCAATCATTTATACCGTAACATTCTGCCTAAGGAAATTGACTGAAGAGGGAAAGGTTACTAAAATGAGATGAGAGTGATGATTTTTAGGGGGGTATTCTTAAAAGGCACTTCAGGTGGACAAAGGAAATCACTTTAAGAAATAAGGTCTGAGATGGAAGGCAACAAGCAGACTGACCCCAGCTCTGTGTGTGTGTGTGTGTGTGTGTGTGTGTGTGTGTGTGTGTGTGTGTGTGTGTGATCACATGGGGCAAAAGGACAGGAGAATATGCCAGACATGCAGAAGCAACTAATCAACCAAATCCCTCTTTGCACACCGACTTTGCTCTAGCAATGAGCTGACCTCTATTACCCATGCAGGGGACAGTGTGAGTGTGTGTGTGTTTGTGTGTGTGAGAGAGAGAGAGAGCGATTGTTTACTTGTGGCAGAATATGGATGAGGAGATGGAAATGAGGGAATTACAGAGTGCTGGCCTTTCACACACGGGTGTTCTAATGAATAGAGCAGTGTGTCTGCTTGTGATGGTATGTATGTTTGAAACACAGTTTTTTTTTTTTTAACTGTCCTATCCAGCCTCAAGCTGCAGCCATATTTACAGGTCATTATATCTTATTTAGTATTTCTGCTAGGGCTGCCTTCTAAACGTCAGTGATTCAAAGCCCTCTTAGTCAAATCTCATTTTGCCAGTTGAGTCACTTTGCACCTTTTTTAGGTGTCATTGTCCATAGAGCAACACTGGATAACTGCATAAAAGGCTATACTGCTACGAACCGAGTCATGTCACAAAACGACACTAACTATAAAAGTTGGCAGCAGCCAATCAGGAGTTCATAAGGATTTTTATAACACTTTTTATATCATGGTAAAAAAAAAACTGGCGACTCAGAATCGACTTGGAATTTCAGGTGCGGTTTTACTGGTAAACCTACTGAGTCTTATTGAATTACTAATGATTGGTATGTGATGCCAAGAGGATGTTCTACTCTATCACAATGTTATACTTCTAGTTGTTAATAGCGCTTCCTTTGTTTTTAATTGAACGTTGATCTATGGTTCATGTAGTAAATGATCAATCAGTGAAAATCTACCCAAATTCAATATTTACAGTTAATAAGAATAAGAAATTATCTTTTTCCTATTCATCTGTGTAACGTTGACCACTGTGGGACATGAGGGTAATTGTTTTTGACTTTTTCTTTTTATTGTGTTATCTATTTATTTATTCTGTATTATCTTTTGTGCAGCACTTTGGAAACCTTGTGTTTGTTAAAATCGTGCTATATAAATAAAGTGGATTGGATTGAATTGCCATGTTTGTCCTCATGTCCAACTGAGTCCACTGCCCAAATCGAACTGGGAGTCAAGATATAATCATTACAAAAAATGATCAACAAACGAGGTCTGAAATCTGAACGCCACCTGTATTTATGTCACGTTTGATGTTCAGTGTCACTGTCTGCCAATCTGGAAGTGTTACACATATGTGTGACCTACTTTTCGATCTCACTGTTTTTACAGGTGCGTGGTGCGCAGGAGGAAGAGGTGGAGGATGAAGGAGTGCCGGGGTCTGTCTTGCTGCTTTCTCCGTTGCTCGTCGAAGGCATTTCTGTAAACACACAAACGGGTGGCGGGGTTAACACTGGATGGTGACTCTTCTAGCTGCAATAAGCATTCACACACATCACTGCTACATTTAATAAAAAAATAATAAAAAAAGAGGCAAAATGAGTATATAGTGCAATGAATATACAACATTCTTGGCCAATTATCTCTTTGTACAAGACTTGCAATACTACAATCCTAGAGATACATATTGGAAAATAATTTGTATTTTGGCCCAACTTACCGTCGCTGGCCCATTTGGAGAATTCAGGCGTTATTCTGTTAGAAGGCATCCCACCGCTGCAACACATTGAAAAATGTTGGTATGAAAGGAGCATCAATGCTGCATTTAATTTTGTCCGTTTAGTTAAGTTAATATTCTGCTAGTTTGACAGCGCAGCAGTTAAGGCTTCATACTTGAGCACGGCTCCCCGTAGTGCCTCCCTCTCCCTGGCCTCTCCTTGGTCCTCTCCGGCTCCAGAGCAGGGTATGATATCGGCTTCGGTGTACTGGGCCTTGCCGTACTCCAAGGTGTCGTCCCCGTCCACGTCTAGGTCAGCGTCGCTGTCTGCCGCGCTCTCCTTAATGCTACACGTTGCAAAACCTGTTCCTGTGAGAAGACGATCATTGTCAGCGTGACTTTTATTAACTTTGTTGCTAAAGTAGGAATAAGGGAACCCTAGGCATTAGGGGTGGGACTCTCTGGGCACCTTACGAATCAATTCCGAGACCAATGATTAGATTCTAACCAGATTATCGATGCATCTTGATGTAACAATATTTTTTATGTACATTTCCATGCATGATTTAAAAACATATATAGTTTGTTAGGTTTTGACATATACAGTATTTGTCACACACAAGTTTTAATGAAAGGTTTTGTCTACTGAGGTTTTTATTGTGTAGTCATTCCATGCTTAAGCCTTACACATGCTTGTGAAAGTCACCTTCTCTCACAGTAATCCTCCATGTCAGAGGATCAGTCATGTTTAAAGGTGGAGAATTGGCTTCTTAGAATATGAAACATGAGGTGGTCAGATGTAATGTGAGAAAGTAGATGAACAGCCTTTATGTGTTTAGGCTAACTATTGTATGTATGTCTTATTAGATCATGTGTATATATACAAAACCTTTTTTTCCCTGCACGCTCTAAGTTGTTGTCCATTATCCCATCCTCTTTCAATCTCTCTGTTTTCTGATATGTATGTCTGGAGACAGTAACTTTTAAATAAAAACAACACGTTTAAAATAAATAAATAATCGATTATCAACTTATCAGAATCGATTATCGAATCGGTCTAGAGAACTGCTTTCCCCCCACCACCACCACTAGGCATTATACTTTGTGTAACATATAAATGTATTCAATATTTAAAAAGATGCTCAGTGCAACAACCCTTGGCCTCATCACTTATAAATTTCCAAAACACAGTGTGGTGAGGTTTGGTGGACAGGTGCTAAAACGGACATCACAAGTGATCGAATAGAACATGAAAAAAGAAATACATCACAGCTGCAGGTTCCCATATTTTAGCAAAACTGAATATACGAATTGTCTCTTTTTTGCTTTACTTTTCACTTCTGCCTTGCCTAAATGTCATAGTAAAAACCAGTATCTACTAGAGGTGTGTATCTTCACTGATCTCCTGATTTGATTATCATGTTAGCGATTTGATTTCACGAAGCGTCAAATACAAGCCATAAAGGATATTTAATTCATAGTTTTTCAAGCATCAAACATTCTGCAGTGCTATAATACGAAATAAATTGGATACATAAAACTAGAGCGCTGAGCACATGGCACTTCTTGAATGTGCAAAACATTAGAGAATATGTAAACAGAAAGGTTCTTAGGCATACATTAAATTCAAACATAAATGATCAATTATGGCCCGGCCGACTATCGATGCAGCATCGTCCATTTCCACGATTCGATGCATCAATTATTTTATTCATTTTGACACCTCTAGTATCTACATCAGTGTCTAATGTTAAATGGGCCAGCAAACATACAATAAGTAAAAATAAATGTTTTTTTTAAATAACCATGCATAAGTGAGAAATCAGAAAGCCTCTTTAAGAACCCTATTAACCGTTTTTTAGATAAACCTGAAGATCT
The DNA here is from genome assembly GCA_013375575.1 of Percina caprodes. Classification (NCBI taxonomy): domain Eukaryota; kingdom Metazoa; phylum Chordata; class Actinopteri; order Perciformes; family Percidae; genus Percina; species Percina caprodes. The sequence goes on along the minus strand of JABXJD010000030.1, from coordinate 241,158 downwards.
TAAATTTAGCTCAGTCCAAACTTGACTTTTTCCTGACCAATTACAAATCCTGCAGATGGGGGTAGACGAGAAAAATTTGGTCAGAGAGACGAAGGTGAAGAAAGAGACAGCGTTAGACATGGGAAGAACTGATGAAGACGGACACCTTGCCCATCAATCTTTGAGAGAAAGAGAGGGAGAGTATGGCAGTGTGTGTGTGTGCGTGTGTGAGTGGCACTTCTATAAACCCAGTGATGAACGCCCAGACAAACCCTTACCGCTGCCTGACTGCTTCCTTCAGCTCCACTTAGCCACAGAGCAGGCTCTGTGTGTGTGTGTGTGTGTGTGTGTCCGTCACTTAGAGGCGTCACTTCAGTGTTTGTTTGAGACTGTCTGTCCCTCTGTCACTTAGACCCTGTATCTCCAACCACTTGAAGGTGAGCGCGTGTGTGCGCGGGCACGTGTCTGTCTACCTGTCACACACCGCATTTATCTACCATGCAATGGTAGGTAAGGTGTGTGCAGGAGTGTTCAGGTGTGTAAGTTACTTACTATTTTGAGGTAGCTATGTCTTGTGTGTGTGCGCGCGCATGTGTTTCACTTGATATGTGACTCTGAATGTGTCTGCCTGTGACAGGCCTGACAGCCATCTTATTTACACCTATCCCAATTTCTACAAGCTCTCAGCTGGACTAGTGTTCTCTGTGTGTATGTAACATGATTTTGTGTGTGTGTGTGTGTGGGACCAGATACAAGCTCAACAGAGTTGACAGCTATCTTATTGAGCCCCCTTGTCCCAGTGTGTGTGGAAGTCCCGATACTTGACTTCCTATAACAGTTGGTCTCAGTGCACTATAGTGTCTCACTGCACTGTTGTGTCCTTGTCAAAGTGCAGACCAGCCGCTAGGGCTCGTCCCTGAGGATCTTCTGGGATTTGCTGCTGCTTCACCTCAGTCTTAACTGTGCAATTTGTTTCACTCTTACTCTAGAAAATAATAAAAGGAGCGAGGAGAGCGAACGTGATCATGTAACGACTGGAAGCCGCTGTGATTAAAACGCGCCACAAATGCTAAGCCGTTATACAACAAGCCCATGGTTTTTAGTGATCAAATAAAAAAGCACCTTTTAACTTTTATTTGGTCTCAGTGGCAGAGGGGAACATATGGGAACAATGGCCACGCAGCGAAAATCTAGCATTCTGCTGGCTCTGCTAGGCTACAGAGGCTATAGTTTTTCAGGGCATGGCAAAAGGTGAGCAAAGCACATGTTACATTATACAGTGTGAAATGGTTGGATTTTTATTCCTATTTCACTGGCTTCAGTTTGGTGATTTTGTGGAAAGCCCAGTGCTCCCCCTCCTCATCCACCATCAAATACCTTGTTAACTGTCTCGTTTGCACACGTTGTCACCTACAACACTGTGGTGACAAGTGAGATACAGAGTCACATCTAGAGTCCATATTTAAGTTGATACATGAGGTGGGACCAATCGTCCTCATTGATCTTTCTGCCTTCTGCATTCAATAATTGAGAAAACAAAAGTGACAGTGAAGAGATGACGGGAAACATGCACCCGGTAAGAATTTGAACCGGGGACATTGCCTTCTCAACCTCTAAGACATGGGTACGCCCCAAAATCATTGCATTGCCCATCAATCCAGCTTAAGAACTAAGTGGACCTGTGAAGACCTCTAGCCCAAAGGACTTACAACAAGAATATTTAAATGCACAGGTTCCATAGAGGACTATCAGTAAGTGTATAAAACACTGACAATACAAAATAGCATCCCAGACATTTTAAATGATGCCGTTAAAGATGGACGTGATGCTGTATTTTCTTATTGATGAATGGCCTATTTCGGCACGTACACATTATACATGTCTTCGGTGTTTTAACTGTGAGCATATGTGTGGCCTGTTGTGTGTTCCCAGTGCTTCTATCTGTCCCTCTAAGCAGTCTTGGCAGGCCAATCTAATCTGGCCAGGGAAAGGTCATCCCCACTCTAACTGCCTTTCACTCACATTATGCACCAACGCCATCCCCCCTCTTTTTTCTTTACCTCTCGTCCCAGCCATTCCTCCTTTCCCCCCTTTTTTGTGTCATCACTCCTTCTTTCTTACCTTTATTCTTTCACATTTCTTCCATGTATCCCCTTTCCACAAATTTTCTCTTCTGTTGACAGTTGGCTTTTTTTTTTTTTTACTTCTCTTCCACCACCCTTGATCTCTCTATTTGTCTCTCTACTCATGTATCACTTGTTCTCCCTCTCATGTACCAGTCCACAATTTCCCCTCTTTTCTGCTATACAGGCATGATCAATACACACACAAACCAACTTCTACAGGGCCACTCTTGTCTGTCTCATTATCGTAACCATCTCCTGAATATCGTTGACTCTTACCATACTAACTACACATTTTATCCTCAGAGTTACATGCTTCATGGCAGCAACACTGAAGACACTCAATCTACATACATGTCACCACAACAACACTACAAGTACAGATGTGAAGAGGCAGGCAGGATCAAAGGACTCATCAGACTGACTGACAACATGGATCAACCGATCGACCGACCTCGGTGACATCGCGTTACCATAGCAATTATCGGGACCCTCTAAGAAGCAGAGAGGAGGGGAGCCAAAGGCCATCGCGCTATCTTTCTGCCATTTACAGGTCAGAGAGAGAAAGAGGGAGAGAGACGGGGAAAGGGAGACAGACACAAAGGCATGAGACGGCCATCTTTGAAGTCCATTTACAAAGCACAGATTTCGCCTCTTCTCAATCCCCTCTGGGCCATCTCAACCTGCAATAATCCCCCTCTTCTCCTCCTCTGTCTCTAAGGACAGGCTGGTATCAAACCTCAGGATCAGTCTGCCTGCCTCCCTGTCTGCCTTTCCATCTGTCTGTGGCTAAACAAACAGATCAACTATTGTGTTCCAAGCTTGCCACTAAAACTGCAGGAATAAAACTAAAGAAACAAATAGGAACATGATATATGAGGAACAAACGGAACTAAATAGAATGTGTTATATTAAAATCTAATTCATCATTTGCCAGCATTGCATTTGGTAATAACACTGTACTTACCGAGTCAACAGCTGAGATTTTGATCACTGAGTAATAGTCATAACTTATGCAAGAATGGCAGACATTTGCAGAGTCCAGTTCTCCAATGTAAGGCTTTGTTTTTGTACTGCTGTTTCATATATTTTTTAAACTTTACATATTTTGGGGGGGGGTTTTGGAATGTTATTGGACAACAGAGATGGCAAAAGTACTCACTTCCAGTACTTAAGTAGAATTACAGATATTTGTGTTAAAAAATACTCTGGTAGAAGTAGAAGTACTGATTTAACTTCTTTACTCAAGTAAAAGTAACAAAGTAGAAGCTTGGAAATTTACAAAAGTAAAAAGTCGGCACAAAAATAAATAGAGTATAAATATCAGAAAAATCTACTTAAGTACAGTAACAAAGTATTTGTACTTAAAAGCACCTTCCCTGTTGGACAACAATAACTAAATTTTAATATCCCACACTGGGCTCTGGGAACTTTCTGTAGACACTTTCTACAAGTATTCTAACAAACTTTTCAAATTACTACTCAAACAATGCCATGCTGACAGATCTCTCTGAATGTCTGGTCAGGGTTGTTGACTTATAGAAAGTTCCTGATTTAAAACTACATTTTGCCAAATTTAGACTACTCTAGGTGTAAGCTTTTGTGCTGCTTATTTTAAGACAACATTTAACAATTGAGGACTTATGATACTTCTGGTAAATGAAAAATAATGGTCTTGCACAAAGCATTTCAATATCTTTAAATAAAATCAGGGGTCGCACACTTTTTTTAAAGCTTTTTCCAGCACCTAACACCACCGTAAATTACATAACAATACATAGTCAAAATAATTTTTCTTAAAAAGTCATAATGCTATAAACAGCCCAAATTGTGATTCGTCATAGCAGAAGGATCAGATATTTAAGCAAAACACAAGTTTTATTTTCAAAATGTTTCACTGTCTAAGTAGACTTTGCTTGCTATCTAAGCTTTGAACAAAAATACTTTACAGGCCTTGGTTTTGGGACACATTCTTGATATATACAAGGTTTGATCAAAATCTGAGGCAGTAACAACAACCTGTAATTCCATTTTAACCCAGAAGACTGCCTAAAAAATAGCCTATATCAATTAAAATATGTATTTCATTGCCAAGACATGCATCTACTGGAATAGAGCAGTATAAATATTATATAAGGCCATCCTTACCTTACAGTCGGCTACTAGCTACGTGGCTAGTAATGGTCACTCAGCGTTTTGCAGTTAAAATGTGTGTAAAAAGAGCGGTGCCGTTAAATCACTGGTTTCAGGTACGTACGGTAACGTCTGGATGGTTTCAAGGTAACGGTGGGTAGCTAACATTAGCAGATAAGCTCATTGAAAACAAAAAAAAATCTAGAGGAAACACTGCAATACTAACATTACATTATCAAACCAAGCAGGGCCGGATTAACAATTTCATGTGGCCGGGCAACAAGACTCAAGAAGACCCCCCCCCCGCCCCAAAGCAACAATTGCAAAGTCACTATCATCAAGAGCCCATACTTCCATAATAACAAATCAGGCTTCTTCATGGCTCAGTGGAGAAGTATGTATTTCCAACAGCCTCCACATTTATAAAGGTGCATTCAAGAGACAGAACAGATGCACAAATGTTTAACATAACTTTTTACAAGTAATCTTTCAGAAGAGCTAGGGGAGCCTTAACTTAAAACCAGAGATTGTTTCTAATATGCAAAATGTGACATTATCACCAGCCATGAAGCAGGCAATTGGTGTGTAAGGAGAAAAAGTAAATCATTGGCTACACTGTTGCATGTAGTTCAAAGTCAAGATCATGTTTGTTTCACAATCAACTATAACATTTTATGTTGATAACATTTTACTATATTTTTTTTCAACAAATGGGCCTTACAATTGGCCTCTTCATCCGCCCCCTCCTGATCACTCTCTGCCTCGGTCCTTCTCTCTGAATCTGCAGCCTCCTCTTCAGCCCTCACATCAATTCTTCCTTTCCCTCTTCTCTTTCACTTATTTCTGCATCTCCTCTAACGGGCCTGGTCTCTCCAGTTTACTGCCGTCTCCTTCTTCATTTCCCTACTTCTCTTCCTCCTGTGTACTACTCAGAATTTGAATACAAGTGATCGGTCTCAGCACACACTGTGTAGTGTGTTGTAACGTAACGCCACCAAAACAGCGACCTTCTTACCGTTTTGAATTTAAACATGCCAGTTTGTAATATTTTGTATTATGCTGTTCTTATCTTTACTAACATCAAAACTAATCAAAGAGCAGACTTCTCTTACAAATCACGAGGAAGCTTTTTGACTTTTGGCTAACGTAATAGAGGCACTGTTGTTGATGTTGACTCGCCTTTCGCATACATTACATACGTTACAAATTTAACTTTAAATTAAAACGTGTATTTAAACTTCACCTGGGGAAACTGACTTGACACTCTCTCCAGTCTTTGCCGGGATAAAGGGCCGCCACCGCAGCAGACTCGCTGTGGCAGACTCGACTGTGGTAAAGTTGGTTTTATATTGGATGTTTGCAATTAGACACATTTGAAAAATCTATTTAGTCCTTGCTCGCTCCTCAGAAAGCTATAGACACTGTTTTTGACGTTTTGCAAAATCAAATACAAATTCAAGCACTTTTTAAACCTTAAAAAAACACAACATTCAAGCATTTTCAAGCTACCATACAAACCCTGAAAGGATACAGTGTATAAAAAGCATTGTTTGGAAATCAGTATCACAACTCAGGCCTCATGTTGCTGCTAGTATAAAAAAAGCTTAAACGACCCTATCATAAGGCATAAAAACTTAGTTGTAATAAACTAATTTCTCCCTTAAATCTAGACTTTTTAGTGTATCCTGCAAAGTTAAAAGTAAAAGCCAGTTGCTTTTCAGCTCATGAAACCGAGACTTAGACAGACAGACCAGTAGACAGATAAAGAAAGCTCTCGGTCTGTGCTGTGGGTCCTTTCAACCTGACTAAGCTGGTGCGAGACACAGGGAAGTCTTCCCTCACAGAGTTGAATCATAAACTGAGCTTGTTCGATTTTTTTCCTCCCTCCCTCCCTCCCTCCCTCTTCCCCCCCTTGAAAGGGCCTTGTTCCCTCTGCCTTTCTTCCTTGCGCTCTCAAAGGGAGGGAAGGATGGTGGCACTTCACAGAGGGATAGGCCTTCTCTTTATCCCACCAGCTGAGGAGACCCCCTGCAACATCTCTATATCCGTCTAGCCCACCGCTGGCTCTCAAGAGCCTGCTGGACTCAGTGGCAAGTGTTAGAACCACTACGCTTTCAAGACAAAATCCACCTTTTGAGCCTTCTGCCGTGTGTGTGTGTTGTGTGTGTGTGTGCGTTTCAAGTCGCTCTCCCCAGGCCATCTCAGTTATCTGTGTCACATCACAAGGTGCCCTATTACAGCAAGGCAGAAGGGTCCTGTGTCTGCTCGTTTAACGCCGTGAAAGAGAGATGGAATGATGGAAGGAGCATGGGGGAGATGGATGGACGGGTGGTGAAAGCCACCTCCCACCCCACGAGCTGTTCTTTGGCGAGGTTTAGTTGAGATTTCAACATTGATCTGTCTTGTCTCCTCTCTCTCTCTGGCTTGCAGAAAGGGGAGGGAGGGAGGGGAGAGAGGGAGGCAGGTGAGGCTCAGCATGTGTGTGTTCAACAACAGATCGAACAGGGAGAGAAGGAGGCGACCAGGAAGAGGGACGGATGAAAGCTGAGGTAGAGCCTAGAGAGTTTGAAAGAGCCTCTTCGATGACTTGGATAACTACTCTTTGCCGCCATCTGTGCACATCTTGATGGCTTGCCTCCATAATTCTTTGTCACCCCGCTTAACACACAAACACCTGTGTGCCGCGATGGGAGGCCAATGTGGCAGCACAGTGCAGTTTAAAACATCAAACTGCACGTATTCAAACAATTAGGTCAACAGAGATAAAACGTATGCTTAGTTTAGAGGCACTCTGAGGCTTAGAGGAAAGGTTCTTCTAGCAAATACATATAAAATTGTGTTATGTTTCTGCTAGGGGTGGGGAAAAAATTGAATTGATGCTCAATTCTGATAAGTTAATCGACGATTATTTAAAAAAATAAAATAATGTATATATATATATATTTTTTAAAGTTACTGTCTCCAGACATGTACAAATCAGAAAACAGAGTGACTGAAAGAAGATGGGATAATAGACAACCTGCAAGAGTGCAGGAAAAATACCAATAAGTTTTGTGTGTGTGTGTGCATGCATGCATGCATGCATGCATGCATGCATACATACATACATACATACATACATACATATATATATATACATACATATATATACATACATATATATATACATACATACATACATACATACATACATACATACATATACACACACATAAAGGCTGTTCATCTACTTTCTCACATCACATCTGACCACCTCATGTTTCATGTTCTAAGAAGCCAATTCTCCACCTTTAAACATGACTGATCCTCTGACATGGAGGATTACTGTGAGAGAAGGTGACTTTCACAAGCATGTGTAAGACTTAAGCATGGAATGACTACACAAACAAAACATTTCATTAAACTTGTGTGACAAATACTGTATATGTTAAATCTAAAACTCAGATTTATACGTTTATATATTTTTTTAAATCATGCATGGAAATATACATAAATAAATTGTTCGGGATGCATTGACAATCGGTTGAGAATTGAACAGAATTGTTAAGTGCCCAGAGATTCCCACCCCTAGTTTCTACTGAGGAAGTGTTCTTTATGATTTCAAAAGCAATATTAAACTGATTAATCTTTTCTGTTACTTTACTAGCAAAAGTGCCAAATACTCGGCTTTTCTTTGAGATATATGTGCATTGAATATCTTTGGATTTTGGACTTTTGGTCGAACAAAACATGCAAATAGTAGGCAGGCTCTAAGAAATTGTGAATTGCATTGTTTCACGGTTTTGAACATTTTATAGACTAAACAATTGATAAATCTAGACAATGACCTCTGGATGAATGTTTAATCAAACACATGTTGGCTGCAGCCCTAATCTCTCAAAATCAAAATAGTGAAAATAGTTCAACATAATAAAAATACAAGTTTGAAAAATATGAGAAGGACCAAAAAGAGACTGTGACAGAGAGCTACTACTGTAGATGTGTTGTGTCACAGAGCAGCCATGCTCCCCAGTGGCCAGCTCTCCCATCCAGTTCTATAATTGCATTTCTGGGCACACACACACACACACACACACACACACACACACACACACACACACACACACACACACACACACACACACACACACACACACACACACACACACACACACACACACACACACACACACACACACACACACACACACACACACACACACACACACACACACACACACACACACACACAGCGGGTCAATTTCCCAGCTAAATGTGTTTTCCTTCCCCTTTCTAAGAGGATTTTGTAGGGCCAAGCTGGGCTGGGCTGACCCAGGGCAAACCTACACTGCCACCAGACCACTGGCACCATTACAGCTCCCTGGTCACATTCAACACTGGTCCCACAGAACAAACACTGCTCACACTGGACAGGAAGAGAGGGAATGATGGATGAGCAGAGAAACAAAGGTGGAGACAGACAGAGAAAAAGGAAGGCGAAACGAAACAGGGCTCTGGGCTGAACCTGTCTAAATACAGCTAACTGGGGTGTGCCTGGCACGGCCAGGAATGTCTGCATGTGTTTGTGTGTGCGTGTGTGTACCTCTGAAACCTCCCTCCAGCAAAGCTGTAGCTCTGATCCTCTTCTGGCCCGCCCACTCGTACTCCTCAAAGCCCCGCCCATTTTCTCCATCCATGTCTGCAGAGTCATCATCACCTAACGCACCCTCACGCTGACATACACACATAAAAGGACACATGTTAATCAACCAGCAAAGCGTTCTTACAAATTTCAACAGCTGTAAGTCCATAGTTTTACTGTGTTAAATACGGTGTGGTGGAAGATAGGCCGGATCTCCGTAGCACGCTTTATCTGTACCATACCATGACCAGCTGTGATAAGTACATGCATGGTTGGGAAATTTCTATAGGACACAAATGAGACCAGAAAAGAGACTACCAATCTAAAATGCGTGTTCAGAGTTTAAAGGTTTACTAATTGTTATACCTTTCTGTTCCTACATTTAATATGTTTTTAACAGAACGTAGACTGAGTTTTCTCAACAGCTTTGTTTTGCTGTGCTTGTTGTTGCTAAAAAAAATAATATAAAAATGATAAAAAGTCTATTCCACCATGGAACGGTTTCATATTGATTAATCTTAACAGAAAAATGTGGAAAATTAAGCTTTGTTTTGTTTTCATTTAGCCAAAAGTACTTTTTTGTGTCTAACGTCTAACTTAACCGGCACCAACTGCTTTAGAATGAAATTGTTCTAGACACTGGGACCTAACCACTCAAGTGGCCAAAGACCTCTTGATTGTTTCATTGTCATCATTTACAGTGAAGCTGCAGCAGGAAGTGAAGAGGCCAAAAATGTCTAGCTCTAGTTTAGATGGCAAAGAAGAGATCAGATCAAACAGAGAATCTTCAGTCCACTTGAACATTAATTACAAAAGGAGAACAGAGCTCCAGCTGCAAGCAGCACAGTATCTGCACTGATGAATATGTAACAAAAACACAGCTCACATTCTCTGGAAAGCATAAAGCGTGCTAGTGGAAAAGAGGTATTAGTGTTTCTATAGGTAGTGTAACAGTCAGCAGTCAGTAAGGTGCAATACAGGAGCAGTGGTGATGATATTTGTCCTTTGTCTACTCTAGGATAGAATGGAACTGTTAAGCATCTACAGGAAAGAAGGATTGGCGACCAACTCTGACATGAGAGGGTGTCATTGGTTTGACAGCTATTAAACAGAGAGAGGTGGTGACTGATACTAAAGTAACGGTTGTGCTCATACAGGAGCTGCATGCCAATGGATAAGATGCAGCCATGTCATATGGGATAAACCACAGCCTTGTACTTCAAATCAATGTTTATGTCCGCTTTGCAGTGGCAAAATTGAATCAAGGATATGTGAATACTTCAATGTCAGTGTGGTTTTTGTAATGGTCTTTTAGAAGTAATTCCCATATGATGTGCATGCAGTACTGCCATGTAAAGGAAGTTAGTATCTAGAGAAGCTACATTTGCTATTGGTTGGTATCTGCACTAATGTATAGAAATGATTGGTCAGCATCTACAGGGAGTAAAGAGGTGACTGGTCAGCATCTACAGGAAAAGAAAGGTTGACAGGCTGTCCGACTGGTTCAGGGCCAGGATTGTACTACCTGGATCAGGCATTGTTCCACATGTCTACTCATCTCCTCCTCGCTACCAGCCAATGGGGCGCTGCACAGCGGACATACCTGGCCCCCCTCCTCAGGCTTCCTCCTCTTCATCTTCCCTATACGTGCTGGAAATCATAGGCAAAATGATAGGCAAGAGAGAAAGACAGAGAGAAACATTTTCAATGTCAGTTTAGTATAACATGGTTATCATCATTTGAGTTTCTAAGCATGTTTCATTGGACCATAACATCACTGGTTTCGAGGCACAGGAGAGAGTCTAAAAAAAGGCCTGAGGGGCATTTATTTTGGATGAATCTTCCTTGACTGGATCATATGCAATCTAATATAGCTGCCCACTAATCTTAATTATTTACCAGCCTAGAAGCATGAGGGAAGGCTGAGAGGGCTAAACTCCTGAAATGTGTAAAGAAAGAAGCGACAAGAGACAGACGCAGCAGTCTCAATCCCCTTCCTTCACTCGATATCCACGCCATTCCTCTGTGCCATCCCCCACACACACACACACACACACTTAATTAGAAATTTAACAGAGCAGAACAGCCGTCATTGCGCCCCGAGTCTCTGTCGTTTTTTCTTAACTGCAAATGGCGCACAGGGACATTAATTTTTAGCTGGCTGGGAAAGCAGATGAGGCCAAGAGAGACCGTGGCAAGAGATGGAGGGAGAGGAGGAGGTGGACTTAAGGCAATACGCCATGACTGCAGGGGGAGAAGATGGAGAAAGTGAGGCAGGGCGGGTTAAAGAGAGAAGCAGCCTCCTCCTCCTCCTCACCAATTCTCCCCTGACGCTAATCAAGGGGAGCGTTGTTAAATAGAGAAGAGAAAGGCCTGCTAATTAGGTCCGGCAGAGTCCCCCCCCCCCAGCTGTTATACCCCACATGAGAATGATTCCTGCTTCCATGTGAGGGCAGAGAGAAAGTAATGGAGGGCGAAGTTTAAACTAAGTCTCTTGTCAGCTCTGACAAATGCTGAGTTATCAGTGTGTTGCCTCAAAACTGGAAACACTACATTCTTGCGAGATAACAACCAATATGGTAAGCCACAAATATATAGATTACATTAGCATATCTTGGTTTACACTGCTTCAGTATCCCTTCATCAAAAAGGACAAGTAGTTTCATTAAAAGTTGAAAGGGGTGAATGAAAAAAAAACATGACATTTCATTTAGTAGCATGGTAAAAGAAGAAGCACTGTCAACTGACATTTGTGTTTAACATCATGGAGTATTTAACTGTGTTAAGAGCAGGCCTGCACGATTCGGGGAATAATATGAATCGCGATTCTTTAGCTTAGAATTGATATTGCGATCCTCTGTCACGATTTTTTTCCTCACGAAGTGTAAGGTTTATTGCACACATGAACCATGACAAGACAAAACAAATTGGGAGTACCAATTTTGGCACCTATAGCACATTGTGCCTCACCACAAGCCTGTAAACAGAGAGGCTTCAATGAAGAGAGGGGAGAGCATTGCAGCGCTGGGGAGTGCTGTAAAACCTATTATGTTTACAACTCACAGAAGAAAGTAGTAGCGTGTGTGATGCAGTCGGCTCGTAAAAATAAAGAAGTTTATCAAAGTCATTAAAAAAAAAAAAACTAAGTTATTTAAAAATGTAATCGTGAACAGGGTGAACTGACATCGCGATTTTATAACGATCAATCGTGCATTAGCTAAGAGATCGGAATCTCTGTTGAACCCGAAGACCATGTTAGAAAGTATTACGAACCCAGGCTCATGAATGCACAGGACGTTTCTTGTCTTGCAACCCACTTTGGTACAAACATGGCTGCGTTCTATTCAAGCGTCCCAGTAAGCCATGGCAGTGAGCCAGAATGGAATTCAGCTATCGATTTTATTTTCAAAACCTGTGCTTTTCCTACTGGGACATGTCCAAATATCTTCTGTGAAACAAGCCCATCGGCCGCATTGCCACCTGAGTGACGCCACAATGTTGCCCATTAGGGATTCCACAGTGAGGAAACTCTCCCACCTTTTAATAAACACGGGACAACACCGGACATTTTACAAGAAAGAGATATTCGTCAATGACGCTCAATATCTGTAGAGCGCTTACTTTGATCTCTGGCCTCTCTGGTCAAGCTTTTGCTGCACAGACGGGCGCAGCTGCGCCGCGTTCCAGCTGCAACATGGCCTCCGGAGCTGATCGCGGCCACTCGAGACAAATGTTGCCTCCAGATGCTGGCACCTTCAAAGTTTACAGATTGCCTCATTAATTTGTCATCATAGGTTGCCTATTAGCATTGGGTTTTAATCCAAAATATTACCAAAAAGGAGTGTTGGCTTTTCGCTGTGTAGTGTTGTTTAACAACCTTCTGGGTTCTTCGGGTTGCCTGATTATTCTTTGGAAAACTGAATTCTTAGCTTTGTGACTCCAATGTAATAAAAAAAGGTAGAAACTGGGGTTACTAAGAGCTAAGATGAACTTAGCCCATTCAATTAGAGATGGTCCGATACTATTTTTGGCTTCCCGATACCGATCCTGTTACCTGAACTTGTGTATCGGCCGATACCGAGTACTGATCCGATACCAGTGTGTCATATATTTTAACAACTGTATGCTACTATCCCTGTATGGATGTGATATGATTTCCATCTTTGTTGTCGGTCTGCCTCAGGTTAAACTCTCAAACAACGAATGCCACAGAACTTTATTTTATTATCCAGTTTTACAGTCAGTTATAACGGAAAAAGAACATATTAGATATAATAGAACTAATTTAACGTAGATTTCCCTTAAGGCTTTATTATGTGGTATCGTATCAGTGCATAAACTCCAGTATTTCCCGATACCTGCATTTTAGGCAGTATCGGCGGCGATACTGATACTGGTATCGGAACATCTCTACATTCGATGAGATGCTTTTGGCAACAAAAAACATACTATAAAAAATGGATCAGGTGCTGGACCAGCCTAACCAAAACAAATCAATCAATCCACACTGACAGTAAAATGAAAGCCCCCAATGCTATTTATTAGTTACTGACTGGTTGACGTTTCAGCAACACCCATTCACTTCTTCAGGCCGATTAACACAAAACCCTTCCGTAGGACATGACATCATCATGACATCATTAAAGCGTAACTCTCACCAAAATGCAACCTGGGTCTTTTTGTGAATGTACCCGTGTCAAGCTTTCGTTTAAAGGCATAATCAGGACGTAAACAACACTTAAGATTTTACCATAGTTCTGTTTTTCGGTCAAATGGCCTTTTGAATGGGAGAGCTAGGAGCACTACTATGATAGCCTCAAAATCACTATTTTTAAAACACTAAGAAGGCTCGACACAACATCGAACGTTGCTCCAAGTATCACCGGGGGCTCCACACATCAATGTATGCATTGAGAACATTGTTTGTGTACACATGGTTTACTAACGAGAACTCACTTAGCTGTTGTTGTTTACGCTCTCCGCCATCTTTGCCAGTCAAAGAGAATCGATCACCGAATGCGAATGAACAGACTCCATAGGAGGAAATGTCATTCTTATATGAGGCTCCTTTTTCAACTACAAGGTCAATATTGTGTTTCACTAACAACAACGAATTATCCGTGCATTTATATGGAACTAAGCTTAAGGAGCGTTCCATCTTTACTCTCCTCCCTCAACTATTTTGACTTGCTAGATGGCGGTGACCTAAAAAAAACCAACCGCTACAGTGTGTTGTTAAAAGCTTTTTAGTAAACCCTATGTACACAAACAATGTTCTCAATGCTTGTGTGGAGCCCCCGGTGACACTTGGAGCAAACTTTAATGTTGTGTCGAGCCTTCTTAGTGTTTCAAAAAATAGCGATTTTGATGCTATCATAGTAGTGTCCCCCAGCTCTCCTATTCAAAAGGCCATTTGACCGAAATACGAGAATACAGTAATTCTTAAAAGTGGCGTTTCCATCCTAATTATGCTTTTATATATGTTTGACTAGGGTACATTCACAAAAAGATTGCATTTTGAGGAGAGTTACGCTTTAATGAGGATTCCTAGATAAACATCACCTGACAGCAGAGCAAATATGCAGTGGTAAAATATGTTCCATTAAATCAAATATTTAGGTAATAAATTACCAGAATTTAGTCAAACTATTTTGTCTCCTGTGCCTTGACACCAGTGATATTATGATGATTATTTATTTTCACATCATGCATTCTTGTACTGAGTTATATTCAACTTCTGGAAATGTACATACAGGGAAATGATGTATGCGGTTAGTATTTTACTGACATTAAGGTAAATCTATACAATGTTTCCAGAAAGCCCATGACCCAAAACAGGCCAGAGCACAGTAATAAACTCTTATTAACAATATTCAAATCGAAAAACGTCGTTAGAGCCATATAACGTATATTAATAAGCAATATTAAGGAGATGACACGTTGTGTGTACATACCATTCAATCTTGTTTGCCTGTTTGCTCGAACTCGTAAAAATGTCTGCAGGCAGAGGGGGAAAAAAGAGAGAGGGATTGTGCATTAGATACTAAACAAACAATATAACATGTTTACAAGTACAAATATAACTTTTCAGAATGGGATTGCTTTGGATGCTGAGACTGGGGCACTGTAAACAAACCTACTTCTCTATTGTGTTCCACATCCTCCATGACTGTCACGGTTCACTCATAGTTCACTCTACAGCCGCCAAAACTCACTGCAGCAAACTAAGCGGCCGTGTTTCCAGATACTGAACATCACTGCAAAGTCAAGCTTGTGCCTATTATTTAATACGGATGGAAAAGGATTGAAAGTGGCGCTCGTATCTGCAGATACTGCTCATGTCCAACGCCATGTTGGCTTGTTTTGATCATGTGACGCGCTGGAGACGGAAGTGGGGACACGTCACATGTTGTTCCAGCGCTCGACCGCTAGGGGGCAGCAACAGGTTTCATTAAACGGTCTCCTTTTAATTAAAGGGTGGGGAGTTTTACATGCAGACTGTAGGCTACTAGATGCACAACTATTGTATTGTTTCTCCACCTCCTACTGGTTATCAAATAC
Source organism: Percina caprodes (assembly GCA_013375575.1). Lineage (NCBI taxonomy): Eukaryota > Metazoa > Chordata > Actinopteri > Perciformes > Percidae > Percina > Percina caprodes. The sequence goes on along the minus strand of JABXJD010000030.1, from coordinate 225,741 downwards.
AACGAAGAATAAAGTCATGTCAAAAAAGATGTTACTAAGCTTGACAATTTGGTGTTTGTTAACATTCTCTACTTCTTACTTTTAAAGTGTAATGTTTTGGTGTCTTGTAGTTTCTTCTGTGAGCAGCAGATTACTTAATATGCAACTGTCAATGGTGGAATAAGTACTCCTATAATTTACTTCTTTCAACTGTGCAATACTGAGTAATGTGTGCAATTCTCTGTGCTAATACTGCAACAATAATTCAACTGTACCATACTCTGCATGGCATTAATAATGCATATTTATACTGCACAATAGTTCCCATTTTTCAGCACTGGTATTACTAACACTGTTGTCATATGTTGTAGTATGCATACAGTATTTTACATATTTCTTATTTTTACATATATAGTTAGTAGATTTGACATATGTTTAATTATTTTGGATTTGTATTTGTCCTTATAATTTCTCCATATATTTCTATTCTAGAATGGGAGCAAATGTAACAAAACCCAAAAAGTATACAATACTCATAATGTTAATACTAATAGCTAGTCAACGGGTTCCCACACAAGGGGTTGGGCCCCCTTCACAGGGTACCAAAGCAAATCTGGGGGGTTGGGAGAAATGTGTGAGGAAAATAGTACAAGAACGTTTTTGCTACAAAAAAAAAATTACATTTTGGACTTTTCTTGGGGAGGACTCCATGTTACAAGGAGCCCAACAAGAAAGCCCTTTTTTGTAAGGGTTAAAAAAACATAAAGCTTGAGAACCACTGGTTTAATCTTAAATAATGCATTGAATTATTTAAGCTTCTCATGTGTTTTTTTAATGGAAAATCGGCAAGGTACATTGTGCTGAAAAGTAGTGGAATAGAAGTAGAAAGTAGTAGAAAGTGTGTAACAGCTACTCAAAAGTCTACAGTAAAAGCACACTATTTTATTAAATGTAGTCAGTTACTTTCCACCAATGGCAAGTGGAATGTACAATTATATTTTACATTTATCTAAGTGAATGTGGAACATTTGGGGTCCTGGGTAGTTCAGGATGCCTGGGGTAAATTACCTGTATCATTATGAATAATAGTCTTAAAAGTACAGCTTTGAGAAATAAATCAAGGGAGGTCAGATTACTTTTGTCTCTTGCAGAATGTGCACCTCAGGTCCTCTGGGATTCACACCCAGAGGCCTGTATGTCTTTAGCTATATGCTGACTAAAGCATCCCCAGTCGCAGTTATGGATGCCCTCTCTTTGACACGGCAACAGTGAGTAGGCAGCGGTTCAGTCCTCTAACAGTCAACCCACCGTCCATCAGGAAGAACCGACAAGTAGTCAGGCCTTCTCCTTCTGTTTTAGACATCCATCCGTCTCCTCACTTTTTCCCTCTCTCCCCTCCCCTCCTTGCCGCCACTTAAGTTATAAGCCCACTTGCCTCGCGTGGCCGCTACTACCGTGTCATTATGATACAGTGAGTGTATGGTTGCGAATAGGTCAGCTTTTTAGAAGAAGTGAAGAGGTAGAGAGAAAAATTGCACTGAGATGGTGTGACAGGCCGAGAGAAGGTGGCAAAGTCTGCCATTATGCTTCATTTTTAAGGGTGGTAAAAAGAGTCACCACTGACTTAATCATTTGTATAATATAAGGTGATTTCAGCAGTTTCACTTAATGAGAAAATCTACTTTATCGCTATAAGGTCTTTATGAGCTGTGTCATCCTGAACGTATGGATGTAACGTCTGTGTGGACTTAATAGTTCTTATTTTATGGTGTAAGGGGGAAAACCCACTTAACCCGAAGATACATCATGGCCAGAAGAATTACCCGAACAAACTTTGATGAATTTAAGAGATAAAAGCAGTCAGGACGGCTTTCAAGACATCTGAGATTTAAGGAGATTGGCCTGTTGGTCAACGTAAGTGCTGAGAGGGCATAAAAGCCCAAAAATCTACCATAATCCTCTGCTATACTGTTATACATCAGTCAGAATTATGGAATTTCACAAATCTAAAAAACTAATGTGACCAAGTGTGTGTGTGTGTGTGTGTGTGTGTGTGTGTGTGTGTGAGTGTGACCTGGTATCTGTCAGAGTGGTGGGCATCTTCAGAGGACAGGGGCGAGACCACTGGAGACTCTCCCTCACGCTTGATGTGCACCGACAACAGCATTGACTAGAGAGAGAGAGAGAGAGAGAGAGAGAGAGAGAGAGAGAGAGAAATAAAATGTCTTCTATATGCAGATGATCTTGTTGCAGCAGAACCTGTCCTCGCAAGTTGCTGCATGGAAATAATCAATAAACATGCACAAGGCATGAGTAATGCTGTTTCAAAAATAAATTTAGATCTAAAGAAAAACAGATACCATTTCACTGTTGGAGAGATAACACCCTTACATGTCGCCACCTACCCCTTGGCTTGCCAAAACGAAATGCAACAACTAAAAAAGGATACATTGTTCTGAAGAACACACAGAATGAAGGAACATACAGCTGGCTGCTGAAAGTTGAAGTTGAAGTTAAAGTTAAAGTAAAGAAGTTAATCTACAAATAATGAAAGATATTGGAATTGCATTAGGGTTACAGTGCTGGTCATCCCCAAATGCAATCTCGTTATGGAACAAGATTTGTCTGCTTGGCTATTTGCCTTACTACATTATTCCACCATGTTTTGCGATTTTTGTAGCTTCTTCTTGCATGTGTGCTTACTATCTGGCCCCTGGTCGCTATGTTTTTATAGAGGTTGGCACCCAGAAACATCCAACACACAGAAAGATGAGAAAATACAGGCACAGAGCAGGGTATCTCTAGATACAGACACACACTCTTGTAGGTCATAAGTGATGAATAAGAGGCATTCTTTTTATACATATGTCTATAGATAGCTTCTTAAGAAAATCATACTCATTGTGCCTTCAAATCTAAGTGCTGAAAGGAGTTGAAGATTTAGCTGAAGTTCGAGCAGTAGAAGGAGTTAAAATGTCAGTCAAAGTGCTGGTGCTTGGTAACATCCTAAAAGAAACAAGTGCCACATCAAGTGCATAAACTGAAAGGTGATGTCAGTGAAAGCGTTGCCTGTGTGAGCATGGAAAGTAGTAGTAGTACATTTATGAAAAGAAAAAGAAAAGTAATGACTTGCAGCAGTAGAATTGTCATTTGAAGAGTAGGAGTTGAAGTATCAGTGTCAGTTGACTAAATTTAAAAGCAAAATGTAAAATGACTGTCAACAGTTTGAGTTTGTTGCGTGTATCAAAAAAATTCATATAAAAAAAAATATATAATTTCTAAAAATGTAAGTTTAGTTCTGTATTGCAATAGATCTCTTACACAGAGAAGAAGAAAAAAACGGTGAAGAGAATCTTTACCCTTGGAGAGTGTTATTGCCACAGATGCTGAGAGCGCAACGTCATCAATGATGACTGTAACCTGCCTGACTTTGTCTATAAAGTCCCTTCCACTGATTAGAGTTAATGTTTATGGGATGTTAAGAGGAGTAAGGGAAGAACGAGTGATTGAAAAGAGAGGAAGAAGGAAGAAGAAGGGGAGGAAGGGTAAACATCAAAAAAAAGGAAAGAGCGTAACTGTCTGACATTACGGGACACTGCCTGTCCATAAATCTGTCTCACAACACTTTGTACACACAGACACACACACACACACACACACACACACACACAAACACACACACACACACACACTTTCTCTCTAATAGACACGCATTCAAAACTATATCCTCTTCTAACCCACTCTGTGACAAAGGCAATCCAGGGAATTCCTCAAGTGAACAAGACACAAGTAGATAATGATGTGAAAGAAAGAGAACAAGGGAAGAAAAGAGGAGCAATATCACTGTTTCACCAGGCTTAGTCCTGACAGAGCTCTAGCTGTGTGTGTGCTTATGTTTTCATGTGTGTCTGCGCTGCTGCTTTTTCTTTTTTCTTTTTTTTTTTACAAGGCAAGCCATGAAATATTTGTATTTACAGTCGTCTCCTATTAATCAAGCGGAAAGGGGCAGAGCAGAGGCTTAAGTGCTCGACAGCAGTAATCTAATAATAATATGTGAGAAATGACCAACCTCCAGTGCTGCCACAGTAAATTGGACATTATGCATGATGCTTTTATGCCTCTGTGTGTGTGTGTGTGTGTGTGTGTGTGTGTGTCAAAGAGTGTGTGGGCGTTATAGATATCACGTTTTTAGCCCAACCAAATCACCTTAACTTAGCGAGGAGTACACAAAGTGGGCCAAACACCCCATAAGGAGGTGCTTAGGGGTTAATCTTCGGTCTAACAGTGGTGGGTGGTGCATACCGGGGAAAGACGACAACAACAGGCCCCATGTGCTTCAGACTGGCCGTCTCCATTCTCCATGGCCTGCCGCTGAATACTAAACATCAGCGGTAAGATGCGCAGTCACGGTCAGAGAGGAAGGCCAGCGCTCACCCCTGCTATGTCTGCCTTTCTCAAGTACAAGCCCACCCACAGTGCTGTGAGTGCAGCTCTCTAAGCCTGGGTCAGCACCCGAAGGTGTGTTGGAATGAAAATGGATCCCCTGAATTATTTTAGAGCTCCTATGTTGCATTCATGAGCACGTCAGGAGTACTTTTACTTCAGTAGGGCATCTGACTTTTACATGGTCTTTTACATAGTCTTTAGTTGGAAACAAACAGGGAAATGATGAAGCACTTAATTGCTTTTGTGATACTTTCAGGAAACGCTGACATGTAATGCAGAGTGGAGCTACATAGATACTATTCAATTGCATGTTTTCAGCCATGTTGGAAAAAGTCGCTACGTTGAATCTTTCCCAGACTTTAGTTAAGACTTGTTGAAATATTCTAGTGGTACTTCCCAGCATTAATGAAGTGTAAGTTTAAGACAACTGTTTAACTGCTCTCCATATTATGATATCCATGTTTAAGGACCTGTTTCTGTATCAGTCAAAGTTATTTATTTGTATTTGTATGTTATACTGGTTAGCTGTAAGAATGTAGGAAAAAGAAAATTAGCATGAAAGAGAAAGCCATGCATGAACAAATGTTTAATGTCTGTCTTTTAAGATTTAGGGTTTTTGAATTTCCACATAATAAGTTTTCAAAATCTGACAGTTTGGAAGTGACATGTGGATTAATTTCTTGAAACAAATTGATTCCCATCATAAAAAACATCTCTCCATCTTTTTCCTGTATTTAATCAAGTCCAATATATTATCAAGCTATCAAGTCCACCCATAGCCCCCGCAGCCTATTCAAAGCCCTCCTTCTATTAAATCTATTATCAATACATCATTTTAAGGACATAGACATGTCTTCTTCTTAAGAAACGCTTGAAATTCCATGCATTTTGGTCTAAACGTCATACCCAAATTAAAAGTGGTACAGCTCCCATATACTTTGGCCCTCTGGGGTGTGCCTGATATCATTGAAAAGCTAACACTCTGTTATGAGTGTTAGGGCAAAACTAGGCCACAGAGTTACAGAGGCTAGAATGGAGGTTTTTTATTTCCATCCAAGTCAGGCATCTGTAAAATTATTAAAATACACTGCTGTAAACACATCTGGTGAGATACAGATAACACAATACCATAGCCACATGTCACATGGATTTTATATGAATTGTTTTCTACAGATATGTCTGTGTGTTTTTCTTATTTCCATTTGAAAAGTGCAAAATACAAAAATTCTCAAATACACAAACACACCCACATCAATCACCACAGCGACAAAGTGTGCCGTCCACGGTACAGTACTAAGAGGTTAAGGGAAAGCCTACTTGATGGAATCAAGTATCTGTCTTCCCACAATGTCACGTTATCTGTCTTTTTCTTCCTTTTCTGTCTGTCTGCATCTTGGCTTCTCTAATTGGAACTATCACGGTGCAGTTCCTCTTGGCTCTGCTGCCTGTTGGAACACAGGAGACTGGTACTTCTGTGTGTGTGTGTGTGTGTGTGTAAGATGTTAGACAGTGGCCTACAGTACAGCAGATTTCCCCTTAGTGCAGCATAGAGGAACAGAGGCATCAAAGTAACAGCTGTGATAGACAGTAAAGAACAAGTGTCATAATGTTGTTGAATCTAACTAGGTTTACTATGCTCACGTCTGATTTTGTATTCAATCATTTAAAATCTTTCCGCTATGTTCTTTGCAGGTATAGCATACTTGATTTCAGCCTGAATTAAAAACTAATGTTCCAAATATAGACATCATATTACATGTGAAGGAATTGAGGTTCAGCTCACCTTCGGGGTTCCTGGAGTGGCTGCTCCATCCTTGGGTGAAGTGTTCTTACTGCAATCGAGAAAGAAGAAGAAAAAAGGATGGGGTGAGTTATGAAGTGCAGTGTTATGAAGTGCAGTATATATATATATATATATATATATATATCTGGACTTACATGTATGTGTGCTTGTGTGTAAGCCTCTAGCGTGTACTGACATATTTTATTTAAAAAAAAACCTTTAATTTAGTGGTAAATGAAAACATTACTGCTAATGGCAGGATTACTAAGAACCGAATCAGCTGGATGCAATCATTCTCCAGATTTGTCTCAACATACACACACACACACACACACACACACACAAACACACACACACACACTCACAAACAAACAAACACACACACAATTTGTGGCGGTGGAAATTTCTGATTTTGCAGTGATTTGATTTTGCGGTCGCTTTGACTCTGAGATATGTGGTGGACAATTTTTAATGTAACAGGGACGAAGGGAAAGTGAGGAGGGGGGCACATAGAGAAAGGGGGAGTATTAAGATGTTAGACAGTAAAAAATAACGAAAGAACGATATGTTCCAGCAGATGTGTGTAGCTGGATACTTCGGTGCTTGTGTTTGACATTTTAGATGAGAGGTGAATGATGGAAAGTCTCATATATCAACTAGCCTCTATTGTGCTACGTTGTTACTTTATGATCTTTTCTTTTCATTTTCTTCCCATCTTTATTTGGTTGCCTCGTTTTTCTTTTGTTGCCCTCTCCTCCTTCTCTTTCCTCCCCTTTTTTCTCTCTCCATCCTTCCTTCCAACCTTCTACCTCTGCTTTTTATCTCTCTATGTCTCTCTCTCTGTGACTTTCACCCGAACACAGAGATACAGTTCTCTGAGCTTCTTGAAGCATTGCTTGACGTTGACAAAGCGAGACTGGGTTGTCATGTTTGCTTTGAGACCCTGTTAGTACTCCAGACCCACTCGGACACACACACACACACACACACACACACACACACACACACACACACACACCATGGAAAAAATGGGCCTGAAACTGAATTTGCTCGACCTCTAATCTGACAGCATGCCTTGGTAGACAAGGGATTTTCTTTTTCAATGGCTGGGTGGGTGGATAATAAGAATAAAAAGCCTTATTTTTTCACTTATCTGAGAGAAGCTTTTACAAAGTGGTGCACAAGAGCAAGACAAGGGAAATATAAGACAGGGATATAATGCATAGCTGCACACAGATATGAAGAAATGTCTGATGTGATAGAGGGAAGTATAATGAAAGTATTTTTTCCTCATGCTCATTCTGTGATGGGGAGTGTCGTTCATGTTTTTACTTTACATCACTAGGTTTTTCAAACAAACCAGCAGTTGTTTTTTGGGGGAGGACAGTCTTGAAATCTCGAAAAAATATCAAACCACTGGATATTAGGTTAATAAGTTGTTAGAATTATAATTAGTTATTAGTTGTCATTTTAGTTTTCATTGGTACTTTTCTGATGTGATTGATGATCTGAGATTAGTAGCCATTGCAAGTGAGAGAGTGCCAGTGTACAGTATATACAGGTGTCTGTGTATGTATGAACAAGTCTGTGTGTCATTACTGTCTCGGTGCTGTGTGTGTACCCATGGATGTGTGGAAGCTGAATAGCGGGCCTCATCGTCACCAACAAAGAGAATAAACATGGATGATACAGTCAAGCTGCTGTGTAATGCAGGGGATTCTGCCAACACCACACCTGTCTTTCCCTTTCTCTCATCTCTCTCTCTCTCCTTCTCCCTCTATCATTCTTTTATTCATTACCTGGAACCTCTGCAGAGGCATCAACAATAACAGCCACCTCTACCTGCTTGTTGACAGTGTCAAACAGTGACAAGAAAAGGAGGGAGAGGGAGAGAGGAAGAGAGAGTGAGAGAGGATAGCAGCTGCATGCCTGCCACGATGGGAGAAAATTGCCACAATGACACAGGGGGTGATAGAGATGAAAGGGAGTGAAGAAGGGGAAAGAAAGAAAAGAGGTAGAAGGAGATGAAATGTGAGGTGAGAGAGAGAGATGTGGTGAGGGAAGAAGAGCGAGCAACATAAAGAGAGAGAGATCGAGCAAGGGAAAGATGAAGGAAGGCAGAAAACGAGAGAAAGAAAAGGAGGGATTGATAGGGAGAGTTGGTGTGTCGCCGCCTCTTCTCGCAGTTACACACGTCTGTTTGCCCGGTTCTATGAATTTTTGATAGGGGGGGTTATGGGGCTGGAAATTCCAGCTGCCTGCCATGTCAAAACAAGGAGAAGAGTGTGGAAATGAGCAGCACAGCAAAGCGAAACAAACACATAGACGGGAGGCAAAGGAAGGAGGGGAGGAATAAAAGACGGAAGACAAAGCAATTTAACATGTGTTGTGGTAATGAGGCCTGTGTGTGAACAGGGGGAGAAAGGTGAGGGCATGTGGGTGCTTCAAACTAGTCTTACAACACACTGTCTCACCAAGTCCCCTCTCTGAACTTGTTAGAGGGGCAAGAACCTGTGAGATCCTGAAGAGGAAGTAGTCATAAGAGATCAGGTGGTGCGTCAGGTGGTACCTTTTTGTTTGTTTGCCATCTGTGATACAAGTGAAGGAGAAAAAAATGGAAGAGATGGACTTTGTGTCCACTGACTTAAACAACATAACATCTTTCTCATGTCATTATAATATACAGTTTTTCAAAATAAAAGTGCAAGTACAAATGTATTAAACAATTTGTAATTTGGAAGCAATTCCATTCAGTACAACTGCCCACTTCTATAAGCTTGATTAAAACGGCATTAATCCTACACAAGCAGAGACAGACTGAGTTTGATTGACAGCTAGTTGGAGTCTCTGCCCCTCCTACCTCCACTCCCTTTCAAAGGGAGGGAGAGAGAGAGAGAGAGAGAGAGTCAGTGGGAGTTGGGTGGAAAGGAGGGATGGTGCTAACCTCAAGATACTGATTGCTTTTTGCCTTTTTGTGCCGTCTGCTGGAGAGGTGGGGGTTTGCTTTTGTGAAGGCAAATTGATTATGCAGAAGGAGGAAGAGGAGAAGTAGGGGTATGAAGAGGAGGGGGTGATGGGGTATGTAGATTACTTTGCCCCCACGAGCCACCTGACGTTTACAGGGCATGATAGATTACCATTTGCTCAACTGTGTGTGTGTGTGTGTGTGTGTGTGTGTGTGTGTGTGATTTCCATGTCCATACACGAGAAGCTGTGGCCCATGTACAAGCGGCAGGGCACGCTGACACAAGAGAGGACAGGTTGGCAGTTGTAATGAAACACACACACATGTAGAGAAGAGAAATAGAAAACAAATGGAAACACACAGCACAGATATTCACAGAAAAGGCCAGGCAGATATGGGACACACACATTTTTCACACCAACATACTCAAACACACACCTTCGTTTCCATACCCACAGCTCTTTCATTCAGCAAGCGCTGGTCATTAAAGGCAGATTTACTACAAATTGGACCAAATTCCCACTGTCACTTTCAATGATGGCTGCTGCCATGCAGAGAGCTGAGGAGAGGGAGACAGTGCATGTGTCTGTGATATAGAATGTGGTTTTGCAATATAAGACACACACACACACACACACACACACACACACACACACACACACACACACACACACACACACACACACACACACAGCACTTTCTGCTTCTATTCCCTCTGACACACATACAAAATCTGTGTTTGTGTGTATGTAAAGGAAAATGTATCAAAATATCTTAAAAGGTTATCCTTTGCATTCTCCTGTCCCTCCTTTTGTGTCCCTCTTTTTTATTTTCTTGTGGTGTGTGTATGTGTCGGATGGGTTAATGGCGAGTAGCTAAATCAGCCAGCTGTGACGTTAGCCACCATCCAATCTCACCCGGGATGACGCTATTTCCTTAAATAACCGTGTGTGTGCTTGTGTGCGTGCGTGCATGCGTGCATGCGTGTGTGTGTGTACACAGTCTCTCAGACCCACAAAGGGAAGGGCAGACTACTAACCTTTATTAATTATTGAAACACCTCACCATATCAGACAATGACGGATGGATGACTCTCATTCAGTGCTCCCATGTAATGTAATCTATTCCATTCTATACTATTCTATTTTGTTCTATTCTATTCTCTTCATTAAGATCCACCTTTTTAGCCAGATCTCACAGGCTTGTATAAGGGATTGAGTGTGCTCAGGTGTCATGGAGATGGCTTAGTTGTTGGAAAAAACAACTTAACCATCGCCATGATAAGTGAGCAAACTCTATGGGCTGATGAAGGCCAAGAAATATGACTGACAGCTCAGGAAAAACCAAGTTGACATGCGGATAACCCAATTTTTTTTTAAATTCTATTCTTTGTGTCACTTAGTTTGTTAGATGTCTGTCTTTGTAAAGTTATTTTGTAATAACTTTTATCCACTGAGATTCATTTTGAACTCTTACATTCTTTTCCTAACTCCTCATTCAATCTACTTCTTCGTCATTATTCTTTTATCACCACGCTTGCCCAACTTTTCTGGAATCTTCCTGACTTGTTTCTGAGATAGGCAAATGTGTTTGTTTTTTCTCCATTACTTCTCTGTAACTGTCATGCTGTCTCTACCTACATCCTTTCCTACTCACAAAGCCAGGAAGAAATACACTTGTTGACCTGTTCACATTGAGGATAGTGGGTTCATCCCTGGTTACCGCTTTGGTCCTATATGTTAGCGTGCAGCTTTTAGAAACATGGTGAAATCAGGTAATGATAAAATGACAGGACTGGGTTGAATGAAGACAGATTGAAAAGAGTTTGGGAAGAAAAGTAAAAAAAGGGAACTAAAGAGGACATGAGTAAGGTTGGATAGGGCAAAGAAAAGGCAGTAGATAACAGGGAGGATTAACGAAGAAAGAGAAAGATGGAAGGATGGGGAAACAAGAAGGAAGATGAGGGGAACAGGCTGAAAAAAAGAGAGGAACGAGGAGGATCGGTTCAGTATCTTGACATGGGCAGACGGGAGGAGGGGTTTTGGTAGGTGTAAACGGGGGTAAATGAAGTGTGATTTCCATGTGAGGTGACGCTATCTGTTGCCCTGTTCCTCCAGGTTAATGGGGACTATCATAAAGCTGGGCCGCTAAGGTGGACACTGGGTCATACACAAGCACAGCATCACACAGGCCACACTGGTATGTATACAAACACACGCAGCCATACGTGCGGTCAAGGTGAAATATGGATCCTAATGGTTGTGTCCCATCGTTAAAAGGGCTTGGAGTTGATTTATCCACCGTAAAACAGCACGTGTAACTGCCATGAGGAGAAGAAGGAGGCGGCAGTGAACCTGAGGTCACAGGTTTGAATCCAAATCCCTGCGGGAAACACTTAGCGTTACGTCGACGGCATGCCTCTGCCTTTTACGCAGATTTATGGCAGCAAAAGCTGTGCTTGGAAAGAATAGCAGTCAGTGAGCCTGACATAAAAGTTGAGTTAAAGCTCAGCCTTCACCCTACGCCTAAAAAATTTATTTATCTTTATAAGTATTTGTCTTAAGGATGGATATCAGTTTGATTTCTCTAGTTATAAAGATAAAGCTATGCAGAAATGCGTTTAGCTAAGCAGGAAGACTGAAAACACAGGAAAAGAGAGCTAGCTTGTATCAAAGGTTAATAAAAAAAAGATTTCAGCCACTACAATACTCCTTACATATTTTATCTAGTTAGCTAGCATGCTGACCGCCAATTCATTCAAGGGTCAGCTGGGTTTTGTTTAGAGTTCTGTTCATTAGGACTAGCTGTTGGGACTAGCAATGTTCATTAAACAACAATATCTCCTTTTTATTTCTCTCTATATAAAGTTCAAAAGCTACAACATGTAAATTAGATACGTCTCGGGGGGGGTTAGATGGCACCGATGGATGGCACCCCTCCCCCCCCAACTCCTTTGTTCTAAGCTAGGTTTAACTCTGAGCTAACTCTGTATTGGACAGACTCAGATGAAATCTTCTCTTCTAACTCTCAGAAAATGTTCATAAGATGTATTCACTTAAGACTTGCACAGTATACACACAACTTTGAAGTTGTTTTCTATTTGAACTTTTACTGAACTTGCAGTATTGTGCAGAGGTGTATGGGCGAGCAAGAAACAACTCGTTTCAGGCCTACCTGAAGCATATGGCAGCTAGCCTTTCTATCTCTGTCTCCATGTGCTCCTGTAGTTCTCCAGGCCTGAGCAGCACCTGGCAGATGGGACAGATTGGAGCCTGGCTGTCATACAGGGACATCTTCTTTTTACCTGGGGACAAGATAAAAAGCAAGGCAAATGGAGAAACATCAGTATACAGTATATATATACACAAATAAGAACCAGGCACACCAACAACTGTGTCCAGATTCTGTGTGGCATTAAAATGCATCTTATATGGATCTCAACTTATGAGTGATCTGATTTGAACTTGTATCTGTTTCAGCTGTTGGGAACTCTCCCTAGTGTCACACAAATACATACACAAATTATGTCAGTATATATAACAAATACTTTACAGTAGGCTACATGTTAGGTATCTCTTTAACAGAGACACAGAGGCCTTGTCTAAAGACTAATGTATCCAACTGTGTTTGTATTTATCGTACTACACACACTCCACAAATTTGACCTGGCAGCCCGTCAATTTACCAAGGACACTAAAGGAAACTTTAGCATTGTGTATTCTTGCAAGCACCAAGGCTTTAACCATAGTTTTATTCTCTTAAACCACACACTTTAAGTGTTATAATTTTGCTTTACACACAGACAGAAAGGGGAATATAGTGCTGTACAGTCTCCACTGTGTCCTCTCAGGTCAAAGCAGATTTAAAGAAGTGTCAGCCATGGATGAGATAATGCTGTATAGAGTCTGCCAACACTACCTCACTTCATTGTCCTTGATCAGCAGGGCACAGGGTGGGGCCCACCTGTATGTGTATGTGTATGTGTGTGTGTGTGTGTGTGTGTGTGTGTGTGTGTGTGTGTGTGTGTGTGTGTGTGTGTGTCGGAAAGTGCGCACTTGGCATTTTTTGCATTTCATCGTCTGTGTGCCTTTGTGTGTGCGTAAGTATAGTAGTATACGTCTTACTTTCTCAAGTTATATTTGAAACTGCCTGGCTAAAAATAACATCTATTGAAAGTGTCTCGGTGCTTAATGTTGGAGGACACTTCCTGATTTCCTGTATTTAGCCAATGACTTGGGCTTTTTTTAGTAAGGGAACATGGGCTCCGCCTCAGCCAGGATATCCCGTTTAGACTTGCTGTCACCACGGCAACAAGAAAACCAGGTACAGGGGGACCCCCTATCTGTCTTGTATTTTTTTGTTTATCACACACACACACACGCACACACGCACGCACGCACGCACACACGCACCCCTCTGGGGACACGTATCCTTGCTCACATATTGGTCTGTCAGAACAGTTTCCTGCAAGAGAACTCATCAAGAGACAACTAGTGGGGAACCACACACCTCAACACACAATGCCACACACACACACACACACATCACCCCCCGCCCCTTGCCTTTTTCAGAGCGTGTGTGTGCATACCGGCCTCCAATTCTCCTGCACCGCTACTTAACAGAGCCACAGCACTGGACATGTTAAGTGACTTTGAAAAATAGGTAATCGATTACTCTCTATCTATCTCTCTGCCGCTCTATCTCTACCTCTTTTTTTCCACAACTTTCCCTCTCTGTGCTTTCTCTCCAGACTCATCCATTTCTAATTTTCTGCTCCCTATCATCCACTTATTTGTTTCAATTCTTTCTCACCTCTCTTCTTTCTCTCATCTCCTCTTTGATTATTTTGTTGTTGGCCTCCCCTTTTTCATCTTTCTTTCTTTCTCTTTCTCTCTTTCTTTCTTTCTTTCTTTCTTTCTTTCTTTCTTTCTTTCTTTCCCTCTCTTCTCTTTTTTCTGTTGCCCCATCACTTTCTCTTTTCCCTCAACTCTCTCATTTTCTATGTTGCTCATCTCCTTTCTTTTTTCTTCTTCTCTGCTTTATTGTCTACTCCACCACGCTCCCTCCAGTACATTTCCCTTTGACTCCTTGTTTCTCCATCTTTTTTTCTCTGCCCCCCCCACTCCCTTCTCCCCTGTATTGCTTTGACAAGATAATTTGAGTCATGCCGAAGCCGTCGCCATCCGCCACGGCAAACAAAGAAAGATCCAATCCCTGTCTGCAGCTGATGGAGCTTTCTATTTCGGAGACAAACACACACCTGGAGGACGCACACACACAGGCATGCACACAAATATATGCCTGCGCTTGATTATTTTTAGGCTTTTGTTATGGCTTGTTTTTTATGTTTTGTTATAAAATGTCCTTTTTTTAAAGTAGATGTTTTTATTTTGCTCAGTGTGAGTACACTTTCTTTTAAGAATTCCACTGTGCAGGCATTTTCCTTTGAAGTGACTTTTATTTGTATTATGTATTAACAAAAAAGTGATGAAAAGGAAATGCAGATGCCCGGGTGTGACAACAGAATGTCAACAATAAACAACAGGGAAGACTAAAGTGGAGAAGTTTTGTGTCAATTGATTTGAATCGGTTTGAATTCAGCTGCTGTAGACACTCAAATTGAACTTGCTCTGTGTGATGGAACAGGTGAATATTTATTTCCTGGTCTTTCTTTTCTTTCTCAAATCCATGTTTTTTTTTTTTTTACTTAGCTGTCACTGTCTCTCACCCTTTTTTCACTCTCACCCCTTGTGTTTCTTTCCTTTTTCCCCTCTGTTTCCCTCCCTCCATCAAGTGCTCCCTGAGGAAAGTGAGTGATGGTGAGAGGCAAAGGGACAGATAAATCCAGTGGAGAAGAAGAAGAGGAGAAGAGAAAGGGGGGAGAAGGGTGTGAGGGGGTGTTGATGTGATGTCGCACACCAGGCTTGTCAGCACCTTAAAGATGATTAATGTTGGAGCACACACACACACACACACACACACACACACACACACACACACACACACTTTCCCACATGACCTCACAGCTCAAACACACGCAAACACACACACACACACACCCTGCGGCGCAACATGGGTGCGTTTAATCTCTGGGAGAAGAGGGAAGGTATCAGAGTCAGAGAAGGGAGAGGAGGGGTGAGGAGGAAGAGAGAAAGGGCTGGACAATAACATGGAAATAGGCCTGACAGGACTTTTTAGTGTTGAGATTCTTCAGGGAAATGCCGGCTGGCGGAACGAACGAGGGATGGATGGATGCGTGGATGGAGGAGAGGAGAGAGGAGGTGTGCATCTCTCTGACAACCATGATGGAGTGTAGGCTTGATCCCCCTAATGTGCCAAGATGGATCGTCTCATCTCTCTTTCTCTCAGACTTTCCTTCCCTTCTATCTTCCTTTCTCAATCCTTCTGTCTGTCTTTCTACTTTGCTCGATTTCTCGCTCCTTCCATCTCCTATTTTCACCGTTTGTTTTTTTCTCTTTCCAGATATCTTTCTTATTCTCTCTGTATTCAACCCGACCATTCCTCTATCACTCTCTCCTCTTTCACTGTCTTCTATCTTTTTCATCTCTGTCACTTGATCCACTTAATGGCTCTCGCTGGTTTTTGTTCATGTCACAAAAGCATAGCCGCTGACTTTTTGTATCTTCTGTCTGATTTATTTACTGGCTGCTATAGTATTGACATGGACACTTTGGCTGGTGTAATTCAATCCAAAGAGTCCCTAATTCCTATTGTACCTGTGTGATTTAGTCTGGGCAATGTATACAAGAATATTTTTCCAGTAACAATGCACTTGCATATCCTTTATTGTCAAAGCCAATCACAGATATAAAAGCATATGCAACTTCAATGTATTTGAATATGTTTTAGAGTTGAGAAACAGAAGTAAAGAGTTGTTTTCTGTAGCGGACATCTAAAAATTATCAGTGCAAGATCATCAATAATAATAAACCATGTTAAGTGTATTTTTTTAAGCTAATAATGATTAAAAAAAAATAATAATAATAGAACCCATATTTAACATGAAAGAAGATATTTAATAAATAAAATAATGAGGAATACACATACACACACACACACACACACACACACACACACACACACACACACACACACGTAAACAGGTAACTAAAGACACAGATGGTGAGGCGGAGAAAGCTAGATCATATGCAAGAGTGGAGAGCCAAGAGAAGGAATCTTTCTATTTCCATCCCTTCTTTCTTTGCAATAGCATTGGCATTTGCCCGTCCTTTCATCCTAATATTCTCCCTTTCCTTCCTGCTTTCCTTCCTTTACAAGCTTATTTTCTCTGTGGTTTGGTCCTTGTGCCCTTTCCTTTGTTTTTAATCCTAGTTTAGGTTTCAGTAGCTGGGGTGACAGATGACAAATGTGGCAAATGTCTGTCAGTCATACTCATAGACATAATGAAGTTTAATCCATTTTGACACTCAAAGCATCCTTTATTTAAAAAATATAAAACGTTTAACTTTAAAGCTGTGCACGCACACGCGCACACACACAGACACACACACACTCTCCCTCTTACTCTCTCTCTGTCTCTCTATGTCTCTCTACCCTCTCCTGTGCTTCTTTGGTCCAGATGAAGTGGGAATCAATAGATTCTAGATAGCGCAGGCTCCAAGTCACAGACTACAATGAGCTGAGGTAAAAGGCCACCTCCAGAGAGAACAGGGATTGTCAGCTCAATACTCGCTCTCAATGGGGCCAGAGATAAAAAACCATTTGGGGTGTCCTCATGGCTCAATGGGCTAAGAGGCACACCATGTACTCACAACACTGTTGGTCCAAATCCTATTTAATGACCTGTATTGCGTGTCATCCTTTCGCTTTTATCTCGCCCATCATTCCTTTCTCTCGGGATACAAGAGATTGTATGTAGGACTGTTCTTGAGATCAAAAAATAAATAAAAATATCTCATGTATGGCTTTGGATTGAATATTGTGCTGCAGCAATCAGCAATTTAAGGGCACTTTTGCTTTGAATGTGTCCTCTTTTTAACTAGTTGGATGGAATATTTACAAAGAAACACAGAAATGTCTGAATTGCCATGAACTTGACCATTTTCTATCTTTTAAGTCTGTTGCATGGGATTGAATACACTTGTAAAGTATACACACAATCAGCTAATGAACACTGAGCATGTAAACTGGATTTAAGCACAACAATAAGAGTCAGAAAAAAGAGGAGAGCCAGATTTATGAGTTGGCACACATACATAATGCTGGTGGACACACAGGTACACACACACACTGCAACATCCACACTCGCAACACACATAAGCACATTTCCCAAATGGAATTACAAAGTGTCTACATGTAGAGGCTGTTTTTCTGTCCTTGAACAACTGTCTTCTCCTTGTTTGCGTGCGCACACGCACACGCACACGCACACGCACACGCACACACACACACACACACACACACAACCATTCCCCCTCCTTGTTGTTCCCCTAAATGAGTTTTCTGACATGCATCAAGTGTTTATGCCCGCTACCCCTCTTTTCTCCTCATCTACCTCCTCCTCCTTTTACCCCCTCCCTTCGCCACTCGTCCGGCCGGTTAGCTATAACACCCGCCAACATCGGTAAACAAGGAAATCTCTCAGCCGCGGCCTGGTGTGTAACTGCATTACCGCGACCGATAACCTCTTCAAATAATGTGCGATAAGGGGAATTTGATTTGATTCACGGGAAGGGAAAGAGGGGCCACTTCTGCTCCCCCTCAATCTATTTCTTTTCGTTATTTCTTTCTTTCTCTTTCTTTCCCTTTCCTCTCTCCCTTCACACCACCATCCTCTCTTCTTCTTTTCACTTAGCCCAAGGGGGCCAACCCTCCTCCTTCCAGCTCATCTCCCCTTATTTTACCCCCTCTCCGGAATGACACCGCCTCGCATCCACAATCAAATAAATCCCACCAAGGTGTCAGCCTTCATTTCGACTCTCCCCTCTCTACTCCCTGACCAACGCAAGGTGAGGTGAGAGGCCCCCGTAAAGCCATCATCTCCATAATGGCAAATATGAGCCCTAAAGCCCCAAACCAGGGGCCGCATTAACACAAATGGGACTAGCAAGGTGTGTGTGTGTGTCTGCGTCTCCCAGTGAGGTGATATGTTTTTTTCTTAAGTGAGCTGTGATTTAAGCAGGCTAGACACTAGGCTGATCACTACCTCTCTCTCTGTGTGTGTGTGTGTGTGTGTGTGTGTGTGTGTGTGTGTGTGTGTGTGTGTGTGTGTGTGTGTAAAACAGATGAGGCTGTGCGGCTCATTCAGAGGACATTTGATGAAATGGAACGGGGGTCAACTTCAGTTTGCCACCCGTGCCGCGTTGTGCTTCTCCGTGCATGTGTGTGTTTCCTGTGTCTGTATGACCGTGTGTGTGTGTGTGTGTGTGTTTGCACGTTCTCACTCCCTGACAATGATGCATGGTGCTTTTAAATAGCACTCCTCCACGCCCTGCTCAAAACTCATCACCAGGCTCTTTCACTATCCCTCCCCTAGCTCCCTGGGGTTGTCAGTTTTAGAAAAGCAAATGAAATGTCGGCGCGGTGGAGAGGAGGGATGAAGAGATGGCTGGATAGAGGGATAGAGAGGGTAAAGTGTGTGTGTGTGTGTGTGTGTGTGTGTGTGTGTGTGTAATAGTAGTAGTAGTAGTAGTAGTAGCAGCAGCAGCAGTGTGGCTGTGTTAGCTGTCTGTTTAAGTCAAGGGACTATTTCTGTGAGAAAGAGTGAAATGTAAATCAGATCAGATTAATTTTACATGGACAGAACATTTTAGCAACCTGGGAACACTATGACTGCTGACTACATGTAGGATATTCTTTCATTATGTCATAGGGAAAAGGTTTGGGCCTGGTGGACAGCATTTTCAGGCCCACTTTGCTCTTTAATAGAAACTAAAAACTGAAAGAAATGTACATGAAATTTGGAGGATTTAGGTAAACAAACAGGAAACACCAAGATAATAAGTCATGAATCATCAGCTGCCTGGTTTTAAACATACGCTGATAAATGGTCATGTAATGATCCCTGTGTGTCTGTCAGCATGTGTAATGTGGGTCTTACTCCTGGGACCCTACTGCACGTGTGCCTGTCTGAAAGACAGCAGTGTGATGCTGGTGAGGTTATCTCTAACTACTGACAGCTGTTTATTTAATCAATCACCTTGTCAGTGTGTGTGTGTGTGTGTGTGTGTGTGTGTGTGTGTGTGTGTGTGTGTGTGTGTGTGTGTGTGTATATGTGTATGTGTGAGAGTGGGTGTGATTGTGTTAGAGAGACACAGTGGCGAGGAAGAAAGAAGTAAATTAATGGAGCATTAACCAAGCACTGACCCACAGAGCAGAGGCACAACTAGCCGCTACAGGCTAAATCTCAATTCAAAAGACCTATTACCCACAACACACACACCTTAGCAGGAAAAAAGGAAGAAAAACAAATATTACTGATTCTTTCTTGTGCTATTTAAAATCTTATGTTATAACTCACTTTAAAACTACCAAAAATAGTTTTGTCCTAGCGGCAATCACTCTATTAAACAAACTGTAGAATTGGAATTATTTGCACAAAACGCAGGAGCACTACATACATGTACTGTTTTCTAGTCTTTCTATCCATGTTTTACTGTCTGTTTCATATGTTTTCAATGTTTCAAAGTTTAAGGATATCCTACCTCTTAGACTCTAAACCTAGTTTACCCATAGGTACCATAAAGTAACCTGAACCTGAAATTGAAATATCCATTACTTATTTTATTACACTTTGAATATACTTGTTTGGTATGGCTTTTGAGAATCCTGCATTTTTCCTTATTGCTGTCTTATTTGTTGGTGTATAATCAAATTGCCATTGAAAAAGAGATACAATGAAAGAAAAATTATTTTAAGATACATTTTTTATTTTGTTTTCACTGACCTATGCCCTCTCTCTTCTCCTCTCTCTGCTCACTGTCTGTATTCCATTTCTCCTTCCTCAGCTGTCCGGAGGAAGGGGGATACCTGACGGAGAAGTGTGGGCGTGAGGCCTGTCGGCAATCATTTCCATCCCAAAGGGGCCTCATCACGACGGGTATGTGCCGCGTCATTTGGCAAAGAGGGGCATCAGCAAGTTTGAAATAGACAGCCTGACTCAGCCCTAATCACACACACACACACACACACACACACACACACACACACACACACACACACACACACACACACACACACACATTTTTGTTTGAATTTACTCTAACACTTCTATCTTCTATTGAAAGGATTAATAATTAATAAATTAATCTTGAGAAGTTAATTTTGTTCACCTTTCTCTCTGACAAACAATCTGGCTGCATGTCAGTGCAATAGCCCCGCCACACAAGCACCTACAGAAATAAGGCTGCCCTTCACATTACCTCTCTACGAGTTATCTCTCTCATCTGTTCTCCTTTTTTCTTTTATTTTCTGGTCTTTTATCTTCCCTTTCACTCTTCCCCCTCTCCTCTGATTCCACCCTCCGTCCTCACTCTATCTCTCGCGCCCTCTCATTATCTCTCTCCCTCCTGCTTTCATATGGTCTAGCAGCTGAATTAATTACCAAAGCCAATTAACGCTAGATTGGCTGATGTTTTAACTAATTAGCTTTAATGAGGGTGCCATGGCTGCCTGCACTGTGTTAATTGAATCCTAACAGCGGAGGGGGAAGCCTGTGGAGGCAAAATGAAAGGGATGGATGGATGGATGGATGGATGGATGGATGGATGGATGGATGGATGGATGGATGGATGGATGGATGGATGGATGGATGGATGGATGGATGGATGGATGGATGGATGCATGGATGCATGGATGGATGGATGGATTGAGGCATGTGCACACTTACATTATGTACGCAAGCTGTTATTGATAATATTTAGAGCGCATCGCAGGAACACCCACTCTGTTGTTTCTTCTGGTTTGTCATTAACATTAATGGCCTTTATATATGAAATACACTCACACACATTCAGACACTCATAGAGAAATAAAGAGGGGGGGGAAAGGATACAATAAAAAAAGCAATATGATTATGTTATGTCACTGTGTGCATCGCCCTCATTTGCTGGGTAAAAGTTTGCCTTAGCTAACTGGGTTTTCTTAATAGAACTCATATCCGTACCTTGGATCTCCTCGTTATACCTAGCTGTATTTGTTATTGCAAAACGTGCCTTGCAAAGAGGAGCAGCAGATTAAAATCTTAGATCAATGTCAATGCTGTCCTTTCTGTGCCAGATTACCTGCTGCGTACCTGCACTTCATCTTCACCTGCCTTGTGATAGCAGGATCATCAGCGATGAGATGTGAAATGTCTGAAAAGCTAAAGCAAAATTCCACATGCAAGAATGTCATTTAGAAGCTGTAAATATATAATATAAAAAATAAAAAAATCTTAATTCCCTCACATTATCTGAATAGGCTGTCCAAAGGCAGAGAATGTACATTTTCTAATGAAAGGCCTGCTGTGTTTATGTTTGGCAAAGACAATTTCAGGGATAAAATAATCAGCCCAAAAAGTAATGAAAACATTACAAAATGTGTAGCCTTTTCGAACCCTTTCATATTAAACCTTTATTAAAACCAATCTCTAGTGCTTCTTTACAAATAAAACATAAAAGTAAGATATAAAATGGCATTAGATCCAACCAATTCAAATTGATATTAAATGACTGTAAATCCACAATACAACTATTAAGAGACATGGACCACATCCTCCCTCTGTGTGCCTGCTGCCATCCTGCTGATCTAAAGACATGAACAAGCGACAGATTGTCTGAGGTGGCTATAAAAATCTGCATGGCCGTGTAAGAGGCTTAATGATTTTAAAGTTACAAGAGAAAAGAGCCTGCAGTTGGTCTCATCCATCAAGTCTAGCACCGGCGTCTTCGCCAAATGGCCCTGCCACCTAACCTGGCGCTTAGCAATGCAGTGCCAAATACACCCTCCCTCTCTTACACATTTTGTCTTTGTCCCACTAGGACTGGATTATTTCTTTCCGTATTCTTTGTATCTCTTTCACCGCCTCTGTCCCCTTGTATTTTTTTAACCAGTTTTTCCCTCTTCTCTTGCTGTCTTTTTTTTCTATCCAAGCATCCAATAAGGCTATTTTAGAGAAAAACCGAAGACTCCAGCATAATTTAATAAAAAATAAAATGGGTATTATGAAAGTCCTTCCATCTTTATATAAAAATATCCCAAAACGTTAAATTCCTTTATTTATTTATTTTTTGTATATTTGCAGGGAAACACACCACAGCCGCTGAATTAATTCAAGAATGATAAATTCATTTATCAAAATCCACTGCAAGAGCACTCTTCCCCTACATGAATCAACACATTGTGCTCAATATCTTGAGAAATCAAGTTGAGCTTATACAGCCATTGCGAGATTGTGATTGAGTGTATTATGTCATCTCAAAGCCCCCTCCTGTAGACCCTTGGGCAAAATCCTTAACCACTTCCCACTGCAGCAACCCCCACCCCACCCACACACACACACACACACACACACACACACACACACACACACACACACACACACACACACACACACACACACACACACACACACACACACACACACACACACACACACACACCACCTCTTCCACTCCTCTTGCACATGTTCACCCTTTGACCTGTTGTTGCAAACTGTAATCAATAGCACAATTTCCTCATTTTCTCTTACCCACTCGGATATCAGTGCATATGTTCAAGGCAACAGTAAGATGGAAGGACCAAATAAAGAAGAGAGAAGCAGCAAGATACGTTCTCTCCCGTCACTGCTGAGGTTCTATTCATGAAGATAAGACACTTATCAAATCCATGTTAACACTCACACATACCTATCCCTCAAGAGATGTGGTCATGTTGAGAAGAGGAGCGGGGATTTTCATGCTCATGTGCACAAATTCAGAGGCAGAACCTTTGCGGCATTGTACCACCTTTCTTCCGTTTTCCTTTCGCAAAATTTCTTCTCCCCTCTAAAAGTTCAAGAACAGGCCTCCTTAGGACAGAATGGGATTGGACACTGCAAAAATTGCCCCATTTAAACATCATATCTCATCTTAAGAATCTTGTTAATTCGTGCTAAATGAGAAAGTAAGACATTGACAAGAAATGAAGACCATTTTCAGCAGTGTCATTGCACCTTTTTTTCAATTACATGACAGATTCTTAGGAAGTCAGGTTTTTGCTAATAAAAGCTATAAACAAGGATTGTGTTTTCTGGTTCACTCTTTATGGAAATCACTGGTTAACATTTCCTTCTTTTCATTTCAACAATGCAAATGGTATATATATATATATATATATATATTGAGATAGCTATCATTAGAACATTTAGATTCATGGTTTCTATTAGTGACACTGCTGTCATTCGGACACAATAACAGCTCTAAACACACGTAGATATACAGCCGTGGTGACAACAATAGCCAAATGTAAATCAGATAAATAGATGAAATTGAACAGTCATTCAAACAGCCCTATTCAACTCTGAAGCCCCATGAGCCCTTTGTACAGCAGATGCTATTGTAGGTTAGTGTGTGTTTGTGCGAGTGTGTGTTGGGTTGTCAGCGATTGAGGAAAACCTATTTCCTCTTGCTGAATCCCCGGCTCTAAATGATGGATTGATATCTCTCTCGCTGTGGATTATATGCGCATATATGTGTATGTGTGTGTGTGTGTGTGTGTATATGTCACTAGCCCTCTCAGCCTCTTGCTGCCTCTCCTCTCAGGCCCTTATCAGCTCTTGTCACAAACAGAGGATAGGGGATAATCCTTCATACAAGGGGAGCAGTCTGGCCTTCCATCTATCTAGCTGTCTGTCTAGCTGTCTGCTATATTACCCCTCTCACCGGAGTGTCACCGGAATAGAAATCAAACGGACACAAAGCAAACTTCCTGCATCTCAGTAATGTCTGTTAGACATCTGTTAGATGGAAAGTTTAATGAGAACAACACTCACAGTGTTTTGTACAGAGTTTTTTTTTCAGAAGTTTAATGCAAATATGTTGTAATTATTTGCACTGACAGTAAACATTTAAGTTGAGAGTTTGTTGATGGGAATTCTGTGATTTCCTTGGGTGTCATGTGTCTTAGTTGAAGTATCATTTAGGAAAATGACTGCAACCCCAGATCATGAAAACTTTCCTTAGTTCCTGGTCAGGCCTACGCCTTGGGGTGCTGTGTTGTGGTTTGGGTGCTTGCCACGTCTTCATGACAGTGGGTGTTGTGGGTCACCCTGAGTTCCCAGAATCAGAGCGTTCCCTGGCACCACACAGGAACCAGACAACAAGACTGTGACTTTCACAACATTTCATAATGTCACAGAGAATCATTTATACACAATTCACATAATATAATTTATATGAGCACTTTTGTTCTAAAATGAGATTTAAGAGACCAGTAAAAATAAAAATACAACAACATGAAAACATTAGGACAAACTGTTACCCACACTGACTTGTACCACTTGAGAAAAGACCTATTCCAGATGGAAAATCTTGTCTTATTATTTTTGGTTTAGCCTAAAATACATGACTACTTTATACCCACAGTACATTCTTTGTAATGCCTCTGTCTCTCTGTCTGTTGCTGATTCCCAGTATAATAATACAAGCCAGAAACAGGGAGGCGGATGTGAAAAAATAAAACCGGTTGATTGGAGCAGATCAAAAATGTCTATCTGCTGGAGTGGGGTATTGCACAGGTCACACCTGAGGCTATTTTGGAGTGAGTGTGCGTTTGTGTATGTGTGTGTGTGTGTGTGTGACAAATAAGATACAGTGCGATTGCATCACACAGCTGCAATTGGACATCATTGTGATGGTTATGAATCTGCTATCTCATCTCATCATCTCTTCCTCCATCCTTCTCGTTTCCGGTCCTTTCCTTTCCGCCCTCTGCCTGCTGATATCACATTGTCCAATAGAGGGGGATGTTTCTCTACACTTTGCTCTTGTTTCCATGTCCATCATTTAGTTTACGACTGTAAAACGTATGACTTCAATTATTATTAAAGTATTTCCAAAACATTTTCACTTGTGTGAGTATTTGTGTTATATTTTATTCCTAACACAAGAATAAAAATAAAATCAAACTACAGAAAGCGGAAGCAGTTTATCGTTCCTAATTTTTAGAAACTTTGTGGAATTTATTTTTTAGCACATTTTCTTTCTCTTTCTATCTCTCTATTTTTCTTCATACTTATTGATTCATATGATATCAACATCTTGTGATAATGCAATACCATGTATGTCCAATTGTCAGATAAAATGCAGGATTAAGTGTTGGGTGGGCATGTTGCAGTAAATAAAAATGCTTTGTCACAAAGAAGAAGACGTTGAGTGTGTTTTTCTTAGCTCATGAAAAGTTGTTGGGAGTTACATGGTTATTACTGGACAGCTCTCTTACTCACGAGTTCTGTATACGGAGAGTTTGGAGGGTTTGAACTCACACACACACACACACACACACACACACACACACACACACACACACACACACACACACACACACACACACACACACACACACACACACACACGAAGGGTTGAGAGGACAGGTCTGCAGCTCAGATCAATAGAAAATTAAAGAGGCTGAAATGGTTTCTGCTAACATATTAACCCCTCTTCTCTTTTTCCCTTTCTACTCCTTTATCTTCTATCTTATCCATCATCTCTCCCTCCCTTACTCTTTTTCTCTCTGTGTCTCTCGTCCTCCCCTAATAGCCTGTGCCACTGACGGCAAGAGTGTTTCAAGCAAGTTGAGTATAGGTTTTAGTGACAGAGAGAGAAGAGATGTGTTTTTTAGGAATTTGAGTTTGAAAAACGGCAAGAGAAGAGAGGGTGAGATGGTCGGCTGAAGGGACGGGTGGAAGGATGGGGGCAGTAATAGCACCGAGACGACAGGGGCTTTGGATATTCTCTCTGGACAACCACACACATATACACACACACACTGTCTGGGGACTCAAATCTCAGAGCAATTTTCTGGCCAGATGATTGGCAGCTTGATGCGCATTCTTCCCCTTACAAGACTGGCTGATAACTCCAGCTATCCCATTCCATGCCGGCATCCCTCCCTCTCTTTTTCTCCCACTCTCACCATCTATTTTTTTTTTTTTTTGTGGCTGTGACTCTCTCAACACCCCCATGCCCGACCCCCTCCTTCTCCCCTCTCTCATCCCTCTTTCCATCCCTTCTTTTCCCCCTCTCTGTCTCTCTCTCTGGGCCTGTTGTGGGGCTATTACAATGACAGAGGCGATAAGGGACATTTATCACATGTGCGGCGAGGTGAGCGAGAGAAAGCCCTCAACAGGTCTATGGGGAGGAACTCACATGCACACACACATTCAGCATTGAGACATACAGAAATACACACAGTGCATGCACGCAAATGTGCAAGTACCCGTGCACATTAATGCACACAGACAGATAAACAGTCAGAGGTTTTACATGCTTGCACACAAATGCATAAACACACACACACACACACACACACACACACACACACACACACACACACACACACACACACACACACACACACACACACGCACACACACAGTGAAACAGTGAATCATCCTCCTTTTCCCCATTTTGTATTTTGCAGTTGACTGAGGCCAATTTCTCATAATTCAATACAGTTGAAAAATGAAACCCCGGTAAATCGCTACAGCGATTTTACAGATCCCCGCTTATCCTCATAATTCATTATTTCCAAACTGTAACAACATTACATTTCATTTGTAATGCTCCGCCTGCCTCAGCCATTTGCCAATTGTTATATCTTATTGTTTTCCCTCTCCAAGGGGGATAAAAGTGAGTTATTGGGGGAGAAATGGCGGCTGGCTGGGTGGCAGGCTGACTGTCCCTCGATCTGGCCCGTCTTCCTCTCCATCTGTCTGTCTGACTGTCTCCCTAACTAGCTGGCTGTAGTGAGAACACACACACTGAAGAGGCACAGGAGAACAGTACAAGTTGTTCTTTTCATTGTGGCGATGTGATAATGAGCCTATTGTTTGCAGCCTTACAGACACACACGTACACAGACTGACTGCACTATTGTTTGTCAGCACAGTGGTACAGTCAGATCCACAGCTGGATTGGTGCAGGGCAGAGACTGGGACAAGGATGGGGTGAGGATGAGGAGGAGATAAGGAGTTAGGAGAGAAACGTTTGGCATGTAAAATCTTTCTTTGCAAAGTAACTAGTAACTGTCTGCCAAAAAAATGTAGCGCAGTAAAAAGGGTACATTTGTTTTTCAAAAGTAGAGGAGTAGGAGTAAGAAGTAGCATAAAATCAAAACACTCAAGTACTTTAAAGTGTAGGTTTCAGCAATTAAATGTACTTGGCTAATTTCCACCACTGATGCAAAGACAGGATATGAAAGGATAGCCTTTTTTTTGGTTTTACATCCTGCTTTCACTCACACTATTTTGTCACATGTAAATGCTTGTGTTATATAACGGCGGCTGATCATGATGAGCTTCTTATAGTGCTTGGATATGGATGGAAGGTTTGTTTGCCACATGTAAAACATCAAATTATAAACTAATAACAGTTGAACACAGATCTATTTTTGGAATTGCCCATTTTACAATTTTCAAATATAAAAGAGAAAGAAAATGATGCCAATAATTGTCCAGAAAATGCAATAATTTTACTTTACAGGCACAATTTTTCGGAATCACTTTTTAATCGTTTTTTATCAGTCTAACTGCCCGGTTAAAAAACAAGACCTACAATCGAAGCAAAAAAAAAAAAAAAAAGAAAAAGAAATACATTATACTGCAGCCCATAAGCTTTCTGTCAATACTACTGAGAAATATCCTTTTACACCAGGTACTGTGAGATGACTCGAGAAGGGCGTCTGCAATATTTACAGCTTCAAAAAGAGGTTCTTCAAATAGGAAGAAAAAAAAAAAAATCACACAGATTAAATACTGGAATCGCCATTAATTTGAGAGCTAAAAACATACTTTGATGTCTCTTTCTCTCACACACACACACACACACACACACACACACACACACACACACACACACACAACCTCCTGCGATGTCCCATTCATCACAGCTGTAGCCACTCTCCAGCCCTGCCCATGTTACTGTACCCTGTCACACTGCTGGCTAAACAAACTGCTCCTTGATGTATGAGGGCCTACACCGGCCATAAACTTATTCACTTTTAACTAGCATGCTACCGGCCTGGCACGGCCAGACATCACCTTTACTGTGAGTGTGTGTGCGTGGTGTATGAAAACTGCCTGTGAGAAATTAACCCCCTGGGTACCGCCTCATAACTCACTCCTCTCTTTCTTTCCTCGCTCCTTCTCCTCCCTAACCATCTATCTTTATTCCTCAGCCCAGGCATTAGTCCTTTATCTATAACCCATTACAGTGTGTATGTGTCTCTGACAATAGAGGAAATGGCTCAGTGGTTGAAGAAGAAGGAGAAGTAGAAGAATAATAGCAGGTCTTATATGTCTTGCTGGACGACAAGCGGTTTCCTGTTAGTGAATGAACGACGAGGGTAAGTGTGGACATCAGTCTTAATGATGTCGCTTCTCCTTCTTCTCTTTTTATTCTCTTCTCTTCTCAGGAAGCAACCATGCTTTCTTGTTTCTCCTTTAATGGAGTACATCCAGATAAGACAAGAGAGTATAAAGTTATAACCAACATCAGGTTTATGGTTGAGCTTGTCATGTTGGAACCCTGGCAGGTGTCAACCCCCCCCATGTATCTCCCTTATCTCCCATGATGCTTTGCTGTTTTATTGACTATGTGTATTTATTGTCTCCAGTCAGTCTGGAGTCTATTGGATGACGCGCTAATCTGGCAGAACGAGATTAACTATTAATTGATAGCTGCAGTGTTATTAATAGCAATTGCTTCCTCCCCATTAATGCACAACGCATGCATGCACAGCAGGTAGACTTGCACACGTACTGGCACAAACATGTAAACAAGCACAAATGAAAGTGCACACACACGTCTTCGCCACCGACACACGCACCACATTAAGCAGCACCACCTATGTACACAGCTAGTAAAGGTTAATTACGTAGTTTTTTTCCACTCCTTTATGACTTCAGTAAGTTGGAACAGCATGGGCCTTGTTCTTATCAAGCAATAAATTCATTAGTGGCTAACACACCTCACTGGGGCAGCTCATTTAGTTCTGACAAACAAGATTAGAAAACAGCGTGGGCAAGGGGGTGGATCTGGACAGAGAGCTGTAAGTGCGTGGGACATGGATGTAGACACACAGGAAGACACCATCTATTTAGTATTAGGGCACAGGCTGCTGGCTAGCAGAGTTAGTCAGGTAATCTGGAAAGCAAGTCAGCAACCCAGCCAGCAGAGCTAAGCAAATAACAGAGCTAGCATTAATAGGGAATACTTAAGTGCCTTAAAGTGTACTAGGTTTCAGCAATTGAGTAAATATACTGGTAATTTCCACCACCGATGATAGAATATGTTTTGTTTGTTTTGTATCCAGCTTTTGCCAACACTATTTTGTCACATGTATCTGCTAGTGTTATTTAATGGCTCCTGATAATGTTGAATTTCTTACTGTAGTCTATTTGGATATGGATTAAGAGAAGTTTAGCAGTAGGTCTAAACTAAGGCATTACAGCCCCGTTGACAGTCAAATTTTACTGACTATTGACATGAATATGTTTTGTACAGGTAACACCATGAGTTGAGTCAGGTGAGGTTAAAATGGATTTGTTGAGGGGAAATAGATAGTAGTGGACAAGCCTGATCATTTCATTTAAGTGTAATAACTCTTACAAACTCAGACAAATACGCAGAGACACAAACACAATTTTCTTTAAACACACACTGCTATACCAAATATAGCTGTACTCACCTCTTCTTGTTGAATTAAATTGGCAAATATCACCTGCTATGTACAGAGGCAGACAGGCTCCTCCACACACACACGCACGCGCACACACACACACACACACACACACACACACACACACACACACACACACACACACACACAAACGACACCTTTTTTTTATGTCAGATGAAAAGGATGCCAGCTAGACGTCAGCAGGCAAATCAAAAATTCTATCAATCACAAGGTGTCATCATTAGGGCTTATCGTACACGCAGGATATGACAGACCTGTGTCTTTGTGGGCGTCTGCGTTTGCTAAGTACACGCGCACACACGCAAACACGCACACACACGAAGCATACACCCATATAGGCATATTGTCAGTTTAAGCAGGAATATGCACACAGTCGGCCTCACACACATAAAAAGAGATGTAAATATGTGTGTATTACCCACCTACTCACAGCACTTTGTACTGCCACAGCACTGGGATTTTCAACTGTGTCTCATTTCCATTACAGTTTGCGAGCAGGCAGACAGAGAGAGTAACAAGCTGATAAGTTTTGTTTACTTTCAATACGCAAATCAGAGTATATTGGAGAAATCACTAGATATGAAAGCGTAGCCTTAAGCACGTTGGAAGGCCTCTCATTTATGAAAGACAGACTCAGTGGTGTTATAAGCCATATTGGCACTGGATATAAACTGGATATTTCCCCACTGACTTGAAGGCATTCATGGTGACATGTGACACCAAGTTGAAGCAGAATTTAGCTCCTATTCAAAAGTTAAACTGTAGATGATTATCATGAATGAATAATCAAACAGAACGTTGTATCTGTTTTTGTGAGTCTGAATTGAATTCAGAACTCCATTGACAAAAGTAATACTTTTTAATGATATGACGTTTGTGTTGTGTTGTTCAGCTCAACACATTTCTATGCAAAAATAGTGGTACAATTAAAGCATATAAGGCTGTATGTGTTATATGTTTATATTAAGATCTCAGTTAAAATGTTTGGTTGTTAACAATGAAACCCATTTTTTTTTCTAACAGCTGTCATGTGCATGTACTTAAATAGTAATTTTATGGACCTTATTAAGGAAGTATGGTAGTCATAGAGGCTTACATGGTGATTTAGAACAAACAAACAAAAACATAATTTAGGACTCATAAAAATAGTTTAAGG
Organism: Percina caprodes; assembly: GCA_013375575.1. Classification (NCBI taxonomy): domain Eukaryota; kingdom Metazoa; phylum Chordata; class Actinopteri; order Perciformes; family Percidae; genus Percina; species Percina caprodes. Next base: position 194,493 of record JABXJD010000030.1, on the reverse strand, counting down.
TCATAATAATGATCCTTGCATTTTAAGTGAACCAATGCACCATAATGTACCTGTTAAGTCATACAAAATAATTTGGGAGAGTTATGATGGTGCTCACTCAGATGCCCATTTAGGTGAACTATTGAGGAAACTTATCATGTATTTAGGGAGCAGGGGAGCAGTGTTTAGGCCCAGTGTAGGGAACCAGGGCAAACACAAAACAGCAAGCTTATTTACAGACTGAAATGAGAGGCAGATATTTCAGGATCAAGTGCTCTGTTTGGAGGAGGGATGCACTCATTATAAACTACCTCTAAGCTCTCAGTCAGACACACAAACACACACACATGCAGACAGCAAATCATCTAATCTGTGTTGTTTAAAACTGTTCTTCTGCACTCAAATTAGGCCTGTGTTCGAAGCATATTGCTGCTACATTTAAAAAAATATGTAGTCTATATACAGAGAAAAACTGTATTGAGATTGGTGTGTCATGAGTGATTTATTTTTCTGGAAGTGGCCTTAGTTTTGCAATAGAAGGAAGAGGTTAACCCACATTGCCCTGACAATTCATACTGCAGTGTAGCTACAGCCTGTCCGTTAGCTCTCCTGAAACCACACGCAGCACACAGCCCTTTCTTTTTACTGAAACGGCTCAGCAGGTGTTGGTACTGTTACAGTGTGTAGTTACAGGAAGTGAGTACAACATACACAGATGGGGGGGATTAGCTAACATTGTGGTGAAAGAAGGGAGGGAGGAAAAAAGATTGGGTGATTGAAAAGACAGAAAAGAGGAGGTGTAAAGTGTGTGTGTGTGTGTGTGTGTGTGTGTGTGTGTGTGTGTGTGTGTGTGTGTGTATGTGTGTGAGACTGTAAATCAGACCATGAATTGCAGGCTCACTGCAGAGTCGTGTTACCCTATTTCTACTGGTAAAAACACACAATAAGCACAAACAAGTTAGTCTACACTTGCTGAAATGTATTATTACCATGAATTTTAACTGGAAAATACTGGAAACTGATGGTATAAATGGTATATATCAGTATATAGATATTTTTTCTATTCTGTTTAATTGTGCCAGATGTGTGAACAAATCTGTTCTCATCAGCTCACAACAGCTCTTATTACACTCATACTACTTCAGCAGTCACCAGATGGCATTCATTAACACACACTGACACACAAACACACAGATACATGGCACAGAGCATCTTCTGCCCTATTATTCTTATGTCAGTCAACATGGCCCGGTATAAATCCAAGCGTTTTAGCCATCTTCCACTCACTGTAATATGGCTATCACCATTAGAATGTGCACACACACGTGCACACACACACACACACACACACACACACACACACACACACAGACAGACACACACACACAGCGTTTCTCTATAATAAGGCCATCAGCATTAAAGCTGTCAGGGCTGGAGTGTTGAGTATTACTGCTGAGAAATTACACCTCACTCACCCTGCATCACTGCGTGACCTGCAAACACACACACACACACACACACACACACACACACACACACACGCACACACACACACACACACACACACACACACACACACACACACACACACACACACACACACACTCCATCTGTCCCCACACACCAATGACTCTATGTGCATGTATTGTTGACTACTGCATCTGCATGTGTGTGTTTCTCTGTGCATGGCCATCCTTAGGGTGAATTATACCCAACATGCGTCCGGGGACTGTGTAATTTTACTACTTCACTTTTTCAACTAAGTCCACAGCACCACTGTTTGATACACACACACACACACACACACACACACACACACACACACACACACACACACACACACACACACACACACACACACACACACACACACTTCATGTAGCTGGGAAAGGATGTTGGGGACTTGCACCCTGAAGGAATACAACCTGAAAATTGAGGCAGGAGGTGAGATTATTTGTGGACCTTAAGACACAGAAAAATTGTAATTTGAAGTGGAAAGAACAGAGGTTGGCAGGCCCGCCACGCCCTCCATCGGCTGGTAAAATAAGAGAGGAGGGTTTGACGACGTCGGGAGATTGAGGGAGAACAGAGAGGACAGGGACAGAGGCAGAGGGAGGAGGGTGAAAGAAAAGACAGATAGATTGCAAGATTCTCTGATGTTGCATCTTGTAAAAGCTGCTATGTTTTGCAGTTTCCAACATCAATATATCATAAAAATGCAAAGAAATGTGACAAGTTGGCATCATTTAAAAAAAATGACAATGGTCAGAACAATTAACTTGTATTTAATTACAGTGGTATCAGCGTCTGTCAAGAGGAAATCAATTCCCATGAGCACAGTAGCTTCCTGTTTTAATCATGGTGGTTGCTTTTTTACATTGCTGTTCATCTAACGTACATTTTAAAATCATTTATTTATTCTTTTAGTATAAGAATTTTTGTTTTAGACCTAAAATCAATTTTTTTTTTTTTATGAATGTACATTGCAGTATACCGCGGTAAGCATGAAGGGAAACCTCCCGTCAGGGCGACAAACTCATGAACATAATTCTCATTTTATGTGGTGTTTATGTGTTCCTGCATTGATACTGGTGTTACTGTGTTCTACATTGTTTTCTACAAAACTTTCACTGTCTACTCATTTCCATTGTTATTATACAAATAGTTAATTAGAGTAAATGAGATTAGAACATTAGTGATGCCGAGTACAGTTGGGGACAGATTCCTGGATTTGACAGACTTGGGTTCAACAGTGTATTGGCGAGGGGCAAAGACCCTAGCTCTTCTTATTGTCTTTAATCACTGAACCTTACAGGGTTCTTGATTAACAGGCCAAACCCTGCAGTACATGTGAAAATACATTGTCAAATATGATCACTTCCAATACAAGGAAAAGTAATTTTACAATTAAAATGGTTCAAACTGTTTGACTTCCTAAACTTTTTAAAGTTGGGTCAAGCCCAATTTTTCTCTACATTGATGTTAAATGTGAACATCATTGTTTTCATGACAGTAATTCATTTTCTTTTGAATCATTCATGAAGACACGTGGTATTGACATCCATAAACTCACATCTTTTTGAGGGCAAATGTGACAAAATGCTGTCTAAATATGTGGCGGCTCTAAGCAGATTTCTAAAACCATCAAACATAAACAGAGACACACAATGTGCCTGGAGTGAGTGCTGACGTATTTATCACATAAGTATTAGTCCTTCTCAGTGTCACCACAATCATCACAGCTGGTGTTGACATGCGGGCCCCGCAGCACCCCCGAGGCCCTGCATGTGTGTGTGTGCTTCTGTATGAGTGTGAGAAATCTTTTTTTTTTTTTCTATTCCCTACAGCAATAATTTTCTCTGTGTTAACAAAAAAAAAGCTCTTCTCGACAAAACGTGCCACAGAGCAGCATGACAAAGAAAAAAGAACAACAAATAAATGAAAGAGGGGGTCAAAAGCAATGAAAAAGGAGACAGAGAACAGGAAGAGAATTAGGATATAAGAGGGGATAGCAGGGTCAGCGAGCGACAAGGGAGAGACAAAGATTGGTGATGCCAGTTTCCATATGACAAGTGGCGACGTTATGAAGATGGACGGGCGGCCGAGATGGAGCGCCTGACCTTTCCCAAAATGCCACATGTCACCGTGCTTTTATGTCACTCCCCGCAAAACAATATGTCAGGGGCATAAAAAATCATTACGCCCTCTCTGAATTATGCTGTTATGGCATACCGCAAAAAAATAATCATTAAGATGACATTATTCCACACTTAACTAGGAGAAGGACGAGGATGGAGAAGGGGGAGGCTCTTTGAATTTACGATTTGTCGTGATTTCACGAGTAACGTAGCCGCCTTGAACCATTGTCTTTTTAGATGTATCGTTATGACTTTTATGCTTTGACGCGGGACTTTGGGGAAAAGCTAAAAGATCAGCGATGATTGCGCAGAGATCATGGGAGGAGATATAACGTCTCACAATGGAGCCGTGCAGCAGTGATCTTATGAATCAACTGTATATTACAGTCTATTTAAAGTGAGCATCTGAAGCTAAGAAAGGCCTCCGAGGAACATTGACTCAACAGAAATACTAAGAGGCGAGTTGGGACCCCTAAAAAGAATCCCTACCTGATGACTGAGCCATGTAATAGTCATCTTACAGCTCCATAATATGGAGGATGTAGTTTCCATTTAAACAAGGATTCTGGTTGGAAAATAAAAGTTCAACACCTACCAGAGAATATTAAAATAGATGGAGCATGTCACAGAGGTTTTAAATGCAACTGTGTGCCATCCATACTATGCAAGGGTGTAGGTTTGTGTGACGAGTAAAAGAGTTTGCTTAAAATTTACATTAATATGAAGCATTGGAGCCAGTGATCGTCTAGAAAAGCTTGAGAGTCTTTGATGCAACTTTTTATATCATGATCATGATTTATTTTAACATTACATCCTTTGATTTTAGCTTTGTTAAAGGGATAGTTCAGATGTTTTGAAGTGAGGCTGTATTAAGCACTTATCCATAGTCAAGTATTTCCTACAGTAGATGGCGGTTGGCTTGGCTCCAGTTGAGTGAAGCCGGCAGGAGGAAAGGCACAGAAGCTAAGCAATGTGCTGTTATATATCACTGCTTCGATCGGTTAGTTTGTTGTGTGAATCCAAATTAACTCTTTATAACACCAAAGTCACACAGATAGGGCTTTCTGACGGCAATGTAAAGCAGTGAAAATGTTCTAAATATAGCTTCCCCTTAACTGATTTTTGTAGGTGCCTTTTTTAAGTAGCTAAAACACGTTTTGCTGCAGCCCTTGTCCACTGCAGTACATCGCTAAGCTTCTGTGCTGGTACTCCTGTCTGCTTCTCCAAACTCGGGGCGTGCCAACCGCCATCTACTGTAGGAAATGCACTTATTATGGATAAGTACTACCCCCCCACCCCTTTTAAAAAAATCTAACCTATCCTTTTAAAACGAACTACAAGTTGACACATTCCACAAAACAAAAGCTGCTTAAAAACAACTCCTATCCACAGAATAAGAGCAGTATAGGGATCCTACAATACTGGTTCAAGCTGGTTATGATTCGAACGGTTCAGACAGAAGCTGGCACAATGATATAGCATGTTAGCTCAGTGAATAGAATGATGCCTTTATGTTTAATTGAACTATTAATCTGAGGCATTGCACAGTGGCAGACTTTGACATTTCGCCTGGTATTTCAGCTGGGAGATGTTCTAGCTTCAGACATTTGACCTATATAACCCTGAACATGACTACACACACACACACACACACACACACACACACACACACACACACACACACACACACACACCTGTCCTATTGGTGTGTGCATGTCGTCAGTTCTAATAGTGCCTGACATCAGCAGAATTGAGTTTGGAGTCAATGTGGATGTCCTCTATAAGCCAATCATCCAATCAGCGCTCTCCTGACTATGTGGGTCAAAGGGTAGGGTGATGTCATACTTTCTGACAACATGACAAAAAGCCTATGAGGGAAAGAGAGACAGACTTTCCCATAGGTTTGGGGTGCTATCACGACACAGTGGTGGACAGAACACACACACGCACACACACACGCACACACACACACACACTAAGGACCCTTCTCCAAATCTGGCAGCCAACAATAAAGCACTCAGTGAAACATTTATGACTTTCATAAACAAGAGCCAGTGATTAATGTTAGCCCTCTTCTTTGGGATTTCTAATAAAGTATGACACATTTACACCCTCGGTCAACGCAGCCAAAGCCCTATTAAACATGTCTGAGAGGATAGATGGCCACGGCGCACACACACCCACCCACCCACACACACTAACTTGCAGAAGAAAAGGAAATTAACCAAACAATGCCTTGCTCATGTTTTTCCGTTCAAGCCATAACAATCAAAGCCCTCATGTCCAATTTCCCGCGACGTTTAAGGCTTCTCTGATTGGAGCGTGGTGCTGGCAGTGAATCTCCTCCCCTTCCTGTATAACTGTGATTGTTCTGAAATTGCCTCCTACATCTACTTGTCTCTTAGTTACGTTTAACAACTGGACTGCACAGTGAGGCTTACAACATCTATAATATATCACCTTGAATATCAAGAGACGGGAGAAGAAAAAAAAAAAACTTTTCTGGCTGAAGAGCCCAATGTTGTAATTGGACTGTTTCCTTTGTGAAAATGACTGCTTTCTCAGTGAGAAACAGTTGTCGCAAGACTCGGCACCTTTGTGATTTTAAAAAGACGTGCTGCATTAATATAACAAAGGAAAATTGAAGGTGTGTTATTATTCAATTTCAATTTTACCTTGAACACTGTGGCTTTACATACTGTCCAACCTTTAACTTCAAACCAACAGAGTAAAAGTTCAAGCAAGTATATAACAAAGACAAAAAAAAGTGATTAAAAAGAAGTGTGTCTTTTCTTGTTTGATGGCTGATTTGATTGTACAAATCTCAGTTCTGGTAGAGCACTCCCAGCTATCTGAGACAAATACTGCACAGTAGATGTGAGTGCTGGGAAAGGAAAATGAAAGAAAAAAGGAAGAAAAGGATTTGGGAATTTTCAACCTGGTCTGACTGCCGTTTTCACAGTGGCTTTTTTAAATCCATAATAAAAGTATTTTCAAGTTAAGACTATTCAATTAAACAGGACCTTAGTCTACATATTTAGCTCTCCTGTGAACAGAATTTGAGTCGAGTTCAAATTCAAAAGGTCAAAACGTACCAAGCTGTCTAAGCATGGAAAACTCAAATTTAATCTTTCTTTTTGGACTATTCCTGTTGCTAAGTCTCCCTGCGTCCTTAAGGCTATTTGGATGCAAGTATGTGTGTGTGTGTGTGTGTGTGTGTGTGTGTGTGTGGCAATAAACTATGCCATGACTCCATCTCTCCATTATACTGTAATCATCTAAAAGTAGACAGAGACATTAAAGTGGGAATGAGGACATTTTAAGAAGGGAAAAAAACATAAGTGCCAATACCACGGTTAGTGTGCCTCACAAACTCGCTTTCACCTTCACCCTCTATCCCAGTTACACCAGACACACTGGGTGATTATGACAAACAATCACTAATATAAACCAAATGGCATTATGTTTTGAGGGCACAGTTAATCAATGCTATAACTGAAATTAAAATACATTTTTGCTAAGTAATTATTACACATCTTAGGTGTGTGTTTTGACTCGTGTTCTTAAATATTATTACTAGAAAGAACAAATATAAGTTTTATTTATACTTCTGCAGTGATGGCTTTGGGACTTTGGGTAAAACGCTACGCACCCAACTGTCCAATCACAATGGAGGAAGAGCATTACAAACACCACAAAGCCCAACCAATACACTATCAACATGTATGGGCGATACAGGGCTATGACATGCTTCAGTCAGTACTTCACCATAAAATATGACATCGCATTTCATAGCAATGGCGGTTAACCTCCACTACATCCCTAATTTTTGGCCTTTCTCCTTACACTATACTAACTTTCCCAGCATGTCTATCCTTCTTTACCCCAGTCCCACCCACTGTAACCATAGCAGCATTTTGTCTCAGACTTTACCAGGAATCCCATGGCCCTCCATACAGTACACCCCAGAGCCACCCATTGTTTTATTGCCCAGTGTTGCTCTCTGAAGGACTGTAATTCACCACTTCATGTGGTAAAATCAAACCAGATATGTGGGGTAAAAGGGGGAGAGAAGGAGGGGAAAAGATTTGTACTGCAATAAGTCCTTTGGTTTTGGAGCTGTTACACTTTATTTTATAGATATTGATAGTTATGGACCATAGGATTGTATTGTTTTCAAAGCATGGAAAATACATGCCCATAAAGCTAATAACTACAACTGAAAGAGCAAGAGTGCAGGAGGGAAGAAGGGCATAGAGGAAGGAGGCAAGGGAGGGTGTGTGTGTATGTGTGAGTCTGTTCGCTTGAAGGGAGGAAAGGGTTTAAGGAGTGCGAGCCTGCCTGGCTCCCTGCTGGGCCTCCATTCATTGAAGCTGTTATTTTATAAGGGACCCTGGCTGGCAGAAAGGGGCAAACCTGCCAGGGTAAAAAGAAAGGGGTGGGCAAGTCCAGTCAAGTATGCAACTGTTGCTACGTGGGGGAAGAAATACAGTAGTGTGCTTTGGTCGTAGTTTAATTTGGTTCAAGTCAAGTACTAATGCTTGAGTACTGCCAAAGCATCTAAAAATAATTGAAATCATAAAAATAAATAACTATTATATCTTCAGGCTGTATGCGTGAGGGTAGGTCTTATTTTGACAATACTATCCATGTGGGAAGTAAGGGTGATGTTAGTGGAGGTGGTGGTGAAAGGTGGAACTCTTATTGTGAAATCCCAGTGAAGGGTAATTGGAATTCAATAGGAGTTAGATCATGGCTGCTGCCTTAGTTCCTTTGAGGGAAAAGCTATAGGGGATTAGCAGTCGTTAGCCCACAGTGATGTGAAGTGGAAAAGAACAGCTGGCTCTCAGCTAGCCACATGTGTGTGTGTGTGTGTGTGTGTGTGTGTGTGTGTGTGTGTGTGTGTGTGTGTGTACAATTTTTGTGTGTGAATGTGTGTAAGAAAAGAGATAGTACACAGTTAAGGTATTTTTCAGTCCATCCCCTACACTCTCCATCTGTGTGTGTGTGTGTGTGTGTGTGTGTGTGTGTGTGTGTGTGTGTGTGTGTGTGTGTGATTGCCACAGAAATCCCTGTAACAGAGGTGTAGCACTTAAATGAGTGGCCTCACCACAATGGCTTGTGGATAGATGTAATGGCTCGCGTCTGTACATATCATCTTTTGAATTCAATTCTGTTCTGTGCCGTTCTATAGCCTTTGGATCCTTGTTGCCGCCTCCACAATGCAAGTTTCTAGACTGCGGGAAGTCTGCTAAACTGTCATTCCTGCAGTGTTTTACAAGCTCTGAACACTTTGTTATTTTATATAAAACAGGCAGGCAGGTTTGCCGAATACTTTTGCCTTTTTATGTGGGAGGATGAAGGAGGGATAGAGGGAGGCAGTGAAAGAACAGGAGAGGAAAAGTGAAGTAAACAGGACTATTAGACGACCAGCCTGAGGATCAGGCACGTGGCACCCTACTGCAGCAAGCAGCCACCCTGGGCATAATAATGCGATGCTAACACTGGAGTTACTATGAACTGCAGAAATATCACATTATCGACATATTTACACATTATTATTTCATTATTTGTTTCACCGATGATGCACATGCATTTCTAACATTTCATTTAAAACCAGCTAGTTATTGCCTCATCTGTGGCTCATTGATGTTGGTGTTGTACATTTTGACTAGCAGCAAGGCAAAGCATTCGGTGTACCTATTCGCTATGTGCATCCAAATATTCCTCCATCACATACTAAATAAATACATTTTAAATTGTGATGTAGATGAAAATAAAAGAAATATCAGCAAAATGACACAATCATATGGGAACTTTTATTGTCCCAATTGGTATATAATCAAATATATCCTTTTGTTAGACCGATTTCTTTAAATCGTGGTCAAGACGTGTCATTCAGAGTACTCAGATACCAGTAAAATGATCTATTCTCCTGGGTGAAAGTCCTGTATTTTTTTGAGCCATCCATCCACCCTGACCTCCTGTCTACGCAGATGTTGTTGCTCTTTATACTACGTCACTCCTTTACCCCCATCATAACGTCTAGCGTCACTAGAGGCAGCCCTGCATGTGCTAAACTGACACATGAGGGCTGTCTGGAGCATCACAGTTTGAGCCATAGGTCCACTGACCAGCCTGGCCAGCTATTTGATGGGTTGCAACACTATGGTGATGGTGGAACAGGTTCACTTGAAGTTTACAGTGCATTTCAATTAATTGCCATCTTTACATCACATAGTATATCCCATTTAGCACTTGTATCCAGTACGGGGTATAACAGATAATTTTCCTAAACCCTTACAATGCTTTCACACTCAAGCAGCTCACATCTCCAAGTCACCATAAGTCCAGTTATGTCTCTCTGAGACAGCCAACCAAGTTGCTTGAAGTGAATACATAGTCAGATTTAAAATAAGCCCTGCAGTGCAATAGGATGGTGAAATAAAGCAGCACTGCCATAGAAAGCTTTTCAGATGATAGGCAAGGCCCCGGGAGAGACCTCAATTCAAACGCTGTATGGGATATATCAGACCTTTGTCTCACCCCCTCTGGGGTCAAAACGACAAGACCTACTCCTCTCATCAATGTCATGTTCTCTCTCTTCTCCTCTCTCCCTCTCTGTCCCTCTTTCTCTTTCCACTTCTCTATCCAGCCAGGTCAGGCTATTAAATGGTAGAATACATTATAGAGAATGGGGGCTAATAGATTGGAATATTATAACCACACAATAATTTCATGAAAAAGTCAAGGAGGGATCATCGCTCTTATTAACTCCAAGAGAAATTGAGGCTGAAAAATGTTCAAATAGAAAATGTTAATGCCAGGCTATACTACATGTAATTGTGCCTGCACCATTCCCTGGGCTGGCCCCATTCATGCCACTTTATTGGTGGTAATTGAGGGTATGAATTATAAATGGGGGGGTGATTTCTCTCCTCCTTCTCATTGAAAGTGAAGCGTAATGACCACTGCCATTGTTTAACCTTCATAATCGTGTGTTCTCATTTCTTCCCTTCCTCTTTTCCTTTTTAAATTCTTATCTACTCCCGTCTTTTCTTTTATTCTTCTCTTCTATTTTCCTTTCCCGTCACTCCCTATTCTCTCCAACTCGCCTCCTACATTTCTTTCCTTTCCTTTCCTATTTCTTTTTTCAGACTTATGTTCTACAATCCTAGCACCATCGTGGTTTGCTGAATTTAAAACTATAAGAGTATAAAGGCATGTAAAACACATGCATACATGGAAACAAACACACATAATTATACACCCACACACTCAGATGAGGGGGTTGGTGCTGCTTTTTTTACCTTGCTGTAATTGCATAATAAGCCCCACCAGTGATGTGAATGCCCCAGGCCAGGGATCCAGTGAAGGGGGCTGGGGGTTTTCTTGGCACCGTTTCTGAGAAGTTCGCTTTTTTTATTTAGGCTTTTTAAAGATCAGCAGCTCTACACCTACCATCCAACAAAGTCCATTAGCCCCAGCCTCTCACCCACGACCAGTCTGCTTTTTATTTACAACATCAAACGTTTCACTTCATTAAATTACCTTTTCTTTCCCCTCCTTACTCTCTCTCTCTCTCTTTCGCTCATAAGGCTTCGATGCATTTAGTTGAAACATGTTTTCTGAAACAAAAGGACGTGGGGTGATGGGAGGAAAAAACAGCCCTCCGATGCAGTCTGCAGTGGTTTTATAGCGGGGAATAATGGGCAATTGGGAGAAGGTATTTAATAGGAAACCGACATTGCACTGTAATGCAACTGGTGTTAAAGGGAGACTCATTCAGCCGATGTCTCTGATACGTCGAGGGCTGCTGTTCACTGTTTTCCTTTTGAAGTCATCAACTGCCTTTAAAGTGGTAATGACTGCATGAGTCTATTCTGGAGACACTTAAGTGTGTGTGTATCCTGAGCTCTGATGTCAACTTACGCAGTAATGGGACTGCCAATAGAACACAATGTAAATGCTGTCTGGCAAAATCAACCCAAACTGTACGTTAGGTTGTAAGTTGTTAAGTGAAATACTATGCAGGTTGATCCTTTTTGACAAAAAAAAAAAGTATCAAGCAAGAGCAACTTCAGTAAAACATCTCCTGTTAAAATTGCCTTGTGTCAGTGTGGTTAATTAACCTATTTAACAGTCTGACCTGCCTCCATTGTTTCAAAAGCGTACCACAACTGATGGCTGTTTACTAACTGTAGCTCCAATCTCCCATCAGATATCTAAGATGTTGTGTGTGAAATCCCTCTGAAACCCAAATCTTTTACTCAGATTTCTTTCTCTCCAGCATTGATTGAGAGTTTGATTTGATCTAGGTCCCTCATGTACTGCCACATCTGCAGCTTGTACTGCTGTGTGAAGCGGGCGTCAGCTGTGTGAGCATATAAATGAAACCAGAGAAGAGTGAAAGCTAAACATTCTCCAAGATCAATATTCCAATATCTAACATCAGGGAACTCCAATAAGTACAACGCCAGGGACACTTCAATGGCAACATCAAGGCAGTAGGGTTTACACACACACACACACACACACACACACACACACACACACACACAAACGATTAGCGGGTTTCAGATAGTGATCAGGCAAGCACCATAAAATCCATCCTACTTAGGAGAAGGGAATAATCCATTTGTGGGACAGGTTTCAATACGGTCCATACTAACCATGTCATGGTGAAGCGCTCACCAAAAGCAATGGGGATAATTTGGGGTCAAGATACATTGGCAAATTTTTTGAAGCAATGAAGTGAGGTCATACTGCCGAAAGCAGAGATAAGAATTAGCAATCAATGTTCATCAAGGTGGTTAACATAATGGGCCTAAGGCCGACAAATGTGACCAAATACTGGTGGTTATTATCAGCTAATGTTTGCTTCTGGTGAGTTTAAACCGTAGGGCTCACGTTGACTAGTTGCTTTCTCATCAGTGCTTAAGCTTTATAAATGACTGACATGTAATTATTTAAATGTGGATAGAGACATTCCAGCAATGTTTGCAAATGTGACCTATGATGGGAAAATTTAATTAAAATAAAAAGAAGGCTGTGAAAAATGTCTCATTGTTGCTCATCTTTCACCCTAATTATTAAGTAGCTTTCATTGGACATCTTTGTTTGGACAACAAGCAATGAGGCTGAACTAATGACCCTTACCTGATCACACGTTTGTGTGTGTGTGTGTGTGTGTGTGTGTGTGTGTGTGTGTGTGTGTGTGTGTGTGTGTTTGTGTGAGTGTGGGTGAGTGGGTTTTTGCGCAAGGCTATGACCCCAACGACCAGTGGTCATCAAAGCACTGACCACCACAGGTCAATACTCTCTCAAATCACCAACCCAACCAATCCTTCCTCCCCACCATCTCTTCTTCTTCCTTCTCCTCCCCACAAAGCCCATCGCGGCCCCAATCACTGTCGAATTATGGGTTATTTATTGAATAATCAAAAAGGTATTATGGGTCCTACTGGCTGACTAGCCTGCAGTGGCTGACAATAGGGAAATAGAAAGGCAGGGGGGTATTTATCAGCGTAGCTGCCATGCATGCATTTAAAATTAGGGTAATCATTTGGCATGTAAACAGCAGGCCCAGCAGCTGGCTGCCAGACAGCTAGGCTATTACTCACTAGCCACTTATCATCGCTGACATCTGAGTTTGTGTGTTTGAATGTGTGCATATATTAATGGTGAGAATGCATTGAGGGATTGATGGTACTTATGTTTGTTTTAAAAGAGTGTGTGTGCATGTTGATTTGAGTTTATTCATGTTATGTAAGTCAGCATTGGATTCCCTTTAACCTGCAAGGGAAGGGTGGATTTCAACTTCTGCAGTAAACTGTGGAAGCTTTTTCTGGAACTTTTTACTGCTTCCCATGGTCTTCATCAGCAGATGGAGTTTGCTCAGTTGTCATGGTCATGTCACTACAACAGAGCTATCTCCATGACAACCGAGGAAACTCCACCTGTCCACCTGTAAACCTTGAGTTTTATACAACTATTTCTGGTATTTTGAACGAATGGGCAAAAACGACTGCCCTGTTTCATAGAGGTTTTCATAATATTATGACAACATATTCATGAAAGACTTTTAAAGAAATTTTTAAATTTAATTGCTGTTTAATTGCTGTTTTTACCAAACTAAAAATATTTTGTGACTGTATACCAGCACAATTTGTAATATCTGGAAAACATTTCTGTAGTTATGTGGATACATTGGTATCACACACACACACACACACACACACACACAGTGTTCATAATCAATGCAGAAAATTGTAGGGGTTAGGATTTGAAACCCAGAGTCCCTAGGCCACTTGTAAACTAATCTTGCAGGGCAGCCTTTGTGTCAGAGGTCAACAGACACCATTACAGCGGGTGTGCATGGGGCAGAGGAGAGGGCAATTCTGCATATGTGTGTGTGCGTGTATGTGTGAAGGGCAGATGAGAGGGCAGGGTTGGCCGCTGTGGGCAGATCGTCTTTCTCTCCAGAGCTTTGGCCTATGAGGATTGGCTACGTGCTGCTGGGTTGAGAGTGGAGGGCTTGCTCTGACCTGATCTGTGTTTTAAACAGCAAAACAAGCAAACACGGGAAACTGTATAGGAAAGATAATATGGCAAAATATCTTTGGTTGAGTGTGTATAAGTGATGTGTGTGTGTGTGTGTGTGCGCGCGCATGTGTCAAGGGAGTGTTTCAAAAGTCAGTGGACATGGTTGTGACAACAACAATGATTTATTAGAGATTATAAAGAGGGCAATAAGGTTACTTTCTAACAACTTTAAACATTGACCTAGCCTACATTTCCCATAATGCTCCATGTCTACTTTGTTCCAAAGGAGAAATTGTGCATCCACTCTCCAGCTTCTCTCTTCTACTATGATTATGTTTTTCTTTATGTGTGTATTTTGGCTCAGCACATGCAAATGAAGATGTCTAAATTAAAGGAGCAGTTCACCCAATTTCTCACAAGATGTACTGTATTTTCCCACTCAACGCTGAAAAAATATATCTTTGTTTAATTAACATATCTTTTATGGGAGAATAAGTATGTGTACAGATAAATCAGTGCATGTACAGTACACACATAATGATCCATATACATGTTTGTGTGTGTGTGTGTGTGTGTGTGTGTTCATGCTGATTGAGGTTAAACCTATATCTTCAGGGTCTGTCTCTATGTATTAAATAAAGTGGTGTCTCGGTGTGCTCCCCTTAAACAGCCCTATCAATCTGGCTCCCTTATGGACTCCATAAATTACAAGCCGATTACAATGCCTCACTAATGCTCCGGCCGGAGCCATGGTTCACAAGAGGCAGGGAGCAAGGAGGTACAAGGGAAGGAAAGGAAAGACAGTTGGAAACAGGCAAGAAAGTAGCTGACAAGGAGGGAATAGTGGTGATGCAGAAAATGCAAGGAAAGAAGGCACAAAGGGATACAGCTATATTTATCTATCCATGCCTCTAAGTATCTGTCCATTTATTTGTCTCCCCCTCTTGCTTTTAAGACCTATACTGTTGACACTTATTGCATGTCGCCATATTTTCATCCCTCAAAAAGCATTAGAAAAGCCAATGTTGGGGTGGGGTAAGTGAATTAGGATTGGTTTTTGCCTCCCCTGGCCACAGAGGGAGGTAGGGTTACCCACAATAAGATCAGAATGAGACCAATTTTGTTTCCGTTGCCATTCAAAACAAACAATGGGCACCTAATAGCCCTATAGCATCTGTGGCCTAGCTCAAGCCAAAACACACATGATGGCCCTGGTCGATAGACGCCGACAGCTAGATGGACGAGTCATGTACAACAGCACACACAAGCACGAAGGCGGCCGTACACTTACGTAGGCAGAAAGGCTCATGTGATGTTCCCTGATAGCCACGAGCTGCCTGGAACACCAGTTTGCGGTTGCTGTAAAAGTGGCCTGAGTGCTTCTGAAGACACCGATCATATCAGCGAAAAGAGGAGAATAGAGGCTTATCGACTCAGAGAGGGTGATGGACAGAGAGGAAAATAGAGAGCCGGGACAGGTGGTCATGTGTAGCCAACACATACTGTAGGTGATCTAATCTCGAGTCATTCCACTGACAGACAGGCAGCGGTTACTATTTGAGGATGGAAACAGATATATGGATGTCAAAGGTTTGCCTCTGTATTGTTTTTATCATAAAGGTTCCTCGGGATTACCTGCAAAACATCTCCCTGCATTCATTTTGTAAACCCAAAATATTTGTTGCATCTTCAGTGTGAGGTTTGGCTGGCATTTTCTTTTTAAAATGAATATATTTGGGTTTGAAACAGTTTCTTAGACAAAACAAGCATTTTGATTGTGGCTATATGAAATTGTGATGGGCAAGTCCAAATGATTATTAAAATCCATCCAGCCCTAATTATTTTTTGGTCTCCCAAGTCCCAAAGTCATCCATTACCTTACCTCCTTTAAAATCACAAACAATTAGTCAAATAACTACTTACAAGCACTTTTAAAAATCTAATTTGTTGTCTTTTCCCCTAAAAACCCTCACATTTTAAAGGATAAGTAATTGAAAATAAAGTTGCCCTAAATATTTAGGCTTCCAACATCCCAAAGTGATGCATTACCTTCCCTGAATCCCCTCTTGTATTTGTACCCGGGGAGATGGAGGAAAGCTAATTTGTTGTTGCACCTTAAAATCTATAGTTAACTCAAGGAAATGCCGGTAATAATTTGTAATAACAAGGAAACTGTCTTACTGGTTTGTCCACCTCTCTAATATGCCCTCTAGGTTCTACAGTAAGTAAGGAAGCTCTATGTACAGCAGCCTGACCTCACACTACCCTCAGCTAATGACATTAGGACAGCGCCAGTAACAGGGTCACCCATGGTGCACCTATACACACACATGCAGACATGAACACACACCAAAAGACCTATGAACATGCATACACACACACACACACACACACACACACACACACACACACACACACACACACACACACACAGTTCCGAGTCCCCTGGGCGAGCCGTTAAAGAAGCTTCTCTCTTTGGTTGCCTCTCATTACAACCCATTAGTCAGGTGCTTCTATCAGCTCTGTATGTGTGTGTGTATGTGTGTTTGAGAGAGTGTGTGGGGTCACCCTTCACTGGCTAACAAGTGGGGTAACGGAGTTAGCAAGAGAGAGGCCGCGGGAGGAGGGGTGCTTGCACCCAACACACACACACACACACACACACACACACACACACACACACACACACACACACACACACACACCCCGGGGGTATCGATTGCAACCGCTGTTTCACCTTTGCCTCTGTGACCTGCCCAACGATGTGTTTATTTACTCCATTGCCACACACAAACACACGTTTGACACACGCTGCCTGTCACACACAAGTTCCCAACAGGGGCATTAAGGAAGCGTATAACGAGGCCGCTGTAACATTGGTTTGTATAACCCTAACAACACAGGGCACACTGAGAGTAATGCTTTGGCCTTCCTTAAGTCCTACAGCTTCACCTGAGACTAAAGAGGCAGGAATTAACGGAAGGAGGGAAAGAGCAGGGAGAAGGATAGAAGGAACATGGAGGAAGATGGACTTTGTCACTGTTCTGATTGGAGGGCATGCAAACTAATGATATGTCTGCAGTATATACTCTGTAAATCACATTTTCCTACAATAAATGACACCCTATCACCTGCCAATCAAAGCTTTTACTAGGCCATATCTAATCTCTGGCCTACTTACAAACTAACAAACTAATTTTACATTCCTAGTTTATTTACAACAGCTCAATAACTTCACCATCAGAATCCTACACAGATTGGTTTTAGTATCTATAAGTGACTACCTAGTATGAGTTTTTTTGCATTCCTAAGGTGTCACTGAAGGATGTAGTTTACCAGCAGAGGGAATCTGACATTCCACACTTTTCTTTTACAATGTTTCCTGCTCTCCCCTTTCTCCCACCCCCTTCTCTTCATTTTGACACTTCAGCTGATAACATTACAATACAACGTGGAAGGGTCTTAAGATACGCAACATAGACTTTTATGAGTCTGCCAACCCCTTGATGAACTTTACCTTGATCCACCGTACGAAACAGGCGATGCATAAAGCTGTTATGAGGAGAGAGATACATTAGAACATGAACCCACACACAGTATTTTTTTTTTTAAACATGTTTTCCCTGTACATAACTTAATTATTGTAATGGCCTTGCAACATGATGTTGACACTGCAGACTTTGGTACTTCTAATACATCTGTAATAGTTTTGGTGTGGTGGACAAACCATACCACTAATCACCTTAATTCATTTTATGGTGCCATATACAATACAATAAGGACACAGTGGACAGCAAAGTGCTAACAAGGGAGGGAATCCACACACAGGGCAACTGTGGTGTAACTGCATGGGAAGTGTGTGCATGTGCTAATGTGTACCCACAAACTTCTTGTCCATGCATGCATATTTTTGTGTGTGCATACAATATGCAAGTGTGTGTGTGCGTGCGTGTTTGAGTCGTCAGCCAGCTAGTAGCCAGGCACGCCATCCATAGTGATTAGTAGTAAAATTTTAATGGGGGATCCATACATATGTCTAGCTGTCAGCTTTACGAGCAAGCCTCACCATGCCAGCCTGGACTACCGACAGCCAGGACACACACGCACGCACGCGCACACACACGCACGCATGCATGCGCGCGCAAACACAAACACACACACACACACACGCAGAGTGTCTCTTTCTCTGACCGTCTCTTTTAGCAGTGCCACAGGGGCCAGTACTGTCACGGTGCTGTCAGCGCCGGGTGTTCAGGGCCCTAAATGAAGGCATCAAGCGCTCTCATCCCCCGCTGTAATAAAACCCAGTCAACAAGCCCCCGCCGCAGGCAACACATAATGGGCTTTTTATTTCCGTTTGGTGGCCCCAGCCTACGGAATTAAAGCCCAGTTTGGTGAATGGAGGACAAGGTGGCCTCAAGGTCACTGAGCTGGAGAGTGAGGGGGACACCTTTAGGTTGCAAACCAAGATCCTCAAAATTCACAGATCTCAGTCCTCTGAAGGTAATGGAACATACACTTAAAAATGTAAAACATGTCTCATTAACATAAGATCAGTAATGTCAGAACCTCCAGCTGTGGTCATCCTGTGCTTGTTATATTTAAGCAATTAGGTCTTAATCATTTAAATTATAACATAGTTATGGGGCCTAAATGAGGGACCACATATCAGCTCCTTGTTACATTACCATCTTCAAACCACAATATGGATTAAGTGAAATACAGTAGCGTAGTCACAATAAGGTTATCTTGGCTAGATCTTTTAAAGCCAATTTGTTGAGGACATTGTATTTTTGCCATTGAAGGCGCAGTCTCCCTAGACATCTGGAAAGGCAAGCAAGCACTGATATTGTTGCATCTTTTTGTATTATTGTCTCTTTACACTTGTTAAAGCACTTTGTAACTTGTTTTTGAAAAGTGCTCTACAAATAAAGATTATTATTATTATTATTATTATAACAATCAAAAGAGAGCAAAAGTTTATTTGAGCTTGCACCATTTCTAGTGAAGAGTTGAAATGAAGCTACAAGTTAGCAGTTCCACTAATGAGGAGCCTAGTTTGGAAGCAGCCCAACAAATCAACAGTGACCCTGATGATCTCATTTACCCTACCTGCCCCATTTAGGGAGCAACAGGAAGCAAATGATCTCTGCAGAAAAGGTCAAGGGTCAGTCATGTTGTTGTGTCGGAGCAGACTAACTAACTGGTGGCATGTTGGCCACCAAAGAGATGTTGTGTGCATGAGAACAGGATACTCCATGTGGTGGTATTCGGTAATGAGAGGAAAAAAACAACAGAGGAACAGATTGTAAACAGCGACAGGTGTCTTGTTAGGTTAGAATTACCAGGGCGAGCACACAAACACACACACACACACCTGCAAGTCACCATCTGGTACTGCTCTGGAGAAACATTTGAGCGTTTTGTTTTTGTAACTGACAAGAGTATCCAACATGGTTGAATTCCCAATTTCTTCAGTAAACTATTAGTCATTATGTATTTAAGTTGTATGTATGTGTTTGGTCTGTACCTCTTTTGTAATGTGTTGAGTGTACTTTTTTATCTGGACCTTGAGTCTGTAAATAAAGAAATATATATTAGCCATCATTTACATAAATCCTTTGAATTCCACCATTAGGTATGACAACTTGAGACAGCAGCAGATACCAGCGACATGTTGACACCATAAAGGTTTTTTTAATTAAAGTGTATTTTTTTATCAGGGATATCGGTGGTTATTCATATTTTACTGTATCCACATTTAATGCTTGACTAGGTCTAATTGAGAAAAAAATTGATCTTTTCATAAGAGGGATAAACTAGATTAAGTCACACGGTTCATTCTGGGTCTGGACCAATCTGTTGATGGAGCTGAATCACAAGCTTCTGGGTTGTAATTTAAACGACTTACAGCTCCAGAGGAGTGGAGGCTGTTGTAGCAGCATATTAATGCCTACAGTTTTGGAATAGGATTTTCAACAATAACATATGAATATAATATGTGGGCGCTCACATTTATTTGTTTTTAAAGATTTTTTTTGGGGCATTTTTCAGCCCTTATTTTGACAGGACAGCTAAGGACATAAAAGGGGAGAGAGAGGGGGGGAACGACATGCAGCAAAGGGCCGCAGGTCGGGATCAAACCCCTACATATGGACGCTCCACCAACTGAGCCATCCAGCCGCCTGGCGTTCACATACTTTTGGCCACAGTGTACCTTTACAAGTGGGGAGGGAAAGGACAATAACAACTGGCAGTTAACGCAACTAATGACAAAAGTTGACATGGCAGGTTTTCTCTCAAACACAAATCGACTTGAAAGACATATGCCATTATGGAAGTGGCTAACCATCATTGAAGTACTTAGGGAATGTCTCCTGATAACGGCAGCTAGACTCCCTTTTAGGTGATACTTTACTTAATTGAGTGTGAAACTTTTATCACTATCAAGACAGAGAGGGGAAAGAGGGATGGCTAGATGACAAAAAGAGAGAGGATAGGAAGAGATGGTGGTTGAGGATGAAGGAGAGGACAGGAGGAGAGACTTAAGAAGAGGAAAGAAAAGGTGGAGAAAGGAGAAGACGACGGAGGAGGTGAATTTGTGTCCCTCACCAGATGGAGTGGTCATATAGGTAGGTACCCTCCAAATGAACCTCTGCCCCTCCCCTCGTATTAACCCCCATCCCCTCCACCCCCAGTATAGTGAACCCCACCACTCCGTCATGCTATTACCTCCCTGTCTCTTTCATTATCTGCCGTGAACTCTGGGTAACCTCGTCGCGGCCATTCTTTATGTCAGGGCCCGCAACGCGAGCAGTGATTTAGGCCCATCCAGTCCACCTAATTTGATTTCATCATCACAGGGCGCAGCGAATATATATGGGGGGAGGAGGGTGAAGTTGTGGGAGAGTAAAGGGGGAGATGAGAAGGGAAGAGGAGAAGAAGGTGGAGGTGATGGTGTTGGAGGGTTTGGAGGGAAAGAGGTAAAGGGATCTCAGGGTCACATTGGTAAACGTTAGCCAAACGACTTGAAGAGGCTAATAAAGTAATCAAGGCCTTCGTTACATGGCCATAATATTTGCCCTAAAACACTGATAACTATTACTGCACCCAATCATTGGCCAACATTAATAGCTTTTCCTCCTCTCCTCTCCTCTCTCTCCTCTCTCTAAATAGCACTTATCAAACTAGACAGAGATATGTTGTTATACCTCTGGAAAAGACTGTGCTCCCAGTAAGAATGGCAGTCGGTCATTTAAGTAACTGTCTCGAAACATCATACATCAGATCATAAAAAAATCTCTTCAATGTGTCGCTCTAGATTGCTGTTCACATCCTGTTTCCTACCAACAGTCAGCAATGGTTTCTTTGAACATAACCCTAACCTTATGACTATGATCTCTCCCTAACCTTCAAGTCGCTTTTGTACCTAAAGCTAAAAATTGAAAATATCTTTGCAAAGGTCATTTATAACCTTTTTTGTAACAGTTTTGAAGATGATATCATCATGCTGATAGTGGCGCCAGATCTCAAAAAAATTCATATCGGTAATGGACATCAATGTGCATTTAGTTTGATAGATTTTATATATATACATAGATATATATGTATATATCTATATATATATA
The DNA here is from genome assembly GCA_013375575.1 of Percina caprodes. Taxonomy (NCBI): domain Eukaryota; kingdom Metazoa; phylum Chordata; class Actinopteri; order Perciformes; family Percidae; genus Percina; species Percina caprodes. Next base: position 172,703 of record JABXJD010000030.1, on the reverse strand, counting down.
ATAGTTTTTGCATGTTTTGCAGTTAATGTATTGTCTGTTCATCTTTCTGTTTATGTCATTTATCAAAGTCTCTCTGGCCAGCCAGCTCATGTGACAATTAGCTGATACAGAGAAGAAATAAAAGCCTGACACTTCACAGCTGTCGATAGCATGTTTCTACCAGTGAAACATCCTATGCATACACAGTATAATGCACGTCACACGCACACACACACACACACACACACACACACATATATTCAGACAGACAGACAGACAGACAGACCTGTACCCTCCTCTGTTTGACACTTAGACACAGACACTGTCATTGCGCGGTAATCATCAGCCATTAGGATACATGGAGAAAGACAACAAAGCAAAGTGTCTTCATAGCCAAACCAGCTATTATCTTTCACTCAATACACCATAAAGGAAAGGAGGATATTTAGAGAGTCTGCACTGTTAAGACCATATATGTAGTTAACTTCGAGTTGAGCTTCAGATGAAATTACGGTATGTCTTTGATAGCCTGTTATGGTTAGCAGAGGGGGGTTGGAGACTGAGAAAAACAGACATACAAAGACAGAAAAAAAAAAATGATACTCTTCTTCCTCCCTGTGTTTTCTGCCGAATGCTTGTCTCAGACACAAACTGCCAGCTTGCGTTTGAATTGAAGTCCAAGCGCAATGAGGCATCTAATTCAACTTAAAAGAATATTTTCTATACAAACCAACTTTTGGAGGATACGGATAAAAAAACAAACAAAAAAAGGCAGATTGAATACGAGACGCTGACAGCATATACAAATCTATAGGTAATGACATCAGTATTTTGCGCTGAGAATAGGAACCATCTATCAAAGTCAGAGCTAAGGAGAACGCCTCTTCACTCTTCAATATAACAGTTTGACGGAAACTACATGGTAATGCATAACGATTGCTTGAATGCAATTATCTTCCAGGGGAGGAAAAATGGACATCTATTTTCAGTGTTTGTTTGAGAGCATTTGAGTGTGTGTAACAAAGTCAACCCAGACACTTGTACAAACCAATTGTGGTCATTCACTTGTGTTGATGCATGCTCATTTTTGTGTAGATGTGTGCCTGTTGTAGATTTTTTGTGTTTCAGTGCACGCTGCAAGCATGTACTTGTGTCTGAGAGCAATTGTCAGTCACGTGGCCATTAACTTAGGTTAGCTGGTAAAACTTAAGCTAACGTAGTGGACTGGGAGCAAGGAGAAGAAGCTATTCTGCTTTCTACAAATATAAATAATGCACCTACCAACATCTCTAAAACTCGCAAACAAGCACTTGAGAGTTATGTGCTGTTACTACTTTGTGGGTCACAACAACTGGCTTAAGAGGTGTTGGTAGGCATATTTCTTTATTACTTTGAGCTAGCTGTTTCCCCTTGTTCCCAGCCTGCATGCTAAGCTAAGCTAATCCCCTCCTGGCTATAACTTATTACTGAATGACATGATTGACTTTCTCATCTAACTAAACTAAAATAAATGTAGCATATTTCCGCAAATAAACTCTTTTAAGGAAAAATCTGCTTTATTACAACTTGTTTCTTAATTCTGTAATGTTAGCCATTGCCTGCTATGATACCAATGTGTTGTTTAAACTGAATTTATTAGTGTTAAAACTATAAAGTCAACACCCGTGTAATGTTAGTGTGTGGACGCAAAGCAACATGTAGCAAGTCATAGGAGTGAAATTAACTCAGAAAATTCATATTAAAGCTATGCTAGTTGTTGTCACTTGACCCTATACACGTTTATTGCAACACAAATGACAAGGGGGATACAGAAAAAATGTTTTAGAGGTGTTGTTTAATTTATGGACTGTGTGCCTCTGGTATTACATTATCTGGCTCACAAAATAGTGTTATAACCAAAAGATGTATCCTGGAATTCATAATTTCTTTGAAAAAGTAATAAATAAATACATAAATAAATATTTTTAAATTTGACTGAAAGAGAAATTATATTGTTAATCTCAATTATTTCTGAGACAATTAATTGTACAGCAAAAATGTTGAATTGTTACAGCTCTACTGATAGGAATAATGGCAAACACAGGATAAGTTGTAATAAACCATTTCTTTTAAGTCACATCTTACTGGCATGCATTACTATTAGTTTCAGTGCACATTTCAAATAATTCATCTTTGGTGAGAAGCATCACTGCTGTGGCAGCAGAGCAAACATCCAAAACGTGACACTTCAGTGACGACTAAATATTTAATCAGTGCCAGTTATTTTCTGCCAGGTTATGCCTCCATCTGGGTAGCAGCCGAGTGTGTGTGTGTGTGTGTGACCTCAAAATGAAGGCTTAAAAGAAAGGAGTGTCTGCATTCCTCTCTGTGTTTCTCACTCACACACACACACACACACACACACACACACACACACACACACACACACACACACACACACACACACACTCAGTTCCTGCGCATATACTGGCATCATTACTACCATGCTGCTGTATGCAAAGACCATATGTTCAATTAAGTGAAAGCCAAGATATCATTGATGATTACAGCGATGATGATGTGTGTATGAGATGGGAAACATAGAGGGTGGGGTTCATTGCGTGAGTCATTGTGTAGCATATATGGTGTATAGGTGCACGGCAAAAAAACTGAGTACAATGTCCATGTATTCCATTTAATTTAAAGGGGATTATATGGGCAATATGTGTTCATTTAGAGGGTGTCAGGGTCATTGTGGCATGCTTTCAGTATGAGCATATTTCAAATCAAGTTTCTGTTCTTTTATCTTTGACTCTGAAAGCATTCCTATTTAAAACAGACATTTAATGTTTATTTGATTATAGGACAAATGAGAGACAAAAAGAGGGACTTACCTAGGAGAAGAAGCCAAATAGAAGGAGACCAAGGTACATGGAAAACACAGAAAGAGACAATATAAGAAACATTACTTGGCAACATATGGCCTGTATTTCCACATCCAGCCTCTCTGAAACCATATAATGATCTTTATATGAAAAAGGACTTATTTCACAGTACCGCAAGATGACCATAAATTCAAAGTCACATTATTCCCCACCACAGTAATTATGTGAATAGCATGCATGTCAACAGTTATATGCATGTCCTGTTTCAGTGTGTGTATGTGTGTGTCTCTGTTGTGAGGGTGTACAGTTTTTTAATGCCATCCAGCAACACAGAAAAACTTGTTAAATTCAAGTCGGGAACCAACGTACTCCACGCGACCGCAACCTCCCTCCTCCCTCTGCGTCACCCTTCCTCTACCTCCCCTCCCTCCTTACTGTGGTGTAAACACAGATTGTTAGGTTAGGGGTTAAAAGTGTTGTGCTTAGATTCTCTCAGCACTAATCTGATTTCTGCTCTCTTTGCGCATCTATATTTATTTGGTTTTGTCAACACTCACGTCTCTCTCTTTTTCTCTCTCTTTCTCTATCTCCCCTCTGCCAGCGTATTGATCGTTGCTAATGGATTGGCTCTCATTCCGGAGACGTCTAACATGCTTTCCTATCCTCTTATTTTCACCCGGGGAAATCAATGAGGAAAGGCCTGCAAATTTAGACAGGATCAGGTTTTAAGGAATCTACAGCGAGACACAGCCCATCGGAGTGTGAGGAGAGAGTGAGTGAGTGAGTGAGTGAGTGAGTGAGTGAGTGAGTGAGTGAGTGAGTGAGTGTGTGTGTGTGTGTGTGTGTGTGTGTGTGTGTGTGTGTGTGTGTGTGTGTGTGTGTGTGTGTGTGTGTGTGTGTTTTTTTAGCTGATTTGGTATTCAGGAAACAATATGTGGCTTTATGTTAAAGATGTACATGTTTGCAGTGATTTTGTGGTAACCTACATTTGGTGATCACAATGAGGTAAACAGCCATCGATATGAACACAGTCAGTGATTGTATTACCCTTTAACATCCAATTTCCATCATTTAATTCCTCCTTAAGAAGCTTTTAAGTTAGAAGTAGTATGACATGGTACATGAATATGGTACATCAAACCCAAGACGCCATGTTTTATTTAATGGCTGTACCATTCTGTTCTATAAGTCTTTGCATCATTTTATTACACAAAACTTCAGACTGAAATATTTGGTATCTTTGGGATCTCCATTACAATTAAAAATGCAGTTGCATCACAGCGTGTGTTTGTGACATACGTCAGTGAGGTTTAAGAGGTTGTGATAAAAAAAAGGTCCTTACACACCATTAAGTGTTACTTTGCAGATTCAAATTTTATTAACAGTAGGTTACATAAAGTAGCCTAGTTCCAAATAGATACACGTGACATTAAAATGCTTCTTACATATTAGTGCATCAATAATAATTCCAGTAACATAATATATAATATATAACAAAACAGTGACAGGGGCATTCTGCATACTTACTACTTCTACCTTTGATATTTTAAGTAGTTTTTGTATTTGTTTATAATACCCTTGCACTTTTAATTGTAAAAATTGGAAATTTAGTAATATTTTTACTTTGAGGTATTGGCACTTTTACAGAATTTGAGTACCTCCACCCACCACACTCCATCTTAATAAAGACACAAAGGAAAATAATTTGGAATTTGGAACTGGAGTGTCATGTTTCTGGCCATGTATTGACTGCAGGGCCCTATATGTCCATATGCTATGAAAATATGAATCAGTTTGACATTAATCTATGAATAGATCATCCACATAGATACACCAGAAAGTATCTCTCTCTCTTTCTCCCGTTTCTTGGTGCAAACAGAATGGCTAACAGGAGGGTGTGATCTTGCTTTACTCCTTTGACCTTCATTCCCTGTGTAGTTAAATTTGCCAGCACAAATGCATGCAGGCACGCACACACGCAGACAGACAGACAGACAGACAGACGGACAGACAGACAGACACACACGCATGCACACACGCACAGAACCTCAGAGGGATGAACATGGACAGAGACAGAGGTCCCCACTGCTGCTCAAACAACGGATGAAGCTGTGTTAAATCTGAGAAGGCAATCAATGACCAATGAGGAGCGCGACTGTGTGTTTGTGTGCGTGTGTGTGTGTGTGTGTGTGTGTGTGTGTGTGTGTGTGTGACATGTAGGGGGCAGAAGGGCCCAGCAGGTTTGAAACTCTATCCCAGGGCCAGATCATTTATAAATGGGAGGATATTGATGACTTTAGTGTGTGTGTGTGTGTGTGTGTGTGTGTGTGTGTGTGTGTGTGTGTGTGTAGGTGGGAAGATATCAATGTGCTCCCTGCCTCTTCACACAGCAGAGCAAATTGGAGAAGTTGTCAGGAGTCACAACATAAGGGGCCAACCAGGGGACGGAAAGGGATGCAGGCAGGATGGCGCTGAGCTGATGGCTGAACATGAGGAAGGCCTGGGGCATGATGGGATGTGAATGGAGGAGAAAGGAATGGATGTATATTTTAATCTAGTACTCAGATGTTTTGAGATCCCAACCCCACCCTTTAAGATATGTTAATAAAGTCTGTCAGTTACTTCTTCTTAACACATTAACTTGTGTGAAGCATTTTGTGACTATATGGGGGGATTTGCCTTATTTTCTGCTGATACATCCACTAAAAAAAATCTATTGGGAACAAGCACAGCTACCTCACGCCATGATACTCATGTTGTATGACTGAAAGTGAGGCTAAATGATTTGAAGATATTTTTTTTCTTTTTGATTTATACTTGGTAGGTATGGTCCGCATCGACTTGTTGCTGACCAGATCATGTGGCTCAACATATGAGCCATGTGGTGGAGCCATGGTGGCCTGGTCTCTAAGTTTGAACATGCCTTATGATATGATACATGACTGGAGGAAAAGATGTGACCCGAGCAGAGAGATAGACTGCAATATTGAGGAAGAACTCTCTGAAAGTTATTATTGGTGTTGATGTTCAAACAGTAAGTTTATACAAACATTGTGAGCAAACTGGGATATCATGAGAAGAATAGTTGGATAGCTTGTTTCATTCGATGGCATTATCTTTTGAGAAATCGTGTATGTGTTTTATAAACAAGAAATTATGCAACAATATACAGGAAATACGACCTACAGGAGAGATTTTTTTGGTCGCAGTTTGTTTACGTTTGGGCACAAAAACTACTTGGTTAGATTAAAATACTAAAACTACCTACTTAAGTTTATAAAAAGATGGTGCTTTGGGTTCAAAACATGTTACGTTACTTCTGGTAACGCATGTGACGCAAAATGTGACGTAGTACCGTTTGTTCAGTGAAGTTAAAACAAAACTCGGCATTTACGTTTATTTTCAAATGGGTCCTCCTGGGTAAACGTCCAATGTTTTTTTTTACCCATTCATCGCCCCAACCTGCTGTCTTTTACTTTATCAGCTTTCTTCCTGCTATGCTCCCGTAATAATTACAGGTGGCCACTAGAGGGTGCCGCCACTAAAAACGTTTGAGTCGTAATTGTTGCTTTGGACAAATGGCCTATGGAAGCGTTTTTCAGTGGAAGTCAGTCTCATAAGATACAGTAGGATTTGCTAGGTATCCATTTGAAGTGCCAGGTATCCACATGTATACAAAGACAGCAGTGACGGACACTTTCAGTGGATGTAGAGGTTGGTCTTTCCTCCCCTGAAAGCAGCTTTAACACCCCCCACCTCCCCCCAACCCATCCCCTTTAACCCCTACACTTTCACTCTCCCACACACAGCAACAGAGTGGCTGCTGCTTTGTTCTCTTACACAAACATTCCCACAGAAAAGAGGCAGAAAACCATTTACCCCCTTTTACTTACTATCCTCCCACCCCCCTTCCTGCCCCCTCAGAGGTTGTATTGGGGCAGAAAAGGGTATCCCGCTTCACTTTCTCCTTCTTTGCCTCCTCCGTGCATTTCCTCCGACACACACACACACACACACACACACACACACAGACATATGCGCACATACAAACTGAACCCACCCGGTCAACAGCTGTACATGAGGTGACAAATTGGGGTCTTTGTCTGCTAAAAGGGGGGTGGGGGAACCCCTACTTTGTGCGCACACACACACGCACACACACACACACACACACACACACACACACACACACACACACACACACATTAAGCCATCCACTTCTATTGTAGGCAAGTTCCCTTGCATACCAGACAATGCACGTTGCCCCCAATGTTTAAGAGGAGAAATATGGTGCTGCCTTTGTGGGAGGTAGATAGCTTCAGTTCATTGAGGGAGTGATATAGAGACAGACAGATTAACAGGGAGAAAGACAGAGAGTGCATAAGACAGAAAAAGGAAGAGAGGAGGGAAAGATGGATCAGCCACTCACTTGGAATGGATGGAACTGGAAGAGATAAATAAATCAAATATAGCACAGAAAGTGGTTTGAAGACAATGTTGCCATGGGGAAAATAATGGACAAAAAAGTAAAAGTTTAAAACCCTGTGATAATAACCTTTAATTTATTTTTTTCTTCTGAACATACATACATTCAATACATTAATCTGCTGGCATCCAGGCCTCAAATAAGTACATTAAATAGATGTGTGAGAGTGGTTAAGATCTTAGTAAAGGCAGGAATTTAAATTTCACTCATTTTTTTCCTGTTACTGTGGCAGGCTCAGTTGCAAATGAGTCTCGACAAACCTCATAAAGACACCTAGAACAGACCAAACTTCTCACAATCAAAATAGTATATTGTAATACATATACCACTGATACTTTCACAGCTTTTATTTAGCTTATTTCGTTTTGTTTCGTTGGTAATATGATATGATTTATAAATTATATTATCATATAATTAAGACTGATTCCTCTCAGAGCGTGGTATCAATCATCCTCTAACTTTCGGCAAAAATGTGAATATCCGTATACTCAAAATGTAATGTATTCTTTTAACTTCACCTCCTTTTCAGAAATCACTTCTCTGCTGTTACTAATAGGCTACTTTTTCCTTCATCCCAGATGCCATGGCTTTCTTCACTAAAAAACAAAAATGGACACGTTTATAGAAAAAAATACTAATAGTAATTATTAAATTAATATTAAATCTTAATCAGTTATTGGTCAATCATTATTCTCACACGCTAAACAAAGGGGCTCAGAAGCTCTGAAATAAGGCTGGTGATGGACCCTTTTACACACACACACACACACACACACACACACACACACACAGAGTGGTGGTGGGCTGACCCTCGGGGTGAAAGAGCTAAGCGTTTGACAGACTCCACCTCTTAACTTGTTAACTTGCTAATTAGACCTCACAGTCACTTCATGGGACTGGACAATAGACTGCTGGCTGAGCGATGAGCAAGCTGTGACGCACACACACACACACACACACACACACACGCATACAAACTAACCCTAAACGCTAACAACCCCCCCATACATACTCCACCAATGTGACCACCTGACCCCTCTTGCTCTCCAAAGGATGGTGTGTGTGTGTGTGTTGGCCTTTGTGTGTGCATGTGTGTGTGTGTGCGTGGTGGGAAGGTTGGTGATTTGGGGTCTGGTTGTTATGTGTGGGGTCTTGTTGCCACGGGAACAGGGAGAAAGAGTCAGGACTTATATATAGGGTGAAGGATGTTGTTCCCCCTCTCTTTACTCCTATATCTCTGTCTCTTTCTGTGTGTGTGTGTGTGTGTGTGTGTGTGTGTGTGTGTGTGTGTGTGTGTGTGTGTGTATTTGTTTGGTGTTTGCCCATTGGTCTCCAGATCGGGGCTAAACGGGGTTAAACATCTATCCATGTTAGAGTCCCGTACTCTGAGTTCTGTCATTAGCCTGCAGCTTACAGAGCTATTACTGACACAGCTGCTGCTTGCTGCATAAACACACACACACACACACACACACACACACACACACACACACACACACACACACACACACACACACACACAGTATAGCAAGCTGCCCACAGGGACTCTGTGTCTGTTTGGGGAACAAGGTTGCCAAATATCACAAGACTAAAACAGTAAATGTCCAACTGGCACCCAAATACTGTTTTTGTTCAAATGTGTATGGGTAGTGTGTGTGTGTGTGTGTGTGTGTGTGTGTGTGTGTGTGTGTGTGTGTGTGTGTAGAATGGAAAGCATTAACCAACCCTGTGATAAAGCATGCATTTGCTGTGTTTTGCATTGGCTTTAATGTAGAGCTGAAACAATTAGTTTTTTAATCAATTACTCAAAAATGTATCAGCAACACTTTTGATCATTTTTCAACCAAAAATGACAAACTCACATTTCTCAAATGTGAAGAATGGCTGCTCTTCTTTGTTTTCTATGATAAGAAGTATTTGGGTTGGTTGGCTACAGTATTTGTGTCTGTATATATTTAACTGCGCTCTGGGAAACTGTAGGGAGTACTGATCAGTTGTAGAGGTGCCATGTATAATCTGCTTTGTGGACTTGGAGGTGAGAGGTACCCTACATCAACTATGCAAGCGGAGAAGATCGATATTGAACCTGGATTTCATTCAAAAACAACATTCTATATGTTCAAAAGCAACGGTTTTAAAATCTTTCTTCAATGTCTTCTCATGGCATCTAGGCCATGGTTAAGGTCAGGGAAAGATTGTGGTTAGGGTATTAAACAAGCAAACATAAATTGCAGGTCTGTAATGGGACACATACCCCAGTTTCCTGCATGAAAGTCTGATGTGCTACATGCCCATGCACCTCCTTTACCTCCAGACCTTTACTTTCTGCGCTGTTAGATAAAAGACAAACTATTTTCTGCATTGGCACTGAATGTTGGCTGTAGACGTAAATTGTCGGACACAGAATTGTTCAATATTGACATAATTCCATGGGAAATTGGGCTGTTTGGCTCCAACTCCTGTGGTTCCGTTCCAAAATCTAGTTTTAAGACCCTTGATATCTTACATTATATTGTTCATATTTCTTACTAAAAATGTGTTAAATTGCTTCTAACTAAGTCAAAAGAAAACCAGGTGCCTGATAATATTATACATATATGGATGCTGGATGGTTCTGCATTTGGGGAAATAATGAAGCTGCCATTTGTAGTCTGCTATGTGCTCTGTACTGTGAGGGATCATTACGGGTCCAACAACAAACATCTGCCCCAGGGCCCCCTAACAGATTAATCCACCCATGGTGGTAGAGCTAGAAACTTGAAAATAGTTATAACAGCTCAGAATATCATGTCAGCGGGGAAGCGCTGCACCTTCACCTTCATGTCCAGAGCAACCTGCAGACATTTACTGGAAATAACTGGATAAAAAAGCACATGAGAAAAAGAGACAAAAGCAACAAGCTGCCCTGTAGAGTCGGCCTCACATGAGGTGTTTGTAGCTCCCTTTAGCCTTGTGGCATCTGGGAGCGCCGTGGGGAGTCTGTGTGTTAAATAAATGACTGGGGAGTTTAGCCCATGTGCTAACCATGTTAGAATAACACAGGCAGCGCTGGCCCCGCCGGGCAGCGCTCAAGCCTAACGCAGGGCTCATCCGCTGGGTCGCCTCCCCCGGGTGAAGCCCAGGCTCCACCTGGGGCCTTGTATATTTTTCCCTGGCTGCCTTTTTATTTTCCCTTGGCTGAAACTGATCACATCAAAGATTGCCTTGACCTTCCGTCCTCCCATCCCTTCATGCAGGCCAGCTTTTTTTAAGAGCCACCAAGGTAGAGAAAAGAAGAATGGATGCAATGGAAGGTGTAAAGTGTTTGTCTACTCATCTGAAACAACCAGCTGTACCATTGAGGGCTTTGAGTTTTATGACTGCAAGGGAGAGGAGGAAAAAGATGGAAAAAGAAGGAGAGGACAAGAGAAGGGAGGAAGAGGGAAAAACAGGTCAGGCTTGCGTCATTTCCAGGAGCTCAGTTTGAGTTTTGATACCATGGGAACAGAGATCAAGATTCATCCAAAGGCTAAATTCTTTGTGGAACGTCAGTGTTTGCTAAAGGGCTTGGCTGTACTTTATTTCACAAAGCATTTTAACTTGATGATGTACAATTTGCACAGAAATATCGGAGGGAAATAAAGGTGCCTTTTATTAACCAGTGTCTGTATTTGTGTGTGCAAGTTTGTCCTAATTTGTCCTCCCACCAAGCACTCGTCGCATACAACAGCCAATTTTTAGCTTACAGGGCCCTTATAGCCTTATACCCCCATAGCAAAGCTTCAAACCCACCCATGGTCTGCGCCATTTGTTACACACTCTCTTTAGCGTGTGTGTGTGTAGAGTGTGTTTGTGTGTGTGTGTGTGTGTGTGTGTGTGGGGGGCTAACGAGGCACTAGGTATTGTTACGGGGACTCACTCCAACCGCACCATGAGCAAGCCATTACACCAATAAGCCTGCATCATTTCCAAAGAATCCAATTAAATTTCAGTCTTACAGTGCTGCACTCTGAAAACACAGATTTTCTTCATTGAGAATGCGCAAACGCACACACTATTGGCACACACACAATGTCTCGGACATGGTGCAGTTGCCTATCCCTTGGTTTTCCTTGTCTTAGCTTGCTTAGAATTTGTGTGTGCGTTCCAACAAGGGCAGAATAAACATCCAGCCAGCTGTCTATGTACATGATATCTCTGTATTTGTGGTGAAGAACCTGCATGAATCTCTCTCTTACTCTTTCTGCACCTGTTGGTCTGTGTCGATCATCCTTTCCCTCTCTTTGTCTGTCTCTTTAGAAGTACTCAATATCATTTTTTCTTTCTCCTTTTTACCTTTTTCCTTCCACCAGCTTGTCTCCCCTCTTCTATCCTTCCCCTCCCTTTCCTCTCCACCAATTCTTGCTGGCATCTGTTAAGCTGCTAAACAGAAAGTGTGTATGTATGCGTGTGTGTGTGTGTGTGTGTGTGTGTGTGTGTGTGTGTGTGTGTGTGTGTGTTGGTCTTGCTGGGTTGGATTTGAACAAGCCCATGCCTGTTCTGCCCCGGTGGCCTATGAAATGAGAAAGGCAGCCACTGTGTTGTAGACCTCCACTGATAAATCTACCAGGGTTACCCCTCCATGTGTGCATCTGCATGGTCGTGTATGTGTGTGTGTGTGTAAAATGTATGTGTTTGCATATGTGTAAGCGTGCATGCATGTAATGTGCGCGTGTGTATGTGCGAGTAGTGATCATCTGTGTTTGCATCTTCAGCTCCGTGACGCCCGAATAGAGATTTGGAGAGATTTGATTTCACACACCCCAAAGCCAAAAGTGTGTATGTGTGTGTATAACTGTGTATGAGTGTGCCTGTGTGTGAATGTGTGTGTGCGTGCACCACGTTGTGTAATCTCCCATCATTGCCTTAAATGCGTGACATTAAAACACCACCGAGTCGATTCTTCTACAGACGTTTGGGCTTTTTTCCCCCCCTTCTTCTTGTCGTATGTCTCATTTTTATCCATGGGCACATATTTGTCTCGGGAGAATTAGAGGTCATGTTACAAATCTATGGACTCAAACACAGGGTAGAGCGAGGTAGACGGTGATAGAGTCAGAGAGAGAGAGAGAAAGAGAGGTATACTAAGAGAAAGCCTGGGGTTACCTTGCTTATGACAGCGAGGTCAGATATTGAAGAGGTGAAGTCAATACTACATACCATTTCGCAGCCATATTCATGTGGGTAATCTAGATCATTTCCATGAAAGAAAGAAAGAAAGAAAGAAAGAAAGAAAGAAAGAAAGAAAGAAAGAAAGAAAGAAAGAAAGAAAGAAAGAAAGAAAGAAAGAAAGAAAGAAAGAAAGAAAGAAAGAAACTACCTATGTTTTATCTTGTCTTGCTTGTAAATACAACAGAAGAACAATCTATATACTATATACTATCTATATATTATAGATACTATATAAATCTATAACTAAGTATAGTGCTGCACTGGATTAGTGTATACATGAGTTTTGTTTTACCATTTTAGGAAAAACAAAAAGTCTAGAATTTCACAATGTTCAGTAATATATGCCAGCAATTAAAATGTGCATTAAAATATCAAAAATGCAGTCCTGGTAGACACACAGGAGCTGTTCCTCCCTCACTCTCCTTTTTGTTTTGTTACACCTGGAATATCCCCATTAGATCATGCATTTTAGTGACCGAACATAACTCCCAGCATAGCTCCACCTATCACCTGAGCCGAACTCTGGCTGGCCAGAAAGAGCAGAATCAACCTTTGTGGGTGTGAAGGGCTTTTAATCAAAACAGCTTAATGATGAGCTTGCAAAAAAAGATTATATATTAAATTTTCCAATCATTTTGGTAATGTTCTCATACATTATGGTTAATGGGTGTATGCCATTTGTCATTCAACAGCAAATTCTTTGATAGCTGCAAAATTCCCTTGGGATGCTGTTTTCAGCTGCCCCTGGAGACATGAGACATTTAGTGTCCAGGCATACAGACTATGTGTACTATGTGACTATGTGTGTATGTAAAAATGAGACAGAGGGACCTGCAGTAGTCAATGATGTTGCATGCAAGCATGTCACATCGCAGCAGGACATATTTGCCAGCTATTTACAGAAAACAGGTCTTGGAGCAGGTCTAAGTGTGCAGCTGTTTTGACATCAATGGAGCACCTCTACTGCTGCATGAGGGATGCTACAACCATCCTGACTCTCACCTAGGGGCTCGTTCAACAAAGCAAATATTGTCACACACACACACACACACACACACGTGAGCATAAATATACGCAAATTATAATAATTCATGCGCAGAGACATAGCCCACATAGCCATCTTGCATCCGTTTTCTGTGTGTGTGTGTCTATCAAAACGGGAAAAAAAACAACCCAAGACATTATCTTCAAGCCATGACAGCTGTAATTGTGGAGCACATTAAAATGGGTGCAGGGTGACACCTCTAACCACCTTCCATTAAGAAACACACACACACACACACACACACACACACACACACACACACACACACACACACACACACACACGTGGATTAATTGTGGTCAAACAAGGAAATGAGCATCTCAAAGCCCGTCAAAGCTGAGTGCTTTGAGGAGGGCCAGTCTGGCTAATGTGTACATGTTGATGTCTTGATTATATATGTCAAATATCTGTCCTTATTCTTCAATGGACAGGTCTGCACGGTAAGAAAAAGGAGAGAATAAACCTTTTACATAGAAGATAATTGGAGAATAGAAAGGAAGAAGCAGCACTGACAGTCCCCGCTGTACAGATTCTGGTCCTTTTGGCTGTCATCCCATGTGCTTAACATTTTCATCATTGTTGTTTTGACCACATTGCACATTATAGACCTTAGAGGTGAAACAGTTTCCAGAGTTGTGCTCTTAAATCAATGCCAAAGTAGAGTACCCAAGAACCAAGGCCAGAGTAACTCGCACTAACACTTTCCCCCAATTCATGAAAATCAGCAATTTTTGACACGTACAGGTTCAACAGTATAAATGATATGCAGATCAAATCTTGACATCACTATGAACATTGGCAAGCTTTCTGTGTGTAAATTGAAATGTTGACAGTGTGAAAATCTTCTATATTGACTGATTGACTTTGACTTGCAGCAGCAATGTATGCCATTGTTAAAAATGGGTTTCAATCATGTCATGCCATGGTGGTTCAGGCTTGGATAAAGTTAAGAAAATCAGAGTTAAGAATGATGAGGTCAAAAAAGAACCGCTTTAAGAAAGAACAGGGTTCAGAAAGATTTGGGGGAAGACTTTTCAGGCGTCAAAACTCTGATATTCCCAATGGGAGAGAAAAGAAAGGAAGTTGAAATGCTAACAACTTATAACTACTAGATTATTGATGTGATGCTTCCTTTTTGGTCACAAAGTGACATTTTGATAGCCTAGAAATCTAGACACACCCTAGCGGCAGCAAATGTAATTTGCAGCTAGGGCCAGTCCAGCTTGCAAACAAAATTCCAGTCTGGGCGGGTTAACGTAATGATGGCAGAGTTGCGGCGGTTCCGCGTGATTTCTTGAAAACAAAGAAAATGGCTGGCACTGCTGGCCAACAGCGGGTTTCTTTAAATCGGCTTTGGCGGCGACTCTGGAAGACTTGGATTTAAGCACTGAAGTCATTCTTAAAAAAAGAAGATGTGTTTGGAGTTCTGCCGACCGGATCCGGAAAAAGTCAATTAACGTTGACCTGACTAGTTGTAGCGCTATCCTATTGCGTACAGAGGAAATTTGAAACACAACTGTTTATCCCGCCCCTTCGATTGAGCGTTGCCAATGGTGAGTTCCCAGACCCAACATCTTGATGTGGGTCTGGCTTGTCAGGCTAACATTTTGAGCCTTAACCACCAAAAATGTACACTGGCACAACACGCCTGTCAGTCTACATTTTTTTTTCTTTTCTTTCTAGTCTTGTTTATATAAAGAGACAGACCCAAACACACACTCATAGGAGGTTCCATCGATGCACCAGTAATCTGTGCAACCGATAAGCTCAGGCTTTGGTGGTGAACAAAGGCGAGGGCAGCATGGCCGTTATAGATCCTCCATCTGCTCTGTTCTCACTAAATCACTTCACCTTTCAGGATCACACACACACAGCCACAGACATGCACACATGTCTACACACAGGGATCAAGACACACACACAAATATACTGTAGGAATGCGTGCGCGCGGGCACACACACACACACACACACACACACACACACACACACACACACACACACACACACACACACACACACACACACACAGCGATTTAACATGGACAAGTGGACACTTGGTAGAAGAATTCAATTGGCCTCTCTCTCTTCCTTTCTCTCTCTAGGTTTCTCTGCCTCTCAGGGTGTCACAGGACATGCCAGGCCTTAATGCCTTCCAATCTTCTCCCCAACACACACTGTCGCCTTTCATTTAAAGGCTTGCTGACAGGAATGACCAGCATCTCCACTCCTCCAGCCCTCCCACTCTCCTCTCTTGTCCTTTCTCTCTCTCTCTCTGTTTGTCTCTGCCTTTCTCCCAACTCGTTACAGCTCTTTCTGTCTGTTACTTAGCCCATCTGCCTTTTTCCATCCATCACTCAATTATGTCTTTGGATGGGTTGGGGGCTCTTATTAGCTTATATTTACTATCTTTCATTACTTTGTCTTTCTTTTTCCTTCTTTACCATCTCTTCCTTTTAATTTTTCTACTTCTCTCGGTTACTGAAATCAAATCTAATGCTCGCTTTCAGTGTAGTCTGTGTCTGGTTCTTCCTCCCTCCCTCCCACCGTGTCATCTCCTCTCTAACAGCTTTCTATCTATTTGTCTCCATGTCAGTGTTCAGCACCTCACACTGCCACTTTAGCTCCTCTCCCCATTGTGCTTTCCCAGCCTGCCACGCTGGGTTTTCAATTGACCAACAAGAGTAAACACCGGTTGCCGAGCATCAATCACATCACACACACCGGCAGAGCGAGTGAGAGAGTCTCCAATTTCACTGTTGCTTTTTCCCCACACCAATTTTACACAGAATATGGACAGAACAATCTACAACGAGATAATACCCGGGGTGACACACTGTGTGTGTGTGTGTGTGTGTGTGTGTGTGAGTGAGTGTGTGTGTGTGTGTGTGTGAGATTACACATTGACTAGGTCTTAAATGATTCCTATGAAATGGTATATTTGCAGCGGTAATAACAGGATAAAAAAAAAACATTTATAATAATTTAAAAATAAAAATGTGAAAACATTACACAATAATTTATGAACATTAAGTCAGAATATAGTGTGACACTATAATGAAAAACTTGTGAAAATCTAACACTATGTAACAGACTATTGCAAATGCAAGATATGCTTGTGTAACATTAACAGTAACTCCTTCCAGTTTAGTGTAACTCTGCTGTGTGGTTGATCTTTTGCTGGAAACATCCTTTGGTGCATTTTACACTTATTCAAAAGATGCATTAAAATTTTTTTGTGTGTTTGAGTTTTGCCACCTATATCTTAAAGCAGATTGTTTGGAATATAAAGATGAAGCCATCCAAAAGCACATGGAGGCAAAATTTGAATAAAAGTGTAATGTTCCTTTAGAGATAACTCAGTCAGCATGAGGGTGACACAGGAAAAACAACTAGCTACAATTGTCTGCAGCAATCAAAACACAGCGCAGAGGTGTTTTTTTTTTTTTTTACACACACACACACACACACACACACACACACACACACACACACACACACACACACACACACACACACACACAGGACTGAAGTGCAGCTTAGAGGAGCCTTGTTAAAGCACCTAACTGAGCAGCATAACATGATGATTGGCTGTTGGTGAGTTTGCTCTTATCTACTCCCCCCCACACTATCTCTGCATCTCTCTATTCACAAACACACACAAATACACAAACATACATGGTCTCATTCTAGTCGTACTGTAATAAGGAATTATTCCTTCATTAATCTTGCCCCCTCTGTCAAGCCTTTTGCCATGCCAAACAATACATACATCTGAGTGTATTTGTTAGTGTGTGTGATGCATTTGTGATTTGTACGATTGTGTTCTCCCCTGAGCAGTAAATCAGTGCTGTGTTAATTGGTAGGAACAACAGCAACACTTTGGCAGTATATAATGTTTTATGTTTGTTTCTTTATTACCATCTTTAATGTTCATTGCCGTATGTGTGTGTAGGTGTGTGTGTGCGCGTGTTCCACCAGTGTGTGTATGTACTGCATCACGATCCTAATGAGACACCGTAGATGAGAGGGGACTGAAAAATACGCAAAGGAACAAGAGCATGATAAGCTTCTTAACGATGATCCCTCAGTGTGTGTGTGTGTGTGTGTGTGTGTGTGTGTGTGTGTATAACAGTGCATATGTGAGTATGTTTGTGTGTGTGTGTGTGTGTGTGTATGTGTCTCTCTCTCTCACACAGCTCTCCACTCACAGGCGGAACACAATCAACGCAGCTCTCATTTGCAATCAGTAATTAGAATGCTAATTAGCCCCTGGGAGCTAACTGGAACTAGTGTATTACAAGGGCTTGATTAGGACTCCTCTATTCCTACGGGAGGGATTTACACTTGCACGCTATTGGCTCAAACACCTGTCAGTCATGACCTCTCATCCAGTTAGGTGTGATTGCAACTGAATTTGAATGAATTAGTCACTGGGATAACACTTACTGAGCAGTGGTTGGCTGCAACCTCAGTGATGGTGAAGGGAAGCAAAGATTAACAATCATGTTCCAAGACGCCTCACCACCAAAAGCTATCTTTTGAGTATCAAATAATCACCCTCAGGATTATCATTACATTTTATGTTTTGCTACCATGGTTTTTTTCCCCATTTGATCGTACCCTACGTGCAAACATGCAGGTGAAACACGTCGCAAACCACAACAAAGCTTAGATCCATCACAATATTTCACTTGAACCAATGGCATCTGACACTTTGACATTGCCACCTGCAATGTGTCTAAGCCACAAACATGTTCATTTTATAATTCAACACAATACTAAATTACTCATTTTTACATAATGTGTACATGTATTATATATTAAAAGGCATACACCTCCGTTTCCTATTGAATACACTTAGCTGTAAGTGAATTCTAGAATATGCCTTTGAAAAAGGTCTGTCCTTGCCAGGATAGCTTTCTTTTGTTTATCGTTTTGATGATCTCTGTCAATCTATATATTATGTAGTCTAGCTTTCATTTCCCTGTTTATCTCTGCCTCTGTTTTTATCCTCCGCTCTCTGAGTTTCCATCCTCCTCTAACCGGAGAATCAACCACAGTGTTGTCTGTTCTCCTTGGACACTGTGTCTATTTGGCAAATCACTGACTGCTCAGGTCCATTCTCCTGTCTCATTTAACATAAAACTGAGTTGATAATAGCTAGAAGGTCATTAAACCTGCTCTGGATTGTGTCTTTAGCTGCTCCCAACAGTCTAATCTAAGTTGATGGAGAGAAATGATGAGGGACTTGACCAAAGCTTCTGCAGCTTCTTCATCCTGGGACTGAAAGTGAGAAAATGTGTCGCTGAAGCACACTAGTGCTGTAAAAGATTAGACCTTAAAGGTCAGGTAAAAGATACAACAGCACGTAGTAAAACACAATGCAATGTCAGTCTAGCACGTGCAAGTACACAGTCTAGATGTGAGTCTAAATGCATGTGTGAAGTAAGACCACGCCCACACAGACACAGCTCCTTTGGCGGTTTAATATAAATACTTCAGCATTTTGGGAAATACTCTTTAGCTGCTTTCTTACCAAGACTTAAGAGACAATTGATACCACTCAAACATTTGTATGGAAAATATAAAGCCTGAGTCAGCGGGCTAGTAAAAAAGTGGGAAACAGCTTGCTGGCTGTAAAAAGTTGTCACAAGCTGTAGCATAAAAAGTGCCTAGCAATGAAACTCCAGTAAGTCACTGCAACCAGTCAAGAAATAGTTCCAGCACATAGCACTCTTAAGCCCCCAAACTTTTTGTTTTTACACTTTGGGTTTTGTACGCATAATCAAATATACAGTGAGCTAGTATTAAATGAGCTTTAGAGGTGCTGATAGGTGGATTTTGTTAATACTGGACCAAACCCGGCTAACTGTTCCCCCTGCTTCCAGTTTTATGCTAAGCTTAGAGCCTGCTGGTTCCAGCTACATGTTTAGCATACTAACTTGAGAATGGTATTAATATTCTGATTTAAGTCGTGGCAAATAAGTGTATTTTCCAAAATGCTGCGCCATTCCTTTAATGCATTGTTATTTTACTTCCAAACGCTTACTAAAACATATTGGACCACCACTCTTTTTATCTCAGTAACAAGAAATGGTGAATTAGAAATTCATATCAGCAAACAACAAAACGTAACAATTCTCAGTATCTCAAGTGCTTACATCTGGGCCTTGTCATTCTGCCGACTATCAAAAGCTTGTTGATATTCTGCTGTCTTTGTGTACTACTGGCTCCAGTGACCGTCATCACACACTCTTTCTCACACAGACACACACACACACACACACACACACACACACACACACACACACACACACACAGACAGTGTGAAGCGTGACTATCAAATCAGGTATAATTTTCTCCTCCATTCAGCCAGCAACCTTAGACACTGGTAGAATACACACACACACACACACACACACACACACACACACACACACACACACACACACACACACACACACACACAGCATACATCACAAAGGCGTTGTTACTCCCCTTCTCTTGCTGTAAGACAGATGTGAGTGGGGTGTCATTGTGGAGTGAACAGACAGAGTACTGGGTGATGAAGAGCAGTGTTAAAACCTTGTGTGTGCTTTGTGCCTCCAGGCCATGCTAACTGCATTGTGAACCCACA
>JABXJD010000030.1:147500-150000 GCA_013375575.1 Percina caprodes | reverse complement strand
TAAATAAGTTAGAAATAAACTTAGAGTAGAATGTTATTACTGAAAAAAATGATCAAAACAAAATTCAATATGAATTTTGAGTGATTTTAATTTACTGAAACAAAGACTAAATATCATATACATGTACCCTTTGTTTGTTTATATGAGGAAGTATATGTAATTGTGTCCCTGTGTGTGAATAAGACCAGCTTTACTTCCTACTATGTTGCTCCATTCTGTGGCTAATTGACTGGCTAATGTGGGAAGACGGATCAGACCACCAAAGAGTGAACAGCCTTTTGTTATGAAAGGAACTCAATACCCTCCGTGATGATGTAAGTCAAGTGGAGGCTTTTTGTATGTGTGTATGTAAGAAGCTAAGGACAAATTTAATTTAAAAATGTATCAGTCTTCTTTATCTCATGTCTTTTATTCTGACATCTTTCACCAAATTCAGCTCCAGTTTAACATTTCGGTGTATCTATTAAAACAAGACAAATGCACAGCGGGGAGGACACACTACATAAATGATATAACCATGTAGTGAGTGAGCCGACTCAAACAGCAGTGTGTGAAAAACAGTACAACACATGTGCTGGTTAAAAAGTGGAGCCCACCACTGACTAACTGCTCCTTGTAGACTAATAAAAAACAAATGCTAGATGGAGCAATATAAAAAAAAAAAGAAGACAAAAACACCCAGCCACTCATCAGGAGTATGATAGAGCGAGGCAGGAACCAAAGGGGAAAGCAGGAAGAGAACAGGGATGCTCATTAGTAGATAATGGGAGGTGGGAGTGCAACATCATGTGTAATGTGCGGTGATGGAAATAACCCAGAATGCCCACTATGCCGTTTCTGTTCCATGTGGAGGGTGAAGCCTTGTTGTGGTTTGAGCAGCGGAGGCCACCTCCAGCTAACAGCTCCTGGTAGACCTATAAATTTACCTTCATAAACAGGAGAGACTGGGAGAGAAGGGTAGAGGAAGGAGGTAGAGGAGTGTAAAGACAGAGAGGGGGAGAGGGTGTGAGATATGTGAGGTGAGGACAAAGGAAGGAGGGTAGGAAGGTGGCATGTGGAAATGTAGGATACATCGATGAATGAGAGTCTCGTGTCCTCATTTCCTTGCATCTTCTCTCCTCATTTCCTTTCCTCTCCTTACCTCCTTCTCTCTCCTGTTTTCTCCTCTCCTTAACTCCTTTCTATCCTTCTTCTCCTATTCTTATTTTCTCTCCTCTTTTCGGTCATCATTTCTTTTCTTTCCTGTGTCTCCCGTTTTGTCCTTTCCTCTCTTTCTCTCCAGTCCTTATTTTCCCTATCTTATCCCTCCTAATTTCCATTTAGATTTTTTTTTGTTATTGTTTTCTTTAACATTTTCTATTTCACCCCTCTTAAATACCATAAATAGATTGAAATCTTTGAAATGCAGGAAGGTGAAAATGTTCGTGACTAGGCTGGTTTGATCATTACCAGGGGCTCTACGACTCATTGAGTGACAGGCCTCAGAGGGGTTACCAGTGGCAACCCCGCTCAACCTTACTCAAGAGGCTTCTTCTTCTCAACCAATCACTTCCCCAGATGGTGCCGGGTCATCCAGGAAGTAGGAAGTAGGGGTCGACCAATGAAAAAGCAGGCTTGGCCTTTTACCGCTGACCCGTGGCACCTTCTACCCACAAAAACAGACAGAACCTGCCCATGTGTCTGTCTGTGTGTGTGTCTGTCTGTGCAGGGGAATTGAAGAGTAGCCCCCGCAACCAGACAAAGACAAAAACCTTGACAATTACTGTTTAGTGGTGGGATGGACACACACACACACACACACACACACACACACACACACACACACACACACACACACACACACACACACCAAATGACTGTCTGCATGTTTTAGTGGCCAACTGTGCATTTAACCTTTACAGCTTCAAACTTTATGACCAAGACAAACAACACATAGACAGCTAAACAGACATGAGTGACGCAGTATTTGATGGTGAGTGTCTTTGCTAAATAAACTATGAATAAAGAAACTACAAGCCTAAATGAAATAAAATGAAAGGAAATGGACTTAGACAGCGGGCCATAAAATTGCAATAATCTACAAACTGCAGCAAACTAAGGCGTAAATTTCTCCAAATTGTTTTCCCTTGCATCTCATGTCTCTGTCCCTCTACTCCATCCATCATAACAAACCCCAGAGATCTTTAAAAAGAAAGATGACTCACATTGATTAGAAAAAAACAAGATACTGTACATGACGCCATCCTGCCACATCACATTGTCTTTTTCCTGTTCTACCTTAACTACTTTTTAATTCCAACTTCTATGGCTTTATGTTAGACTTTCCAAAAAAATGTTGGTGAGTGTGTGTTTGTGTTACATTTTCTATGTGTGCTGTGCGTGTCATTTGAAAGCAGCTGGAAACTTCTCAGAGAAGTGAGCCTCCAGCTAGGGCAGTCATCCACTATTAGTTTTACTGTTAAGACCATCAGACTCTTCCTCTTCCTCTCTCACACACACA
>JABXJD010000030.1:117500-145000 GCA_013375575.1 Percina caprodes | reverse complement strand
GTGGGTGAAAACATGTGTTTACACTGAGTGTGTGTGTGTGTGTGTGTGTGTGTG
The DNA here is from genome assembly GCA_013375575.1 of Percina caprodes. Taxonomy (NCBI): domain Eukaryota; kingdom Metazoa; phylum Chordata; class Actinopteri; order Perciformes; family Percidae; genus Percina; species Percina caprodes. The sequence goes on along the minus strand of JABXJD010000030.1, from coordinate 144,946 downwards.
TGTGTGTGTGTGTGTGTGTGTGTGTGTGTGTGTGTGTGTGTTGTACAGGAAGCCATTAGCTTGGTAGCCAGAGGCTAGACAGTAGTTAAACCACCTGTTTAAGTTAACAGGTAGCTCTTAGTTTACGAGTGTAAGTAGACTGTTTTCTATGGAGAGAGACAGTGGCTCAGTGGCTTCTGTTCTGCAGAGTTCCTTCAGTTGTGTCAGCCTGGTCACAAGGCAACTATTATGGTAAATAAACCAGGTAACTTTCCATTGGTTGCTAAAAAGAAAAAGGGAAATGTTCTAAAATTAAAAAACGACCAGCATGTTAACAAGTAATGGTAATATTTAATAAACATATTAAATTACAGAAAATGTTTGAGTGAAAGGTTGAGTGAGCTGAGTGAAAAGGATCACAACTCAAGCACAACTCTGTGGGGTGATGTCCCCTTCTTACACACACACACACACACACACACACACACACACACACACACACACACACACACCACTTTCTTTGTCTGCATCTGGGAATGGCAGAGTCACCAACATGTTGCTGCCTCTGCAGTGCCAGGAGCCGACACTTCCCTGCTATCTGAAGTGTTTCTACAGCCAGAGAGGGACTCAAACTGGGGTCACTGCAAGATTTAATTATATGGCTGAACCATTCTGTGGGTGTGAGTGTCCGGAAAAGGTCACATTTGACATTTATGAACACAGCTCTTGTTTTTTTTTGTTTTTTTTACATTAACCAGCAAATTGCTTTTTTGGTTAGAATGTTTAAAAAAAGAAAGAAATCCATGTCAAATAGACAGCCATCATATAGCATTTAATGCTGGAAGGAGAAAGGCTTCACTTCAACATTAGAAAACAAACAGGAGAAGGATGAAAAAGTATCATGTTTAAGTGTCACAGCAAGTGGTAATAGCACCAACGCGCTTACGGGCACGCACGCACACACGCGCACGCACACACACACACACACACACACACACACACACACACACACACACACAGGTGCAGCACCCTGTAGTGTCACAATGTGTGTCATTAGGCCTATCAGGGCCACTCTAGAAGGATTAGAAGACTGTTAAGAACAAGGCTTCACACACCACACACACACACACACACACACACACACACACACACACACACACACACACACACACACACACACAGACACAGACAGACAGCTCACCACTGGTTTGTCTGCACGCTGCTGGAAATCAAATCCTTGCTAATGTGTGTGTGTGTGTGTGTGTGTGTGTGTGTGTGTGTGTGTGTGTGTGTGTGTGTGTGTGAGAGAATGCACGTGCCAGAATCTGGTGTATCATGCAGGGAGCACTGACCAAAGATATCAGTATACCGCTGAGCCCCTCACAGAGCTAATCCATCACACACGAGAATGTGTGCGCACATGCACACACATGCACACACACACACACACACACACGCACGCGCGCAAACACGAGCGCGCACGCACGCACACACAAATTACATTTTGAAAATGGTTATGTTTTTTTCCTTAGTGAGTTAGCCAACAGTTTGCAACACTTGAGATGTTTTTGAAACTTTCAACAAAGAAAACAAAATGCATTCCCATTTGTTCTTAAATTAACAGAGAAAAGAGAAATTTAAATTACAAAAAGAATAGAGAAAGAAGCAGGAAGAGGGGACAAAAAGAGCTCTCTTAACTTTCTATTGATGCTGCTTGTTTGAATAAAAACTATCACAGATGGTTCTTTAAATATATAAGAGTGGAGTACCTCACCCAACATATGCACTGACAGTCTGTCTGTCTTTATTCACCCCCTTTTTCTATTCCACCTCTCTCTAGCAGGGCTTTCCAACCACTTTGGGAGGGGAAGAGGACAGGCACAGGAGAAAGAGAAGGATGGATAGATGGAGAATGTAGAGAAAGGCTGGAGGGATGGTGTAGAGGTGGTGGAGGAGGGTGTAAATGCAGCAGCAGTGAGTCAGTCAGTCAATGGTTTGGAGAAGAAACTAACACAAAAGGAGTTGATGTGTGTGGCTCTTTTCAAGGCTGGTGTGTGTGTGTGTGTGTGTGTGTGTGTGTGTGTGTGTGTGTGTGTGTGTGTGTGTGTGTGTGTGTGTGTGCATTGGTAATGTGTATGTGTGTGTTGGTGGGGGGAGCTACCCCTTTTTAAGGGGTAGCTTGGGGGGTTGACAATGGGGTGGAGGGTTGGGTGCATTAAGCTCCCTTATAGCAAGCTGAGTGCAGTCACCGAGCCAAGGGGCTGGTCATTTCGCTGTTTTCACTGAGGGGGAAAAAAGGAGGGGGAGGGGGTCTCTCTGTGGTGACAACATCCACCTCTTCTTTTCTCGAACCATTCTTGTGCTTCTCCATAGGCTTTTCTTCAGGGTTAATACAGCCTGCAGCAGAGAATGGGATGGGGTGGCTTGGTGGAGGGGAGCGCTTTAAGGCCAAAACGAAAACCCCTCCAACCCCAAAGGCTTTTAAGAACTGTTGGAGCACTTCAACTCTGGAGAAGTGAGACTGACAGACACACAGGGCTGGATACAATTTGTTCTGTTTTTCTTCGCACTTGATATACAGTATGACATTAAAGAGATGTATGAGGTCATATAGAGAAGTGAACAGGACAAAAGCAAAAAAACATGACGCAATGACAAACAAGCTACAGATGCTATGACACTTTTTTTCAACATCAAGGTAGCAAAGCATACTTATTTCCTTTGTGGTACTTGATGAGGAGCACAAACATGCACTTAAAGATTGAGAAAATGTCATGAAGACAGAAGCATGGTGTCTGTGAACTTAAGCTAAAGTTGTTAGCGTTAGCTTGATAGCTAAAATGTCTTGGATTTTATATGGTGATGGGTGTTTGAGTGTTATTATAAATATTTTTAAATCATAATTCATTTAACGCTGCCTGCAGCTCAGGTAGAGTCAGTTGGAGCCTACGTGGTTGTAAACAAAGGAGCATCTTATGCTAACGCAGAGCTAATATTTTCTTTGCTAACAACCTGTTTATTTCTGCGGAGATTTACAATGTATCTAATTTTCACAAACGGCAGATTTAAGACGTATTAATGGTAGTGTGGTAACTCTCACTCCTGTTAATATAAAAAGTAAAATGTTGCTCGGAAATATTAAATAATAAAAGTTTAAACCGTTTGGACAACTTATTCCGCTCATGCTACGGTATGTTCAAAGCACCGATGGAAGAGAAGAGAGTGACAAAAGAAAGGGAAGCAGCAACAGTGAGTGAATGAGAGAAAGGGAAAGGATGAAAGCTGTCTCCACTTTAAAGTGGATTAGGGGCACACAGTGCTGAAACAATAGGAGGTAAAAAATCTAATTAGGCCTCCCGAAACTTCAAACGAGGGAGGCCAGTAATAGCTGAGCTTCCTCTGTCGCTAATCTGTTGACTCAATGTGAACGATACACACTGTTATTCACCACTGAAGACAAGCTGTTCTGCTGCTCTCTGCCTCTGTGTGCTGTGTTTGACTTCTTTTCTCATTTGCTGCTTTTTTTGCTTCTGTCCACTTTTGAGTCTTTGGCTTCAAAGGCCTCAGTGCAAAGGTACAGCTGAAGTCAACCTAGGAAATGTTGACTGCTGAAGGTAATATGTAGTTTCTGGTCTATCCTATCCTGTGTGGTCTTGTCCTGTCCTTTCTTCTGTCCTGCTCTGGTCTTTTCTTAGGGTCCTGCAATTTTTCGACTATGTGCCTCCTCAGCTCTGTTCTGGTCTTCGCTTCCCTGCTGTCATTTTGTTCTTGACAGCTTACCTCGCTGTACATATTCCATATTTATGTTCTCTACCCTGTCATCTCATTTCTTCTCATCTCCTACTGTCAGTTGTTCTCCCCCACCCTGTGATCTGACTTCAGAGGAATAAAACTTATATACAAACATTCATATGAAGTCCATACAAAAAACACTGATCTGAGTTCTGTGGGCCATAACTTATCTTGGGCTGAATACCCCTCAGGGAAAGAAAAGAGGCGATAGAACGACAGGCAACATAGAACCAGAAAACCAACGAAAAATAATGATGTCCTAACTTTGAAATCCGTACCCCTGCTTTTGCCACTTACTGGCCCAGAATTTTTAATCCCATGCTTACTGTTGGTTTCCTCTACGTCATGCATTATTTACTTTCATTCTTCCAAAACAAAACTGTATTTTCAATCCAACAACATCCCTAAAATTAGTAAAGAAAGTCAGTAATAAGTCAAAACTATATACTTGTTATTATTAACTGGTGTATATCCAGTATCAAGACAATCCTTTGTTGCACAGTCACTGTCTACATCTGGATGTCTATAGCACTGGAGTTTCCTTACAAAATGACTTTCTCTCCCTCTACCCCTCCCACAGTTCCCAGTAACGGAGAAGAATGCCCCAGCAGCGATGCATGTTCCATTGTTCACGCTCTGCCTCCAATTTGCTCTTCACATTCTGCGGCCTCGGCCGAGACGTTACGCCGGCTTAAGGGACAAATCGCACACACAAAAAGGGAGAGAAAGACAGAGGTGGGGGGTGTTGAGTAAAAGATATGGAGAAACGAGAAGGGGGGAGGGCTAACCCTCTTCACAGCAATGCAATTATGGTCTGCATTTGAAGCTGGCTGGGTTTTGTGGCAGCCTCTCTCTTTCTCTCGCCGTCACTCTCTGTACTTTAGCGGCGCAGCTAATAGCCATAGCCGCAGCAATTTCTACGGTACATGACATTAACATGGTAGCGTGTCGCCGACAAAGGGAGGCATTCAAAGGGACTTAGAAAAGAGCAGCAGTCTCGCCTGGTTAAGTAGGCCTCAACCTGCCAAGACGGCAAGACAGAAAGACAGCTAGTGTGTTTATTACCAGAACCACCTAGGGAGAGCAGAGGAAAGGATGAGCGACCAGAGAGCAAAGACAAATTAGTCAGACAGACTGAGAAAAGCAATAACACCGTCTTTGCCATAGCGTCCATGCTCTTCCCCTTTAGCTCTGTTACAAGTGGCCCTTAAAATATGCACCGCTAAAAAGACGGAAGCAGCCGCATGAGTCAATGAAATCTTACCGCTCCCATGTCCAAAAAGAATGCAGACACTTTAAATGACGCTATTAAACAATGCTGTACGAGGAATAGCAGGCCAAATATGATTGGGTTTCATTTTACATATGAGTAAAATTCAACACGAAACTGGGACCACCAACTAAGACAGCTGCTCGTTCTGCAACAACTATTAATACACGCAGAAAGATCATACATGTTATGGGAGTGACCAGGAGTGTCTATGTGCTAGTGTGTGTGAGAAACAGGTGGTCAATTTAATAATTTGACACACAGTAGCAATGATTTTGTTCCCTCTTTATCGGAGTGTTACCCTGACTAATTTGAGTGAGCATGTGTTTGCTTTAATGCCAGATTCTCCACGGGCCTTGAAATGAAAATACAATGAGATCATTGTGTCACTGTATGATAATCCCTCACACACATTATACACTTTCAAATTTCAGTAAACACATTATCTAAGCTTAATGCAAATATGATGTATTGCATGTGGCTGTTGTATATGGCATATACATAACATAAAGGATAAACAGCTGATTGCCAATGTAGTTCTTCTTAGTTAAAAATTATCTTCTTCACTTCCCCCTACGACACAGCTTGATGTAACATTTCTATAGTGTGTCTAATAGTACAGAAAGTTACCTTATTGTGATTGTGTACTTTGTATGGCATTGTTCTAAAGTTGCATTGCAGGATTACTATCATTGGGTCTATATTTGCACTAGTAATGGTCTCTATCTCTGAAACACTCACATATACATACATACATACATACATACATACATACATACACACACACACACACCCCCGGTGCAGGATGTGTGAGGTTAAAATGGGGGGAGATGAGCAGAAGGCAGAGTGAGTCAGTGGCCGTGGGTTTGACACAAAAGACGTTTCCAAAAGAGAAAGTTGGGAGGCACAAAGAGAGAAAGAAACGAACGAGCAAAACGGCTGCCTGGGCACAGAAGGAGGAGGAGGAGGCTAAAGTGAGGGTAAACTCCCACATTTATACACACATACACAACAAGGGAACCCCCGCTCCATTCAAAAGACCATCTGTGGCTTGAAATGGATGAGTGTGTGTGTGTGTGTGTGTTCAAAAACATTTTGGTTTTAATTCTGGTGCCTCCAGAGCAGGCGGAGCAGAGAGGGGAGGAAGGGAGGAGAAAAGGGAGGCAGGCGTGAAAGGTCCTGCGTCCTATCACTTTCCTTAAAAAAGAGGAAAGACCGTATACAAATGAATGAGAGATACAGAGAGAGAGTGTGTGTGTGTGTGTGTGTGTGTGTGTGTGTGTGTGTGTGTGTGTGTGTGTGCGGGCCAACTACACAAACCAAATTACACGGGGCGAGCTGGACAGACACAGCTATTTTGTTAACAAAACCACTCTGAAATCTGGCATTAGGGACACACAGAGTGACTAACTGGGACAGGCGTTAAGGGCCAGTTTAGGAAATCCACCATGTCCCACTTATTAGAAATATACACAACCAATGCTTTTAATGCCAAATTAGCCCAAAATAATTTCAACTATTGCCTTGCCACAAAGTATTCCTATTAACTTACTCAAAATCTAAGATGGACAGACCTAAATATGTGAGTTATCTTCAATACATTGTATAATATTCCTTTCTTTGTTGTCCTTATTGTAGTTTGTTGTGTTTTATTACTAAAACATTCCTACAGAGATTTACACTGTGTCGATGGTCCTTATTAGTGGTATTACATTATCTTTATTATATATTTTATTATATATTTATTATTAGTTGTCTTATGTGAATGTTGCTACATAATAATAGTGCATTCATAATTCCTATTCATGATTTGTTTTGGTGATTTTGGTTTGTTTTGAGATTTTAAAAAATATGTTAGATAACTGTTAGATTTCAAATGTATGTATTTTTTTTCCAATTGTTTTAATGTAAATGCACCGATAAAAAAAAAAAAAAGACACGTTAAGGTATTTTCCAAAAGGAGTAATTTATTTAAAAAAAAATGAAAAGATATTTCTCAAGATGATTTAACTAAACTTGTTGTTGCCTCTTGTGGAGTCTCCATCCGCCCCCTCCACTCTCCCCTCTCCCTGTTGTTGTCTCGCTCTCTCCAGATTGAGTGCCTCCAATTCATTTCCACCCCCCTCCATGTCAATTAATTAAGTGCACGCTTTTCTTTAGCCGTGCACGCCAATTAGCATGAGATAAATATGCATTAGTCGAATTATCTCATCTTGTCGTTTGCCACCCTGCACCCCTGTTCTGATGTTAACGGTAATTTGCATCATGAGTATTTTTAAATGCGTGTTAATTAGGCCCAGGTATTAGGTCCTACCTTGATACGGGACCTAAGGAACGTGTTTAAGTGCTTTTACAGCAAATGGGAACCTGACATATTTTAATTAAAGGGTACAAATGAGTCGGAAGGGAGGTGGTTGCATGCTGTAGCATATGGCAAAAGTAAAAGCTTAATTATATAAATATATATATATGTTTAAAAAAATCTGATACTGATATCATTATGAGATACCAATGTGTTTGTTAAAATGTGTTATTTCAAATATAAAATTCCAAGGACATGTGGCCTTTTCAGTCATACATTTCAAAGCAGTATACTACTATCAGCCCACTTGTAAAAATGAAAAATATGATCCCTTCCAATAACATGATGCCAATGGCCTTCTCAATCTCCAAACTTCCTGCAAGATAATCAAATAATGGGCCCAGAAGTCGATTTTCTCTAATAGGCGTAGGGGCAATTCAAACGATAGACTTCATAGCATTACATCACTCAGAGAGCACTCTGACAAGCCATTTACTGACAATGAATTACCTCACTGGCCATAAAAACTAAACTAATGTGAAATATCACATATTTTAATCAACTTGGAGGAGGGGGCAAAAGTATTGCTCTTCTCAAAAATTTGGACCAAGGCCGGACATTTTGGCGGCAAGCCTTAATTAAATTAACGTAGGACCATATTTGATCTGTGCACATTAAAAACTCTGAGCTTTACGGCTCAATTCCTAAAAAGTATCACGAGAGGTTAACGACTTGTAGAAAAGGACCGTGCAGGTTTTTTTTTTTTATTACGTGTGGACAGTGTTTTATTGTCCAAAACTAAATCCAGAAAAGTGATTTTTCAACAGGTTCTCCTGCTGCACCTCAGCATTAAATCAAAAGAGGATCATCTAAAGGACACATTTCTTCATTTAGTGTTTCTGTAAAGCTAAGTGAGGAGAGGAAGAGAAGGATGGATCGGGTGTTTGTACCTAATACATTCTCTCTCACACATACTGTACATATACACGCAGTAGAGAGAGTAGTCTCAATGGGAACTTACTCTTAAAGAAATCTGTTATCTGTTATCTCTAATCTTGAATCTTTTAAAGTGGGTTTGGGAGGTATTTATCTATAATCAGTGTATTACTAACAGTAGATGGCAGCACGGAAACTACGTAATGTACTGCTGTGTACGGTGGAACACAGCTAAAAAAAATGTGTATGCTGTATTTATATTAATAAAAAATATATATATTCATCTCTTGGCCTTGCTGTCAGTTATAAATCAGTTAGTTTGTGTTATTGTGTGTTTTAAAGGGTTAGTTCGGATTCTACGCATCTGTTGTCATAGGAAGAATCTGTAAGTGATGACGAGCTTCATGAAGTCCAAAAAAAGTAAAGGATCTGCTACTGATGGAGCTGGTTTGCTGAGCACTAAATTATCTCACAAAACAAAGCCTGAATGGCTGAGAAAGAAAGTGCAGCGTGGTGTCAGTGTGCGTGTGTGTGTGTGTGTGTGTGTGTGTGTGTGTGCGTCTATGAGACCTCTTGTTTCCTGACCTCCGGAGCACTCAGTCCAAGCCGACCTACTCAGACACAAGCGGACAGGACCTCCCACCCTCTCTCTCTCTATCAATTATCATTTGTCTGAACTGAGCATGCATCATCTGCCTCAACTTTACTCAGAATGCAAATTTTCAGTCCACCATTTTTCTTGATGAGCTACTTGTCACTTGGGTTGTGTGGGAGTGTGTGTGTGTGTGTGTGTTGGGAAACCAGGGGGTCTGTCTTGGCCATTCAGTGAAAGAAAAAGCTTGTCAGCATTGTCAGCTTTCCCTCAGGTCCTTTAGTGCCTTGTGCACAGGGGGATTGGACCCTGGACACTGCAGAATTAAGGCCTTGATCAATTGCCTTTTTTTATACAGATAATGGCTTTAGTAAAATAAATAAAAAGATTGCACCACGTACATTTTTTTATACAGTAATTCCTGGTCATTCAAAATCATGAAATGTGTACAGTAATACAGAAGTATTTCTAAAATGTCTTTATAGTACTTTAGACTGTAGAAGAAGAGGTGACAAAATCAGATAAAAAGTGGAAATTTGGAGGTGCTGGGTGGACAGAGCAGAGGGGATGGGTGTGTGTGTGTGTGTGTGTGTGTGTGTGTGTGTGTGTGTGTGTGAAAGACTGAAAGAGGGGTGCCTGATGGAAGCTGAATGCCACCACCCAGTAGGCCGTGAAATCAGAAACCCTTGCCAACAAGACAGCCACCCGCACACCAGCCGTCGCTCAGTGTGTGTGTGTGTGTGTGTGTGTGTGTGTGTGTGTGTGTGTTCCTCTAGGGAAAGCGCAGTCATGCAAGGTATTACCCGGCTCCTCCTCCTGCTATCTCCTGTCGCTTCCTGTCCTCCTTTCTCCTCCTGTTCTCCACTGCAATTCATGTCCATCTTACATATCTGTCTGTCTGTATTACAGCTCTGTTATTTCTTGGCCTTTTGCTAACCTTGGCCTTTTTCTAGAACCTGAACCTTTCACACATAAGAGCCTTATCATCAGGAGATATAAGGAAATGTTTATGATATATATTTATTTAGTTAAAGTTTCTGAAGGAAGGTGCATTCCCAAAAAAAAAGCTGTTTTTGAGTGTTTTGCCCACTTATAATGTACTTTGAGGAAGTATACACAATCTCAGATTGCCTTTGAAGAATATCTTTGCTTGTGTAAGTGAGCATATTTTATATATGCCTTAAAAAAGGCCTCTGCAATGTTCTAAAAATGTCATTGCAAGTTTTAGCAACAGACCAAAACTCCCATTATATGAAATGATTCATTGAAACCTGATGTCTAAAATGGTGTATAACAGAACACTGACTTTAAACTGTGCAAAGAGATAAAAGAATAAAAAGAAAAATTGTCAGTGTGTTGTAAAGAAACACCTGTTTCTAACACTTTTTTTTGTCATTCTCTCAAAGCAAACTTTTTGCTCACATGTAAACTCTGGTCTCTGGTTTTACAAAAAAAAAAGAAAAGTGTTTTGAAAAGACTTCTGAACCCCACCCCCATGCCCCCCCTTCTCTTCTCTCTCTCTCTCTCTCTCTGTCTTTTCTTTTCTCCTTTAACAAACTCTCTTCTTTTCTTGGTGTCTCGGTTAGCAGGCCTGATTACCATGCTGCCGGTGACTTTTCCCCTCTTGTCTCACACTCACTCTTTCTAAAGGGTACTTAATAAAATTCTGAGTCTGGCCTTCGTGCGTGTGTGTGTGTGTGTGTGTGAGAGAGTGAGAGAGAGAGAGAAAAAGAGAGAAAGACTTCTTGCTTGTTATGTTTCTCGCTCTTTCTCCAAAGGGTACTTAATAAAATCTAAGTCCTGCGAGGCCCTGTCACAAAAGCATGGCAAGTCTCTTGCGCGCGTACGCACACACGCAAAAACACACACATACACACGGCCCTTAATTTCCATTAGAGAAGAGGAACGCAGAGCTTTCACAAACTGGTGTCTGGGGCTGCAGTTCATTCTCACTCCAATCTGCCAAAGTACATAGTTTGGCCAGACAGACAGAGAGAGAGAGAGAGAGAGAGAGAGAGAGAGAGAGAGAGACAGACAGACAGACAGACAGACAGACAGACAGACAAACAGACAGAGAGAGAGAGAGAGACAGACATGTTTTAGACACCTAGAAATACTTACTAATACTATAATTTGTGTCCACAAAAAAAGGTCAAACTCTTATTCTTACGCCTTCTCCCTTGTTTAAAAATCCATAATCCATAATGCGAACAAAATTCTTCTCAAATGTTTACCTACTGGAGACAAGAAGTCTCCTACTTCACTAAAAAGTCCATTCTCAATGTGCACTGGAGGTTTCAAGTTTCCAAATCACACATGTGGAAGTTGCATACTAGCCCATGATTGGCTTCTACTTGTGATGTCACAAATCATACTCATACACACGTATGTAAAAGTGAGATTTCAGGTGAGCTCAAAGAAACTTTCTTCCTTCAGCAGATGAAAGTGAAAAAGAGCCTTCTAGTGTCATACCCTGCACATGCCTCACTGCACAGTGAAGCTGAAACATCCAAGTCAAGTTACAAGACCCAAAACACATTTTTTTTAACCGATCAGGACTTCAAATTTGACCGAAATGTGTAATTTTAAGTTAATGGCCCTGTTAATGAATTCATATTTGTTTAAATTCATCTAACTTTAAATGCTGATCATAACACAAAGGGCCAATATCAATCAGTCTAATATATACACACACTTTCAATGTGTGTGATATGAATTGCTGCCAATAGGGGATTCCCCATTACACAAACAAGGAGGAAAGATTTGGATCATTAAAAAAAATTCAGGGGGCCAGACACGTTCCTCAGATTGGGCAGAAAGAAGAAAAATGTTTATCCTGTAGCTCTCTAATCATTTAGGGGGTTAGGGATTCATCTGTAACGACCAAATATGGGCTAGCTTCCTGCTGGAAGACTAATGGCTTTAGTATTAATGAAAGTCTTTCTTTCCCAGGATGAGAAATTAATCAAAGATAGAGAGGGAGAAAGAAGATATTAAAAGTTTAACTGGGGCTAAGTAATTAATTACCATCTCAGAGAGCCTTTGACAAAGATAAACTCCTCCAGATTAAGATTTATGTATACACTGTCCAGATGAGTACATCACAAAAGGCAGGATCATATGTGGAAGACGATGGAAGAAAAGAAAGAGAGTAAGAAAACAGGAGAAGGATGGAAGGATGGGAAAGAGGAAGATAAATAGCAAAAAAATTAATGGAGGAGAAGAGGAACAAAAGAAAGAAAAAAACAGTGTCAAATGAAGTAGAGACGAAGAGATAAAGGAGAAATGACATAAGTAGCAAACAAAAAAGTAATGATGGGAGGAAAACCAACAGAAAATGGAAGATGAAAAGAAGGGAAAATGAAAGGAAGCAGGGCAGAGAGTAGTCGAAAACTTAAACGATAAAAGGAAAAAGGGAAGAAATGGTGGGAGATAAAAGATAAAGGAAATAAAATGTGAAATAAATAAAGGACAGTAAAAAAAAGAGGGTAGGAATAAAAGTACAGATAGTAGAGGAAAGAAACAACTCTCCCCATCTACCAACTCCTTCCTCTCCTCTCCCCGCTGACAACCCTCCTCCTTCCTTTCGTCTCTCTCTCTTCCTCCCCCCCCCACTTGCTCATTCTCCCCTCACTGTTAAATTATTCACGGGCCACTTCTGCACCACGCTTGATTAAGTTTTCATTTCTGCAAATTACCATTCGGAAACGCGCTGCGCTACTAAATCACATAACCACTACAAGCTACAAGACTGTTTACCTGCTGTTATACAGAGAGAGGGGAAGATATGCAAAGAGAAACAAAGGCGGCATCAATGATTGCATTATACCTTAATCATTTCTTTGTATTGTTTTGATCATTATGTATTGTAAACCTCTTTGTCAACACGGTTAGTTCTTCGACAGTCATGCCGGTAAAGCACCTTTTGATTCAAGTGCAAATTACAAGCTGAAAAAGAGACAACAAAACAGAAACGTAGAACAAGATAAATAGATGTAACGAGAGTGTGAGGCTGCTGTTCGAGTCTCTAATCTACTGTACATACCTAGTGATGTACTCTGATTGCACAAACCCTCAGTAGGTTCGATTAGGAAAAACAATGAGAGGGAGACCACACATTTCACACCCGGTTAAATCCCTATTAGTGGGAACGCATTGTAGCCATTTTTTAAGCATTTGAAGTGTCCAGCACCAGAAAACGTCACAGCAACTGAGAAGAATGGCTTTACCTCACTAATTGAGATCCAACCTGTTTGCACAAGTGGAATTGTAATAGCAGCTTTGTACGCTTCTCCATGCATAGGAAGTTAAAAATCTAAAGTTAAAGCTGCACTGCAGCTGATTTTCTTTTAAATGCTTACAAAGGAAAAAAATTAGTATGAGTGATAAACCTACAGAGAATTATCATCCAACTCTGCAACCCTAAGCGCAACACGGTGCTTTTGTGTCTTCTTAGCTAATTGTTTTGGATTTAAAGCACGCAACTTTACTATTTTGGTTCACTCTCACCGCTCTCATCAAACTTGTTTCCAGCTGCAGCTATCGTTGGCAAAGAAAAACTATAATAAACCCCGCTCTGCGCTATAAAAGACATTTGCAGTTCTAACAGACTATTGTCTCAGTAAAGAGCTTGCACGTTGTCACTTAGACCTTCATTCATATTACACATTATAAGACTACACTTTAAAAGAGGCTAGCTGATGCAAAAGAAAGTTTACGTTCACATTGAGAGTGACTAATGTGTCGAAGACATCCTCTCCAAACATTAGGGCTGGGACAATTTGCTGTTGTCCCAATGCGATTCTTTCACAACACATGGGTGCCGATTTGATTTGAATCATGATTATCATTTATTGCCATTCTATAAGTATTGTGATTCAATAGTATTGAGTTTTTATTGTGATTTTCTTTTCCTTCTTAAAACAAAAAAACAAAAGTTTAATAATACACTTTTAAAGACAATATATCTTTTTATAGACAATATATAAACAGAACATATTTAGGTGAACCATTGGTATGAAAAAATAGGATTCTGGGGAAAAGAATCCATATTCAAAATCGTTGCAAAAAAGAATCACGATACATACGTTTTTCGATGTATTTTCCCCACCCCTACCAACCATCATTCAAATGAAATAAAAAGTACACGTTCATTGTTGGAGATTTAACATGACAACAAAAATCACTGAAAAACAAATGATTGCACTGAGCAAAAATTCTTTTCATCACCCCTTTGAAAAATACAGTTGAATACAATCCGAGCAATTTTCTCCTCGATCCACAACTTCTGGAGCGTCCTGCCTGGCGTCCTCCATGCCTAACAGCCCATCATGTCTATGATCTACAGCTAAAGGGGATCCACTGGGGCGACGTAAGCGGCAGTTAGGGAAATGACCGGTGGTTAGGATGAAGAACATGCATGTTTAGGCCTGGGAGAGGCAGTGGGAGGTGGAGCCCTGATATGTGTATGCCTGTGTCTGCAGGTGTGCAAGACAGTGGGAACTCCATACATTTCTGGATGTATGGTATGATTAGGGAAGGGCAAGGTCCTTGCAGGGGTGAGGACTATGGCTGTGCGTAATGCATATGTTGCCAGTATGCAAGAACGTCTGTGCTGTGTGTGTAACATAGTAGTCTCTGAGGCCCTGTAAGGCAGCAGGTATCCCGCTCTTGTGAACTAACCTCATACATTTCTTAGAAAACTTGGACTAGACCCCCTATGGAAATTACACTGGAAATATTAGGACACACACCCACAGATTGGAGCACACACATGCACTCTTCCTTTTCGCCTCATTACCGCTAATTGGTTCACATAGGTAGATTTACGGTTGGGCATGTGTACAGACAGCAAATCAGCAACAGAATACAAAGGGCTCCTCTGTGGCTACAAGATAAAGATAAGCATCAGACCATATACACACATGCACATACACCTGTGGCTAGCAGATAAGCGCTGGCCTTTCATTGTAGAAACAACAGGTTCTGATTTACTACTTTGGATAACTGCAGCAAAATGCCTATGATTATACTTTTCTCACTGTGTGTGTGTGTGTGTGTGTGTGTGTGTGTGAGAGAGAGAGTGGTAGACAGTTGATTTGTGTGGTCTCTCTGATGAAAGCAATCTGTCACTGGGTGGCTACACTTTTGTCAGGCGGTATCATGTACGGCTGCATCTGTGCGTATTGTGAGCTTGGTGTGTAAAGGTTGCATCGTAGATTTACGGTCGTCTCCCATGGCGAAACAACCAACACGGTTTCTCCTGTAACGACTGACAATGGATGGTGGATTAACGGTCCGCCTTCAGCCTTCCTCCCGTCTCCTCCTCTCCCTCCCTCCTTCTTTCTCTGCCTCGCTGTGTCACTCCGCTTGTTAAAATCCAACCTCCTAATTAGTGCTTGTGGAGCCTGGTGATATACTATCTGCTATCTTTCTTACACATGCTGAAGAAAAGGAGACATTTGTTTTAGTGGTCCTTTGGTCTTTCTCTTTCCTTGTCTGTGTTGCTGGATAGTGTCCGATTCCTTATCTGCTCTGCTGCCTCTCTCACCGTCCATTGTTCTGCAAATCACACTTTTTCTTTCTGCTTGACTGTTGCTATGTCAAATTAGGCCGTGTTCAGTCCGGCATTAACACTGTGTCTGAAAAATGTAGCCTCTTCATTCATTTCAGTTAGACCATTGTGTTAACACAGCAGGGATCCCATGTGCCAAAGAATGCAAGGTCTTCCAGGATAAGTTGTTGCCTTTTTTTTTAACCTGGCTCAACTTTTGTAATAGCAACCGGCAAGACAATGTTTGTACTCTTCATAATAGAAACAAAGTTTTGTTTCACTTGGGAACATCTTTGGTTCCTTATGGCAATGCTAAGAACATCTTTTTTCACAATAATAACTTACATTCTGTTCAAAATGTCCTACTTATCCACCACTGGAGGCAACAAGAGAAGACAAGTAAGTTGTGTATCTGTGTCCATTCAACTCAAACAAACTGTGGGCCGAGAGGATTCATTGTATTACGTTGGTATAGAAAAGTAGACTAAGGAAGCCGGCCAACAAAATGAAAGCGTTTGCGCATGCACACAAGTACGTGCAATGGACACATTCCAACTTGTGTCCAGTATGTTAATGTATCTTTTCTTGGGAATTCTTATACATGTGAATGCCATACAAATCCAGCGAGTGAATAGTGGACCCTGCCAGTGACATCGCAAAAAACAATATAAAGAGGCAACTAATGAGTGTTAATACATTTAATTGCAATAAAATAAAACAGTGCATTCACACGTACTTTGGAAAAAGTATTAAAACCTAAAGTTGAATAATATTTTGGCCCCACAGAAATCTTTCTATTGCTGTTGTAGTTATTGTAACTGTGGATAAGGAAGGTACCATAGGGTTTTCTATAATATATAAGCATTTTAGTATTATACAGGAATCTGCAGTTTATTCAAAAGGCTTGCTCACATTAGATTTAGCATCGTCCACTTGTCACTTGTGAAGAAACTGGAGTCAGGAGAGGAGTGCTAACATTAAACAAATGTGTAAAACTGATTAAAACCTCACTAGGATAGGTCTTGGATATCAAAACATCAAGGAGATATATAACAGAAAAGTACCCATCAAAAGTCAGAAAACTTTTCTAAACATTTGTCTGTGTTAATCATACAAGTGTTAAATGTAATATGAAAATCGCACACAGCAAGTTTCATCTTTGCTTTTCATTCTCTTGTCATTTTTACTGTGTATATCTGCATCTTTCTTCTCTGCTCTTCTTCTCTCTCTTTCTCCCCTTCTGTCTCTCTCTCAGCGCTGAGGCCATAGATCTCTCTAACAGGCACTATCTGCAGCCCTAAGCCCTAATGAGGCATCATAAGGCGAACAGTTTGCAGCAGCGCCGCGCTCCTCTTTTATTTGCCAAACCATATCTCTTCCTCTAACCCCCTCCCGACTGCCCCCTCCTCGTCTCTCAATTGCTCCATCAGTCTGCCCTGCTCACCATATCTCTCCCTCTCTGTCTCTTTCCTCCCCTCATTCTCTCCATCTCCTCCTTTTCTCTCGCCCTCTCTCTCCCTCTCTCTCTCTTGCTCTTCCATTGTGTTTTATCTCTCTTCTCATTCACCCGTTGAGCTCCCTTCTCCCTGTCGCGGTGGTTTGAATCATATCTGGCCGTCTACATATGCTAAAGCCTGTGTAATTACAGCAGCTCTTAAATAAAGACACACTCCTAAAGCTGTCGACTGGAATCACGGCCAAACAAGGCAGGGGGGGCCTCCCAGCAGCAACAAAGCTGTCATAGATAGCTATGGATTTATCACCGGTGAGGATGAGGGGAGAAGGAAGGTGCGAAAAAAAAATATTTCCCATATTGTCTAAGATATAGCCGAGGGTAAATCCACCTACTCTAAAGTTTAATCATGTTTTCATTGAGGGGAAAATGTGAGAAAATGAAATAAGATGGGTGGACACAGAAGATACTTGATAAAAATGGAGATTGAGAGGAAGGAAGGCAGGGAAAACAATCAGTGTATAACAGAATGTTATGGACAAAGCTTATAATATGTATATTCGGGTTGCATCTGTATTGTTATATTATATTGTTATTGTTACGGTCAACCCATTGAAGGGATTTATTGATATTAATCATTAATCCGTGATATGCTCTGGAAAAAAAGATGCTTGAATGTGGACCAAATCATGCTTTGTGGATGCATCATTATAAAGTCATGAAAAACAATCTGAAACGCAACGCTTGGATAAATTTGTTCAGAACGGTAAACTTTTAAAAGACATTTTCTATTAGTTTTATTAAGGAAAGAAAGAAATAACAAAAAAATTACACAGTTTGGCTCAGAGCCATATTTTGTGATGGAAAAAAAGTTTTGAGAGGCATAGCGAAATTAATCTGCATATCTTTAAGAAATATTTGGCTGATTAGTGAACAACTGTTGCCGGCTGGTAACATGCTAGCAATAGTAAGTCACATTATATTTCTGAGCTTCTTTGTATTTTCTCTGTACAGGGCAATTTACTTCCCTGGCATTTTGTATGATGACTGTACATGATTCCACTTATTACAGTTTTATTGAAGACAGGAGAAAAAGCTCTCTGATCAAACAAACTTGCCCGGTTGCTAACAGGACCATGAGTTTTCACCGTTTATTCAAAAGACTTATTTGTACCATTGACTCCTGTATCATCAAGTGGATGGTGCAACACAGCTAATAAGATACAAGAGCTTTCTCCATTTTGGATCCTCTTGGAACTTGACACTAAAGATTTGCTACCAGGGATTAATTTTGCCTCAACGAGCAAATCTACTAATGGTAGATTCTATTGGAATGAAAAAACAAGCCTACCTGTGAAGATACCGAGAACGAATTGAGAGACGTCTGTATGACCGAATGAGCATCAGAACCATATATCATGATACAATACTGCTCACTTGACCCCAGTTCTTGGCAAGACTGCCTGAAAACACTGCATGCATTATCAATCTCGAACCCTTTTGACGGCTCTTAAAAACAACATAATGTCAGAAAGTCTCCAATCCTTAAAACTATTTATCTCTCCACCAAACAAAGATATCTATTCAAGCCTGACATGTCTCTGCTGTGTCTTGGTCATAAAGTTCGCCTGTATGTCAAAATGTAACCACTAAAGTCAATATTATGCATGCGTCCCTGGTTCAGGGACAGACTTTCATTCAAGTTCTCAACTCCTGTTTATCATCCATCTGTCTATCCTTGAACCTGCGTATATATATATATATATATATATATATATATATATATATATATATATATATATATATATATATATACAAACATACACACACACACAATTTCCTAACCCTTCTTCTCCAAATAATCCATCTCATATTTAATGCAGGGATATCCAACTTCTTCTATTCTTCTTATATGCTTTCTTTTCAACACCCATCATCCCACCTATTGCTGCTCTCTCTCCATTGTTGTCCTGAACTCCACCACTTAGCCTCTCTGTCTTCTCTCCTCTTCCTCCTCCCTGTTCTCCCTCCCTCCTTCCATTTCTCCCTCTTTCTGTCTTGCCTTCTGTAATTCATCAGCGCGAGCAGCAGTACAGATTGATCAGCCTCTAAAGGCAGTTCAGTGTGTGCTGCTGATGTTGCAGTAACCTCAGCTGAATAGTGAGCAGTGTGTGTGTGTGTGTGTGTGTGTGTGTGTGTGTGTGTGTGTGTGTGTGTGAGAGAGAGAGACCGGCACCGAAGGAAAGTGGAGGGGACATTTTTTTTTAAATGTATTAATCGTCGTGGTAACAGGGGATGAGAGTGGTTGAGACAGGCCCATCTTTTGAGAGAGAGACCATATGTGACACATACAAACACATGCCTACACACACACACACACACACACACACACACACACACACACACACACACACACACACATATCCCGAGGGTTCAGCCCAAGTGCTTTACACCCTTGTATCGGCCAACACACACACACACATACTGATACCTAAGATGCAATCCTCACCACACACACAAACACATACCACCTATGGGGAAATACAAGGCAATTTATCACTAATCACTAGACTCCCGTATTTATAACTTCGTATTCATCTGGATTTTCCTATGATTAATAGCGTTCCACAGCTAACTTTATGTCTCTGAAAACTGTGTTTGAGTGTGTGAATGGATGTGTTTGGAAGTCAGTGCTCTACAGTGTAAGCAGACATAAACCAGTGTTTGTTTGGGGAGAGAATTTTGGATTAGCCATAAATTACTCCTTTAATTGCATATTTCTCTGTCTTTTCCCTCACTCTACCTCTTTTACTTCTTTCTCTTTAGTCTTTTGTATTTTGCATTCCATCCGGCAGGATATGGGACACGGGGGGGTGTGGTGGAAAGAGAGGAAGGAGATATTGAAAGAAGTCTTTAGTGTTTTTCAATGCCTTCTCTTTCTCTTTTATCCCTCCGTCATTTGCTTCCTCATTGTAATAGACAGACATAAACGTGCATCATGGTGACTTAACAGATTCCTGGAAATAAAGAAGAGTACCATAATGTAACTGAAAGCTGTTTCAGTCAACCCTGCCATAGACAAAACAAATAGTTTAGCCTCCAATAAAGGGATGACATTCAGTTTTGAGAAAAAAAAAACATTTTCTCATCCATCAAGCTTGTACCCCAAAAAATATTTGGAGGAATCTTGAGCAATATTATATATATTATATATTATATGAACATCAAGTCTGTGTCATATTGGATTGATTTTGCACAAAACCATTAAGGTATATCTCAAAGCTGCTGGAATCATTTCAAATATTTGGTTTTTCATGGCAGGTCGTGTGTGGTTGAGCTTTCTGCAAGACTAGAGGAAGAAGAGGCAGAGGAGGAGGAGGAAGTAGAGCGGAGGGAAGAGAAGATGAGGGAGAAAGGGATGAAGGCAACAGAGGAGTGGAAGCAGAGGAGCCGGCGAGTGGAGAAGAGGTGACAAGGCTTTGGGGACAGACAGAAGCATGAATAATTTATCAACACTTCTGATGGACAGATTAGGGGAAAAAATGAAGAGAGACGAAGCGCGAGAGAGAGAGAAGGGCGAGGGAGGGGAGAGAGGAAGTGAAATTGAAAGCAGAGGAAGGGGAGGAATGAAATGACAAACAGAAAGAGAAAGAGAAGAAGAAAGCAAGTGAAGGGTGGAGGGGCCACACACTGGAGCTCTTTGATCCTAACAAACCCCTCTCACCCTGACACCACCATGCCATCTGTGGCCTGCACTGTGTGTGTGTGTGTGTGTGTGTGTGTGTGTGTGTGTGTGTGTGTGTGTGTGTGTGTGTGTGAAAGAGAGCGAGAGAGACAGACAGTGACAAAGGAACAAGGAGATATAGAGGGAAACCAATACAGAAAAGGTGTGTGTATATATATATTGTATTTATATGATCTTAATCAAGTTCAGTCACAAATTCAAATCCATGCTTTCATTTATGTTGTTTCAGAATGCCAGATTGTGTCAACCACAAATTGTAAGAGTGTAAGTTTACCATAACTCATTTCCTCATTTTTGTACTATTCTGAGATGCAATCTTTATGTAATGGCATTTAGTGGAACACAACAGAGACAAAGTCAAATAATAAAGATGCTACACATGCTGATATCTACTAATTTATAAAAGAAATCCTCCTAATAATTGATTCAAAATACATATACTACATTTGATTTTAAAACAGATCAATTTTCCATCCATCTTTAGCTTTGAATAGCCGGGTGTGATTCATCTAATTAACATGACCAGCATCCCTTGATGCCATCTGGTACAGGTTTCTAGACCAAACAACACATTATATTGCAGATTATCACATGTATTGTGCACAGTGTTGCCAGTTATACACCATTTAACTGAGGCCTCCAGCCACCATGATGCTTTGTTTAGGTAATAAAAAAGAATTAGCATAATTTGGGTGACATACACCTTTTAGTCGGCAGGAGTCTGAATATTAAAATAGGGCCTTGGTTAATTTGTCAACCCTCTGGTCAAATGCTACAATTAGCATTCTGACCACTTATTGATGTGTGTGTGTGTGTGTAAGAAGGTGATGGATGCCTGATGCCAGACATCACACATCAGCCACCTCAGTGTGCGATGTGTGTATTGATGGGTAATTATGAATGCAGTGACGACAGGGGTAGTTAAGGTGCCCTCAGGTGCTATAACACATTACCTATCCAGATCTCACTCTCACTCTCTCACACACACACACACACACACACACACACACACACACACACACACACACACACACACACACACACACACACACACCCTGTCCTCTGGTCTTTTATATCTAGCTTGTCTCTGTCCAATTCACACAAACACATTAAACATCATCATCCACATGAAGTCCATCAGCAGTTTTTTTTTACCCACCTGCTTTGACTTTCACTTGTTCTTTTTGTCCCCTCTCATTTTCTCTTCCTATTACTCCGTCAGCCTCCCAGTGCACCTGCCTTTCATTACTGCAGCCAGCACTTTTCAGCTTATACCACTGACCGTGTGTGTGTGTGTGTGTGTGTGTGTGTGTGTGTGTGTGTGTGTGTGCGCGCTGGCAGAAGCAGGGTCAGGATTCAACCACGACCCTTCCATGCTGTAGACAACAACCCCGCCATGTCGGAGCCTTTTCCTCCCATCCCACACTAGCCTCCAACACACACACTGCCATGACCAGTTGCCCCCAGCGACCAGCTATTACCAGAGACCTCCGGCTGTGCTTCTGTGCCAGGTCGCAAGACATGTGACCCAACAGCGAGTACACACACAATCACACAAACACGCAACGAGCCTTCACGACTTTGACACAAAGTCAGTGTGTTATTTTTTCTGTGCAGGTTAAATCCATTTATTCCTACTGTTTTTTTTAAAGCTTTCACAGACGACTATTTTCATGAAACATGGATTAAATGTGCGTAATGTCATGAACGCTTAGATGATTATCACCCAACTCTGCACTTCCCCTCAGCTCTATGAAATTTGCATCAGTCATTTGTTTTAGTGTGCAACTTGACTGTGTTGATAAACCTACTGTACCTTCCCAACACCAAGCAGTAGACAGACAAAGTTGGCACCTAGCTGGTGAAGCATTTAGCCACTAATGCGCCAGATGGATTTCTCTCAGGAGACCAAAACAGAGCTAAAAGGAGAGTGAAAATTGGACTTAAATATTCATTAGGTAAACAGATGGCACAATAGATGGGCAGGAAAGTGAAAAAAGTGATTTTTACTTTGTTTCCTCTGCAGAATACTGTTGTGGAGTATACAGAGACCATGTTCGAGTATTCATTATCCTGTGGTGGACCGACCCCGCAGTCACTTCAGTCTTTGGCAACCCACAACAAGAAGCTTTTGTCAACAGCATTTCCAGTGTGATTTGGAGGGGGGGAGAATCTTCCCACCACTGGCCTTAAGGTCCTGACCCAGTCTTTGCGCGACACTGCTCTGACAATTACATGTAAGTACACATAGGGTCCTTAACAGACTGCAGAGACCCGACTGGTGACGTCCCATAGGTCATTAGGCTTCGGCTTCTTCCTGGAAACAAGGCAGAGCTAACAAGTGCACCACTAGGTTTAATATGGTGTTAGTGGTAAGATAAGAGAAAAGCTGAAAGCTCGTCTCTGTGGCTGGCTCAGTTTGTGTTTTTCGCCCACTGACTTTATTTCTTTATGTATGTAAGAGAGGAAACAGAGCAAGACAGATAAAAGCCCTGAAGAACAGCAAACTAGGTCAGGCTATGTTTTTTAAGATCTGGGGTTTTACTTGTTAAAATAATCTCCGTCTTTCACGGTGTCTATATGTGTGTGGAGTCGCAAATAAAGTATTAAAAAAAAAGTGATTACACAATTCAATATGTTTATTACTTATTTACACGCTGCTGCTGCTGCAGGAACAAGGCTCTGTGCTTATGAAGGAAGCAAGGAGGACCGATCAGCAATTGTGCATCCCCCCCAACCCCACACACCCTCCCCTGTTGGGTGTGGAGGAGAATCAATATGTCTTTGAATGAGGGTCAGAAGGGTTGTCTGCCCAGGGAGAGCTGACAGATTTGCTCTCTTTTGCTCTGCTAAGCCCCTGCCTGCTTCTACACACACACACACACACACACACACACACACACACACACACACACACACACACACACACACACACAGATGGAAGGAAACACACAAAGATGTGACGCTTCTCCAAGAGAGCAGAATTCCGAGCATTTTGCCACAGGGATGTGATATTAAACGTTCCACATCGAAATGAACCCTGCTGCGTACCCCGCTGAGTGTGTGTACGCCTGCACTGTATGTGTGTGAGTGTGTGAGAGAAGGATGGTGGAGAAGCCCAGTTTGGACAGCAGAACACAGCTTTGGCAAGTGTTGTGATTCAGGGTAGGACACACAACACAAAGAAGAAAGACTGCAATGCGTTCGGATAAAAACAGACACAAACAACAACCAGATTGGCCTCTTGCTCTTGACTTTAACCTCTCATCAAAGCAAACTACTGCAACTCTTTACACCCACCTGACTCCACTTTTTCCTTGCTTGCACAATAACCACTAAATGAGACAAATATCAAGCAGAGATGCAAGAAAATAAAAGTGATCAATATAAATGGTTAGAATCCAAGCTGGGACTTTAACTTCTGGCATAGCAGAGTGAACTATAGTGTCAACTTCTAAAAGTGGACAGATCAAGAGAGGAGCAGAAAATAGAGGTTGACTCAATAGTCAGGAAAGGGAAGAGTGCAGAGAAGGATACTGAAAACAAAAACCAAGGGAGAATGAAGTCAGTGTGGAGGTGCTCTACAGAACAGACCAAAACACACTCTAGGCTTCCTTGTAATACCTTGTCCATTCTCAAAATTTGCTAATGTCCCTTTAAGTCTAGTGAGTTGACTCCCTTCAAGTATTAATAGTAGTCTCATGTGTTCTTTCTTAAAATGTCATTCTGCTCAACAGTTTGTGCAGTCTTGCTTGATTTGGTAAAAAAATTCCAAACATTCAAAAGCACATACAATCAATCATTATATTTCCCAGACTGCATTGTGGTTTATTGCCCTTATTACAACAACAAAAGCCTAAAATTTGAAATGTGAACTTTTTAAGCTGAGCATAAAATAAAGGTTGAAAGAAGTTTTTTTTTTTTTGTCAAGACAAACAAATAAACATGAGTCTCTAAAGACTGATTATTGCATGTAAATCATCACTGTAACTGCTTTTCTTGTCGAGCAGCTGTAAAGTGGGCTGTGAGGTCTGACAGCACAAAAACACCACAGGGTTAAGTAGATAATAGTCTTAAACGCTGGATATTTCTCCTCGGGATAATTCAAAATTACGTCTAATGGATGTGATTACTAAGCTGATCAAAGGACCCAAGGCCATTTGAAATGGATCTTATGGATTATAAGAATGAAGTGATAGTGAGAGATAATGTTAAAAAAAAAATACATGTTAACAAGCCTTGTGTACATACTTCTTTCTTTCCCTCTTCTACTTCAGCTCTTCATATTATTTCATGTTGCTGTGTCCCTTGATCTCTCCTTATCCTTCCACTAATAATCAGTAAAGATGTATGACTGTGTCGGTGTTTGATGAATGCTTTTATGTGTGTGTGTGTGTGTGTGTGTGTGTGTGTGTGTGTGTGTGTGTGTGTGTCTGTGCTGTGTGGTTAACAGCAATTAGTAATCACTCATGGAGCTAATGACATCAATCAATGAGCTTTTAAAACCAGCCATTTGATAATTACAACCATCAATGGTCACACATGGATTCATTATAGTACTGCGCTCCGTGTCTCCCACTGTCTCTCTATATTTATGGAAACGATTTGTTTTTATCTCTGTCCTTAATATTCAGCATTTAAAAAAATCTAAGTCATTTTGTGAAGTATATACATTATTATTTACTCCCTTGTCAGTTAAAATGTCCAAATACTGATCATTTAATGAGCCATCGTAAAGTGAAAACCATAAGGGATAAAATATATCTGCTTAAACGTTTAATTATTCTATAAAACAAATTTAAAAAAAGAAATCACTGAAGGACCATTATTTTGAGGCAAATGTTTAGATGGCCACAAATTGTGTTTAGGTGACAAGGTAAAACCAGAGGTGACAAAGTCTTTAGTAAACTCTTACTACATAGAAGTCCTAACAATCTGAAGGTTTGAATAAAAAAAGCAAAAAAGATGAAGGTAAAAAGAAGGAATTCAAAGACCAAGAGGGAGGATTAAGTGAGTGATGTATAAGAGAGGGAATTCGGAACTGAAACAACAAAGATGAGATAAAGACGTGTTATCCTTTACCTTAGTTTTACACACTTCTCACTTTCACTGTCAGACTTGAGATGTTATTTAGAATCAATGCAGCCACTGCATTTCCCATCTGAACAACAGCTAAAAGTACTTTGCACTCAAGTCACTATTTTTGTCTTACAAAGTAGTTGTCTTTTTGTACTATTTTTAGACACATCCAGGTTTTTGTGATGTCATACATCGAAGTGTTTTTATTCCGTTCCAACAAGCTTGTATGTCCAAATTGTGGGTGTTATGAACATTTGCAGGTGCATTTTACATTAAGGGCATTTTTTGCTTGGTCTTCAGATGAAAGCATGAACCATGACCAACATTAGCTGATAATTTAAAGAAACCACAAACGCATATGTCTGTAATAAAATCCTGAACTCAATTGAAGCCAATATGATTTTATTTTGTGTGACCTTGACCCTAAAATTAGTTTCACTCAGTGCAAATGAAGTGTCTGGGTGGCCAGCTGACAACTACAGGATCGGAATATAAGCCAACATGCACATCATATAGTTGCACGAGTGTGCGCACACGTCTGGCAAACTCATGGGTGTGTTTGTGTATGCGCATATATGTGTGCGTGTGGCGCGGATGCACAATTACCAGGCAGGCGCAAATCGATAGGTGCCTGCTGACAGATGGATTAGCACGGTAAACAGATGATACACA
Source organism: Percina caprodes (assembly GCA_013375575.1). Classification (NCBI taxonomy): domain Eukaryota; kingdom Metazoa; phylum Chordata; class Actinopteri; order Perciformes; family Percidae; genus Percina; species Percina caprodes. The sequence continues at coordinate 118,573 of JABXJD010000030.1, read as the reverse complement.
CACCGCTAAATTATTCATCTGCTGAACAGTGGGCTGGGTTTCCACACACACCCGGTGACGGGAGAGAAGAAGAAGAAGAAGAAGAAGAAGAAGAGAGAGAGAGAGGTAGGGGGAGGGATAGAGGGAATGAGTGATAGGGAGGAAGAGGGTGTGAATGAGGATAAAGAGGAGAGCCTGAAGAGGCAACTTGTGTTTCTTGAGTTTCATTAAAACTAGTCTTTTCTTCATTTAAAAATTCACCTGCAACAAAGGTCCCTACCTTAACCCTGAGTGTAGTGTGTGTGCCTCAGCTCTGCTTAGAGACTCAACCACAAAGGGGAAAAAACACCTTGGACAGACCATCTCTACGTCCCTCTAATGGCTTTTAGATATGCAGAGGCACCACAGGGTCAACGTGGAGTGCCTTGTGAGGCATTTGAGATAACGAACACACGCACGTGCGCAAACATCGACACACTCATCCTTTCTTTATCCACGTCTTTTTCTGAAGTGCTGGCAAATCCGTGATCGTCGACTGTTTATGCCTTTAACAAAACCTGCTGTATGAATGCAATTTCACACGCGTACAAACACACTAGACGTGTGGGGGAGTATTATGGATAAACCTGATCATGCTGTAGGAGAGACATGCACCATTATGTTTGGAGTTGAAGTGTCTCACAAGCAGGGAAGGTTCCATGGAAGGGACACCCCCATTTAAATCAATGTTCTCAGATGGCCTTTTGGTTGGAGCAATTCATCCGTCATTAAATTGTTAGCATGGGAATTAGCATTTCACAAGAATTTGCTATGACAAAAGGAAAACATTCTAAGGAAGTGAAGGTGATAGAACAGCTTGTTTCTACACAGACTTCAATGAGACCTTTGCTGCTACAGGGTGCACTCCCAATATTGAATAGTGTAGAATCTGGTGCATGCAAATCATATGAGAATGCACACACACTCTTGCATGCATATAAAACACCCATTATTGATTTGCTTCACCTTTCTAAGGGACTTTAAAGGCCTTTATTTACAAAAGATGCTAAGCTTTGTTCCATTTGGTGAATTTTTAGTTGCAAAGAGGAAGAAGT
>JABXJD010000030.1:0-115000 GCA_013375575.1 Percina caprodes | reverse complement strand
TCCCAGTCCTAATTATTAGAACACTCTTACTTAACTTAACCCTGCCACTAGACCGTGACAGGCAGAGATGGAAGGGGGGAGAGGAGGAGGGGGATTTTGTGAGGACAAGGAGAAAGATGAGCGTTCTGTCTCCTTGGCTGATTTATTAACTCCTTACATGCCATGGCAGGGTAAGAAAGGATTGGAAATTAATTAGTAAATTAATAAATAAAAGCTGAGACATTAACAGCCTAAGGTTGCCCCTTGCAGACGCCCCACCCGCAGAGTTTGATTGACAGTAGTCAGTGGGACGTGCAGCGCAGAGATCCCACAGTAATGACTGCTAAGCACTAAAGATGGAAACAAAATTCACAACAAAATCTGGTTGTCATCCATCAATATCAGTATCACTATCATCCATCTTCCCTTTGTGAGAAGAGGTTTTTTTTTCTTCACTTTTTTTTTTAGCTACAATAATTCCGACCCCAGAAAGAAACAACACACAAGACATTTGCTCTGTGGAAGAGGGGGAAAAAAGCTGAAGATAAACAAAGAAAAGAGGCAACACCAAAAAAAGAACAGAACAAAAGTGAAGAGGAGGCCTCTCGCTGTGTGTTTTAACAGCTGTGTGTGATGCACTCTGGTAAATGTTTAAACTGCTATTGATGTTGATGAGAATATGAGAAATAGGTCACCCCTGCACATTTTGAGTTCTAGTTTTTTGGATTGTGACTTTTTTTAACACATCATCATCATCATCATCATCATCATCATCAGGTCAGGTCAGAGGAGGCACATTCCATCAGTGCATCAAGGTGATTTCACTAACACTACTCTGAAGTAGGCACAATATCTGTGACTACTATACTAATGCAGAAATATTGAACTGTCTGTGGTGTACCGTCTTAAGAATTCCTCTGCTTGTATGTCAGTCAGGCAGATGGGATCTGCATTCCAGCTCACAATCTCACCATCCTCCCTCTTTCCTTCCCACAACCTTTTTTTTCTTATTGCTTTTATCCTTTCTTTTATCCCCCATACGTTACTTCCCCTCTCTCTGTGCTAAAAGAATTTGTTTTCTTTCTTTCCCTGCCAGAAATCTCAGTTTCTTTTTCAGCTGTACATTTTTTCTTCTTCTTTTTTAAGTCTTATTTTCTTGTATTTAGGGTCTCTCTTAATGTATGCATAGAAAATGTCCATTGAAGAATGAAATCAAAAACAAAAAAGTAAGGAAGAAAGGAAGATGACAAAGTTGGCTTAGCCATTCACGGTCAGGTTTGGTGTAAATCTCTTAGCCTTGTAAATGTAAAGAGCAGAGATGATGTAAACAAACAGACTACAGCTGTCACACACTCATAGGGGGAGATGCACATACATACATACATACACACACACACACACACACACAAAAAAAGGGGGAGGAGAGAGGAAGTGGAGGAAAAATGATGGAGAGAACAAAATATAAGTATGAGGCAGAGGAAAACAAAGATGATGGAGCGTGCTGGATACTGAGACACAAACACACACAAAGCTTCACGTTGACATGTCGTGCAAAAACATCAAATCCCCTCCACAAACAAACAAGTGAACAGCAAATGGGTGGGGGGGAGGGGTAGTACCATTTGTCAACATTCCCATTAATTCCAATCACACATCCCATAATTTTATTCTCTCTTTTACTGTATACACACAAAACCCTCCGCTGCTTTGCACACCTTTATTCCTGTGCTAAAACCTTACAATGGGAATACACTAAATGCTAATAGCTTTTACAATAATATGACATGCATAGTCCTCTTAAGGCATGATGGGGCCTTTATGTGCAGGTTTAGCGGCTGACAGGTTAGCGGGTTTAGTTAACAGCCAACGTGCCTGCCGGTGCAGTGGGGGGATTTGGGATGGCTTAGCACAGAGTAGGCCACTGTTGCTTGGAGTAGCATGAAGGCAGGCTTGACAGAACTGAATGCAGGGAAGGTAGGGTAGTAGGGTTTTTCAATTTGTGTTAATATCATTTTTCTTTTAGTGTGAAGCAAAGAAAAAAAAACAAAGAAAGCTCACCTTCACACTTGGGATTAACCAGCATGACAGATGATGGGGCTATAATAGGAGAGAACCAAAGCACATACTCTATATTCTAGTTATGAGTGGATGAATGCAAGACATGTGGCAAAGTAGTGGTATTAAGAATCTGCATCACATTTAAAATACCGTCACTGAAAGCTAACCATAGTTGTTTCTGTTACTAAATTGCATGAAATGTAGTAGAAGCCCTGATATACTCCAAACTGGACAGTGGCCACGCAGGTGGTTCTGTTTATACTTCTAGGTGCTAAGCTATGATTACTGAGTAAACTCCATTTGCTGATGAAGACCATCGTCAGCAAATGGAGATTTGAAAGCTCCAGATGGAAGGTAGTGAGAGGACCTTGAGTTAAGATTATTTTGTCAAAACTCCAGAAGTTATGGGAGATGACTTACAAGAATTGATACAACTGCAATGTTGCTGCAGTCGGTGCATTGAGAATAATAAAAAATGTGACATGGAGCCACACACTCTCCAATCTCGCCACACACTCTCCCAACTCGCCACATATGGCCGCTTGGTCAGGACCCCTTGGTGTCACATTTTTACCGCTCTGGGTGCCCCTTTGGCATCATTTCTTAACATGTCTTAATGTCATCTCACAGTGCTGTGATCGAGTTGTTAAAAACCCCGGCACATCTCAAACAGATGCCTTGTGCAAGTTGTGCGTTGTATCAGAGGCTGAGGGCCACTGACTAAGCTGCTGTATTTGACAAGTTAGAAGAGTAACACACTTGTACAAAATGAGATTTTCAGGGTATTTAAAAATGGGGGACTAAGTTAAATGTTATGTTTCCTGTTAACATGGAACACTATAATCACAGTCACTGTCATTAGAGAGATATCAGCATCTTAATGCTATAAATTGTATCCATGTAAATAATATCAACATGGATAAGATACAGACTTAATGGCATGAATGGATTCAAAGTCCATAAGCCAGAGCTTAATCTACAAAGTCATGATTGCACTAGATGTACCCTTGTGAGTCAGAACCATGTAGCCAATAAAATGTACAGCATACTAACGATATACATAAGATAAGAAGTTAGTTTTGGAAACCTATGAAACTAAATCTAGTAGTTTTAATTAGTTGTTCGCCATCATGTATATTTTCAATCTCCTGCCAACGCCAATAACATTCAATCTTTTGCACCAGAATCTCTGTCTGACACTGTATGATCCCCAGCATTATAAACCTCTTTTCACTGCGAGATTTCTGAGGTATGTGTGAAGCAGCGTGAATGCTGCTAGTTAGCTAATGTGTGTGTGAAGCAGCAAGAGCACTGCTCTCATGGGATTGTACCAAAGTGTTGTTTGTTCTTTACGCCTCTACTGGATAGCCAAAACTAGTGAAGGAGAACCCATAATTCTTTGCTGTAAGCAGTGCCTCTGCACATCCAATTGCATTAGAAGCCTATGGTAGAGGTAGAGGCTACTTGTGCCAAGATTTAACCTGATTAGATACAGATTCTGCCGTTCCAAAAGACAGCACAGGAGCCCTGTACCCATTTCCTATTCTATTTCTGGTCTCAGTCTTAATGCTCACAAATCTGTGGTGGTAACATGGCACAACCACAGTTCACATGAAGCAGGGCGCCTTGCCAGTACTGTAGTAGGTTTTGCTCAAAGCCGCCACGAACAGAAAATGTGTTTTTTTCAAACGCATGTGAAAAAGGTTTCAAATCGGCAGTCTAATGAGACGACAATGAAATCCAATTCCATAGCAGAGTTGTCATTCCTTTTTTCTCTTTCCTGTTCTTGTCCCTTTCACTGTCTCACTTTGATGTGCTTCTTTGATATCTTTCTCCTCCTTCTCATTCCTCCCTTACCAGCCACCGGGTGTCATTTTCCCAATTTCCTTCTCTCCGTTCCTTACTTTATCCCTCTCTTTCTCACCCTCTGTGTGTCTCCTGCGGTGGTCTTTTTATCGGATCAGTCTCAGGTCGTCGCCTCTGTCTCTCATGTGTTCCATCAAGGATGCATCACACACACACACACACGCACACGCACTCCTCTTTGCACGAGAGGTGGAGGAGGAATGAAAGAAGGAATATTAAAGTAAAAACCTAAAGGAGAGATGAAGTGAATTTAAGAAAGGAGAGACAGAATAAAAAAAACAAAGACTTTCTTTTTTGGTTGAATTAGACAGGCACGCCTCTGTCTGCCTCCTAATTTGTCACTGAGTAGCTTTAAATTCAAATGTATATTATTCATTTTACTGCAATACATTCTGCTGCTACTGATATTTGCACTAGTCATAATCGTCTTATAATAATTTTTAATTTTATATTTTGCACATACTTTATATTTGCACACTTATATTTATACTGTTTCTCTTTTTTACTTGTCTTCTGTTTCTTTTCTTTGTTCGGAGCCTTGCAATGGAATCTCGCTCAACTGTATATTGTGAATGTGCATTTGAATGACAATAAAGTCTGTCTAAGTCTAAGTCTAAGTCTAAGGAGATCCGATGCAGCTTGTTGACATGTGTAGGAGATGTCGGTGCTCATGCTGAAAGATGTTTGTGTGTCTGGAAGAGTGTTTGTGCTTGGAGTTCTTACAACCCCCTTTCCCAACTCCCATTTATTACACTCACACACATGGCCTGCCAAGGTTTTGGGTATGTGGGTAAATCTTTTGGCAACAGGGCTGCCAGCGTGGAGCTATGATGAATGCTGATGGCAAAGAGCATGGCCGGTCTTTGAACCAGTCACTCACACACACATGCACACACATGCACACACACACACACACACACACACGCACGCACGCACACACACACACACACACACACACACACACACACACACACACACACACACACACACACACACACACAAATCAGATTCTCAGTGCGTGAGGGCCAAATGGCATCCTTCCACTGGTGAATGCTAATGTGACCAGTGGAGCTTGTGGGCTTGTGAAACACGGATAGAGAGAGCCAGGAGAGATGATGACAAGAGAACATAGATGGGATTGTTTATTGGTGTGTGTGATGCTAATGTGTCAAAATTTGCATTATTTCGCAAATTGCAGCAAGTTGTACTTTTGTTTTAATTTGAGAGTCAGAATTAAATTTGTCTGTGTGTGTGTGTGTGTGTGTGTGTGTGTGTGTGTGTGTGTGTGTGTGTGTGTGTGTGTGTGTGTGTGTGTGTGTGTGTCTTGCTGTATAGGTTTGGGCATGTGTCTTGTTCGCAGCTTTAATTATTACAATTGTCTGTAGAGTAACTCTGGAATATGGTGGTTTAAATTGTTATGACAGTTTCGGTAAATTGTGGTATGACATTGTGTATCGTAGTCCATACATCAGTGCAACTATTTGTAATAAGAAAGCACGTAATTGAAAATGTATGTTGTGCGACCCTTCATCATACCACACAGTAACACAACATATCATTTTGTATCATTATAAGAGCATATTAGTGCTGATTTGTATTTGCACTGGTGGAGTCTTGCACAACAATAACGTGTAAGTCTTCATAGTTTGAGTGTTGTGTAAATATATTGTTATGTGAGTACATTATGCAAGTACCAAAAATTTGTTTTAATGAATATGCCTTGCAAGATTTCCTTCAATACAGATGGGTGATAAATATGTATGTAAGAAAAACCCAACACAAAGTGTCTTATTAACTAGGAGCCTGCAGAAAAGCTTAAGGCTCCATCATAAATTCTCCAATTCTCTGAACTCTACCGGAGGGATGAAAACCATCCATCCAAAGGATAGTCATACCACACAGTAACACAACATATCATTTTGTCTTTGGATAAAAGTGGTAGAGAGCACTGTCTAACATGTTGCTCCAAAATCTGCCATAGGTGTTTAATTGGGTTGAGAACTGGCGACTTCAGAGATAATTGCATATGATTCACATCGTTGTTATACTCCGTGTTTTTTCTATCATTTGTCACCAATCTGTATGTGCCGTTCAATGTGATTCTAGTTTGCTTCAATACAATGTAGAACAGCTATGAATGGTTACTTACAGCGCTCAATGCGGTCCTCTGGGCTGGAGGAAGTCTCTCGATCAGACAGGAGGCCTGACACAGCGAAGATCTTTTTTCCACTGTCCTCTACTGCTTTCAAGGCGCTGCTGGGTGAACCTCCGGGAGGGATCTGGGAACCGCCAAAGTCATACTCTTTCCCCTCTGCATCGGAGTAGCGCAGGTGGGGTGAAGCATCTGCATCTAGGCAGCCTTTGAGGCGCTTGGCTGGGGTGAACGCGGACTGATACCCGCCTGGCACTCCATCGCGATCTTCCTGGGGGGAGGCGAAGGGCCTGAAGGCACCGACACCGCTGTGATTCAGCATGCTGATTGGCGAGCAGTCCAGGTTAGGTGGAGCAAACTGATGATGGAGGTGGAGGAGGGATGGAGGAAAATCCCTGTTTGGGAATCCTGGTGGGACCCCGCCTTGGCGGTGGTACATTGACGCAAAAGTGTAAGAACCATTGTTAAATGGCAAATGGACATCTTTCTCAACAGAAACGGGGACGCCAAATGGACGTGGCTGCTGGCAGGGAATTGAAGCATCGCGAGAGGCTTCAGCAGTGGAGGCCAGGACCATGAGGGCTGGGGAAGCCAGGGGATTGGGCAGGTAGGAGGAGCTCTCCATCTTGAAGGCTGCCCTGTGAAGATCCATGTCTGGACGGAAGAAAGAGGCCGTAAGGATTGTAGGGGGAGGAGGAGATAATTCCTCCTCAATAAAATTTGAGACAATGTCCAAGACCCTCGGAAAGGGTCTGAAGAAGTGAGGGAACCTAGGTTGGAGACTAAAGGGATTTGGATTTTTGTAAAAATAAAATAAAAACAATTTAAAAAAAAAAGGAGTATTCTTGAAGAAATCAGCCAATGTCAGTTCAGGTTAGCTTGAGTTCAGTTCATTTCTCATCAATGGAGAGTAAGTGAGTTAATCTGTCTCCAGCTATATTCACTTGAGCTCAGTTCTGTCCAGATCATTCCGTGCCAGGTAAGTGCTGTTGGGTATATTTGGTCTTTCACAGACTTTACAGTTTGGACAACTTCAGTCCTGATGACTAATACAATAAATGGTCAAGCCTATGTTTTTCCTCCTGGGTAATAAGCAGTAGAAGCCTCCCACCTGGAGAGTTTGATGGATGTGTTGCCGAAGCCGAATGGTCCGGTGTTAGGGGTGGACACCCGTAGTTCATCAAAGCTGATTCCTCATCTTCATGTGGTCGCCAAACTGAAAGGATATAAAACACAAGCATTAGCTTACATTCACTTTCAGTGTGTTACAGTGTTGTTTAGGATTAATTATCACCAATCGCAAATAATAGAATATTAGCCTCAAAAATGTAGTGTCACAAGAACAGCTGGCTCACCTCTTCTGCCAAGTTAACCAAACTGTACAGTGTGACTTCTCAACTGAGATCTCACCTGGCATTCAAAATGTGATTGGTAGAGAAAATGTACCTTCTTACACATTTTTTTTTTTGTGGCTAGTTGCCTTTTGACAGATTCCTTGAGGTTTCTACTGTTTTGGACAGCCCTGAAACTATCTTATCTGTTACACAAAAATGTTAAATCCCTCTGTACACCCTTTCATCATTATCTTAGACCTCCTCGTCTTTTCTTAATGTTAGGTACTTTTCTGAGACAAAAGGTGTGCTGCTTTTTCAACTGACAAATATCAATGGCATGACCTCAATCTGTGTGTAGTGGAAAGGCTGGGAGCTGAGTGGAATTTTTTTTAATAAAGGAGCATCTGGCAGTCAAGGCTTGAAGTCAAAACCTTTTGGGACAGAGTGTTCTTAAGCAGACACTGTTGTTGAAGCCACAAATTCAGAACCTCTTGGGAAAAAGTGTCCTCAAGTTGACACTGTTGATCAAATCCTGTAAATCCCTGCCCTTTGACAAAAAGCCAAGAGCTATTTCAAACCCAAACTTCTCCCAACCCCCTTCCTCCTGCTCTTTAAAAAACTTCTCCAAACTGTTTCCACATCACATCTTTCCATTCCGATCTCCACAGCCCTCCACGTCTCATCTCTTTCCAAATGTCCCCTCCTTGTCCTCCATCCTCCTAATCTATCCATCTCCTCCTCCTCTTCTCTCCTTCATCTCCTCCTCTCATCACCCTAGCACTATCTCTCCTTCCTCCTTCCTTCATCTCAGATCTTTGTCTAAGCCGCTTAGTCCTACCATCTCCCAGGATCTTATTGGACCAGAACCACTTGTCTTAAGATGAGGACACACACGCACATACACACATTTCACCCACACATCTGATAAGAGGCTATGTGGCTCAATGTTCAGCTTGATACCCGACTCGGTGGTGCAAACACACACCACACTCTTGCAGGCTATGCTATCCTCTCTCCTATCTCTCTATCTAACCACTTTTAATTCCCCAATTTTTACTATCTGTCCTCCCTTTCTTTTTACATCTCTCCTGTCAATCTCTTCTCTCATCCCTCCATCTCTCCCTCCCTCCCCCGTCGCTCCCGCTCTCTTCTCCCTTGGGTGATTCAGATGGGTGATATCATATCAGACCTCTCCATCTGCCATCCACGAGCCAGAGGAAATCTGACTGAGTGAATAAATTAGCCGTACTTGACCTCACGACCCTCCTTGGCATCCGTGGCAACTGACTAGAATTTTTTTCCTCCTGGGGATTAGATTGGAGCGTGCAATTGGCCGGTTGAAGGAAGGCAGAGAGGCAGCCGATGAAACGACAAAATAACATTTCAGAGACTTTTATCCCCAAAGGGCAATTTGAAGGCGGATGGCATGTTAAGCGTCCAATATGTTAAAGATTTAGAGAAGGTGAAGATGTGCTTGTCGTACATAAGTGATTGTCAGAGTTTGTGTATCCTTCTGGATTAAAATTAATCAGATCAGTTTACATGCAAATATAAAATCAGATAAAACGTAATTTTGTACTATGAAAAAAAACGGTAGTTTTATCATAAAAAGTCATCGCTGCGATCAAACAATTCAATACCAATGTGACATGAAAAGGTCAAACACAAAGTCATGTGCACACAAACACAAACACACAACAAACATAGTATCAAGCAGTCGGCCCGCTCTAGACGTGCTTTAAAGCTGTGTTGCCTACCAGCCAACATCAAAGGAGAAACTCCCTGGGAAATGAAAAGGAGAAAATCTTTTATAGCTATCAGCTGTCCACAACACTCATTCAAATCAATTTCCAAACCTGATCTCGGCTTTGGCACGCTCCCCCTCCTCCCACACACACACACAATCACAACTGCCAAGAGAGAGAGGAGAGGGCCCAGAGACAGAGAGAGATGGGGAGATGTGAGATGTTTTACATTACCGCAAATGTACAGTAGACTACTGTGGAGTGTTGAGAGCAGCTTACACTAACATGCCTCTGGTCTGGACAGATGCCACAGAGTCACATTACACGACTCTCTTCCTCCTACTCCACCACCTCCTCTTTTCACCCTCTCCTCCCTACCTACCGCAATCCATCCTGGAAATAGCACCTTGAAAATTTAACCATGACAAAACTTGTCTTCCCCCCCCCTCCCCCCATAGTTTTCTCTGTTCAGTTCACTCTCTCTCTCCTTCTCTCTCTGTCTTTCTCACTTTCTCGGCCGATGTCCTCTCACTGTTCACATTGTATATCAGATCACGCTTTCTCCTGTATAACCTCTAAAGTAGGAGTGTGTCTGAGGTGTTGATAGCGAGGTAATACACTGATAAGTACCAGGATATTTCAATTTTATTATCATTACCCAGCAGGCTGAGGGGCAGCGAGTGAAGGGCCGCCAACGTGAAGCAGCCAATTCAATAAGAGGACAGTGGATATTCCTTTACAGGCCACAACAGGAGAGGAGAAGCGAGGGAAGCGAGTATAGAGGAAACAAGATCAACAAGAAAAAAGAGAGCAGCAGAGAATGGGTTGGTAAAGCAGAAGATGAAGAAAAGAGAGGAGAGGAAATAGAGAAACTAAGCAAGGAAACGAGAGTAGAGAATAGTGGTGTGATGTCAGAGTAAAGGGTACAAATCTCATTTCCCTCGGTGATTGACACAAACTGGCTGCCTTTTGGCCTTGTCCGCACATAAATTAATGCACACGCGCACACACACACACACACACACACACACACACACACACACACACACACACACACACACACATATGTGATGAGGCCTCTCATCACACACTGATACCGGAGAGCCCTTCAACTGTCTCTCTACATTTAAAGTTTGTATTTTGTTTGGATGCTTTCACATATTACAAACATTATCCATTAAGGAGTTTCCAATAATTTCCAACTACACTTGCAATATTACACTGATAGAAGTGTCATAAAGCCTCTCAAAGTCAGTGATGTTTTTCCATTTTATCTTTAAAACAACAATCATAATTCCAGATGACATGCATCTATGCATATCATCAATATACAAGTGCAATTACATCTAACGGACACATGTATAATGTCAGTCGGTGGCACTTACAATCCCATTTGCCACTGAGGAATACCACCCACACATTGTTTTGACACCGAGTATATGCATTTTATAATAGAAAATGTCACAGGGGAACATTTACCACGTTGTCATAATTTGATTACAGTGTGCAAGAATGATACAGCTGTCGGCGCGATATTAAATACAAACAGCAAGCAGGTCTTTCCACGTCAAATCTGCACTTTAAGTGACAATGTCATGCCTGTCTGCAAAATTGCAGTGTCAACAACAATGTGCTTTTACATCATTCTGAGGGGGAAATGTAAGCATTTGAGACAAGGGGCTGCAGGAGAAGTCACATATTCAATGTAAAATAATTTGTAAATGTGCTCATAAACATTAGTTTTGTTCTTTAAGAGTAATGATGGGAAGCTATTTGTTTGTTAGGGGGCTTAGAGACAGAATTTCAGGGGTTGAAGACGTTTTGATGGTGGCATTATGGATACAAAATATCACTTTATACCTTCAACGGTAAGAAAGAAAAAGGTTTTATCATTGTCACTGTCTTAGTCTTCCACGGTACACTGGATCCCTTCGTTGAAGAAACAAACAGTTGTGAGTGACAGGATCAGAAAAGAAAAAGGGAAAATGGGATCCAAATAACTACACTGGTACACTGGTACACAAAGAGCAATCATCTTATTGAAGCCTTGCTTTTTGTTGACTGGTCGGAATAAATATTTTTCTTGCATGGCTGCTTTGAGTGTGTTACCAACAATTTTGCTGTTCCAACAAGCAGCTGAAACTTGTCAGATGGAGTTTTCCAGTGTGTCTGCTGAGTTTTGGAGAGGAACGAAGACGAATCCAATTTTTGTTATAAAAATGTCTTGTCGACTGTGACTGGTATGTGTATGCACGTCTGTCTACGTCTATCTATGTGTGTGTGTGGGGGGGGTGAGGGGGAGGGGAACTGTCAGGAAATAAAGCAGCTAAAGTTGATTTTTTTCCCTTTTTTCTAATGGAGACAGAGAAAAGCAGTAAAAACCGCAGGCCTATCTAAATGTCTGTCTGTGTGTGTGTGCGCGTGTGTGCGCGCGTGTGTGTGTGTGTGTGTGTGTGAACACTTACTTCCCGGTCTGTGGGTATATTTAGAGATTGTTGACAAGCGTGAAAGTGCCACTCTAACATTTTATACATGTTATGCCACTCTCACATTCTTTCTGGTGGAGACACAGACACACGCACGCACACACACACACACACACACACGGTATGGACAATGTAGTGACTTTGATGAATAAAACACTTTGGAAAACACACTGTGCAGCATTTTATAACTTGATGCACCATAGAACTAAATTGCCCTTAGTGCATGAACAACCATGTAAATGCATGCTTCCATACTTGATTATGGAATTTAATGAGGAGCAATTTAAATTATGAAAGGCAAAAGAGAATGCAACTCTCCCTAGAACCCTATGTTCATGTCCAAAAGCCCTGAAACTCTAGTTCAAATTTACAGCCTCTAAAGGTTACCCTCAGCCTCTGCCATGCTGGCGCTCTGTGCTTCTTTCTCATGTTCTTCACCCGACCCCACTCCTTATTCTAGGGTTCTACACTATCAGAGCAATGTATACTATAACCATATTTTGAGGTTGAAACAATTTTCAAAAATGAACGACACACACACACACACACACACACACATATATATATATATATATATATATATATATATATATATATATATATATATATACATACATACATACATATATACATACATATATTTATACATACATACACACAAATATATACATATATATACATATATACATATATATACATATATATATATACATACATATATATATATATATATATATATATATATATATATATATATATATATATATATATATATAAAGACTTTTTTGGACTGGTTTAAACTATATTTTCCAAACACTGCAGCTAAACCAGACCATTGTGAAGCCTCATTTCACCAGCCAAAAGACAAAGAAAACACTGCTATTTCAAACGCTGCTGTCACATGTTAAATATTTGCCGTTATGACACAGAGACAAAAATAGAAAGTAAACTGCTTGTCTTTGCAGCGCGTGTGTATGTGTGTTTTTTAGCATAAAAAGCGTAAGCTGACCTGCACAGAGGTCTACTCTGTATTCCAGACAGACGGTGTTAGTGCGTCAGTAGGAGTGTGTGTGTATCTCTGCAAGTGTGTTTGCTGATGTCCAAAGCAACAGTCGATACTATTGAAATCTACTCATTCATGTCTGGCCATGAGGCAAAGCTCAAATGTCCTTGTGAATAAGAATCACACCCATTTATCTCTCTCTCTCTCTCTCTCTCTCTCTCTCTCTCTCTCTCTCTCTCTCTCGTTGTCTCTCGCTGTCTCTCTCTCATTCATCCTTGTCTTTCCTTTCAGCTGTAAAACCCTAATTTTGTTTCCAAATGTCTTTTGAATATCCACTCTCATGTTTCTCTCATCTTGTCTTTCTTCTCTCTGTGATATGAAATCTGTAACCAGGTTATTCACTTCAGTCAACAGCTGCTGCCGTTAACAAGATATATATGCATCCGCAGTGAAAAAAAATATAGTAAGATTTGATAACATACAGACACACAAATCATCTTGAGGTGGTTAATGGCACTTGGGCAATATTCAGCAACAAAATCAATAAGGATTGGACAAGATTGTGTAAGTGAACATGCAATCTTTGTGCAGCAGTCAAACTAAGAAATATATTTTGTAGAATGTGTAACTTAATATACTTCAATTAATTACTTCATTAAAGAGGGACATCTTTCTTTCCAAGACTCTCCCTGTGACATTAATGCAATACTCCTGAAGAAAAAGCAAGAGGATTTACTTCTCAAATAAGCCTTTGTAATTTCAGAGACAGAGTCATGGCTGGCAGACAAAAATCATTCTGGAAGTCGGCCCTGACCTGTGGCAGGGATTTCTATTCATGGCAGCACCAACAAGGCCCAGTTCAGCGGGGCCAGCTAATTCCTGGTACAGACGAGGCAAAATGGGAAAACCACACCATTCCATTGCTCATAGATAACCATCTACAAAGTGTATTCTGGATCATTGGTAAACAAAATCCCTGTCTCGGCCTGTGAATATGGCCACGTACAGAATTGTGTTTTTCTTTGTAAATTGAGAGCATTTTAAGCAGTTTATCTGAAAATATAAGAATATTCACAGAAAGCAATTACTTTACGTTGCTTAATATCTAACAGAGGACAACAATATCCAACCTACTTCAAATGAAACATTTTCATGTGCTTGATTTATGTTGCAACTGATATGGATGCCTGGTGCTGCAACACTGAGCTTACCAGAAGCCAGAGAAGCCGTTCACTCAAGAGCTGACAATCTTCTCTTATGCCTCATATTCATCCATTTCCATTGAAGACATATGTATAATAACTTTTGGCTATTCAGAGACGAGGCACGCACTCACAAAAAGCTTACAACCCTGACAGATGACACCAGTGTCCCTCTGCTGACTGACAGGTGACAGAGATTGCTATCTGTCACGTAGGAGTATGAGAGTGTGTGTGTGTGTGTGTGTGTGTGTGTGTGTGTGTGTGTGTGTGTGTGTGGCACCAGCCGCCCTGCTATGACTCTTTATTGCTGTGCTGTGCCAGCGTGTACAACAGCAGCCACTAATCTAGCTGGCTGGCAGGCAGACAGGCGGCTGGCTGGCCGGTTTGTACTACAGGCGGCATGCAAGTGCAAGCCAATTAGCTCAAGTTTAACAAGGAAGAACTGTTGCCAGGTACACTGTTTTCACTTACAGATTCCGCAGTAATAACCCTTTATTGTAGAGTTAATAATGATAATAAGAACAATGGGAAACGTGTTTGATGCCTGCCGGGAAGCGGTGTGCTCTGCTCTGCATGAAGGCCAAAGGTCAGAGTTACAGAGCAGCAGACCTTACGGCTGAAGGGGATTTGGGAGGATGCTCAACCAAGTATTTGTTTTAACTTATCAAAAGGCTTTCAAGCATACAATATGAATATCAAACTGCTCATGTGTGATCATGCAGATGCATAGTGGTGTGTGTTCCCGCAGGTATGTATGTGTGCATTTATGCGGCGGTTGGTTACATCAGGCCTCCTGTATCAGTCTCCTGCCTGGATGCCCGACTGGCTACACAAATACTGCCTGTCTGCAATCGATGGATGCAAAAGCATCCACAGTGTCTTCTGGGCTGGTGTGAGAGGGAGGGGGTGAATATTAGCTTATTTTCCAAGCAGGGAGGCTTGTGATCTGGCTCACGGTGTAATTGACGAATGGGGGGAAACCTGAGAGAGATATGATGTGGCGGTGGGGGCAAAGGTGGGGGTGGAGGGGCATAGACAGAGAGAGAAAGAGACACAGAGCAATATGGAGAATAGAAAGTATCTGACATCCGACACAACGCCTCCCCCCCCCATTAGGCTAATTCTTTGACTTTCTCTTGTTGCCGATAGCATCTCCAAGTGATATTTCCCCCTATAACGGCATTACCAGTGGATGCCTTCTCCAATGCAATCAAACCATTAAACACAGTGCTACATCCCCTGCATGGAGTGATTTCTTCCAATAGAAAATGACTGGACATGAGCTACTCCCCTTTCCTGTCATCAATAAAAGGAATAATTGGGTCTGCGCCCGTATTTGCAGGGAGAGGATTCTCCTTTGCTCTGTTTATTAGAAATAATCATCTATTTAGTTTCAAAGCCAAGCATTTTTTTTTTTTTTTCATTTCCATATATTTTCTAAAATATGACCAGAGAGTAGGATGTTTCATATGATTTACTGGAAAAATCTCACTTATTCACATTGAAATGACTTTCATTGATGAAACAATAAAAATGGACCGTTAAAAATGTCTATTTTTCTGGAAATATTCAAAAGATAATGAGAATAATGCATTAGAAATATTAGAGGTGAAATAAACGGTGCGTGAAAAATGTGAAAATAAAAATGTTTGATCCAAGTTCTAACACGGAATATTGCACACATCAATCAGAGTCGCCCCAAAACACGATCTGCGTGGCGGACAGGCTGCAATTTCCAGTAAAGGAAAAATAAATAAATAAAAAAAAAAAACATTTGGTTAGTTTGATAAGCGAGACAGCCCTCCAATATCCATCCGTTAAATGATTGCATCCGGCCGTTCGCACTTAATGACGCTGATTATAACAGCGATAACGAGACAACAATAACACAAAGTTTTAAAATGCAGACGGCGCTTTCTCTCCGAGGGGGCCCGCTCTCCGGTCTGCGTGTTCAAACACTTGTTATTTACCGGCGACGCGTTTATTTCAATTACCGTCTGCATGTCAAATTAGCTCTCCTATGTAGGGTTTATTAGCACAACAAAATAATAAAACACACACAGGGGAGGGGGAGAGGAGATGGAGAAAAGGGGGAGGAGGGAGGGAGGTGTGGGGCGAAGAAGTGGAGGAGTTCTGCGTTTAATAAAGAACGAGGAATTAGTGCATATTGATAGGACTTAATAGACCGAGGGGGGTCATCAAACTAGTCGCGACTGAGCGATCCACGGTTAATTTACTATCAGTGTGTCATGTTATGGGAGAGAGAAAGGGAGGTGGGGGTGGGGGTGGGGGTGGGGGTTAATGCGTCGTCGTGACGCATTAATATTCCCAAATATGAGAAGTGAATGAGAATATATATGTTCAGACAGAGAGAAAATAGATACAGGAGGGGCAGAACAGGTGGGAAGAGGTGAGACTTTACACCCACTTTCTTTCTTTCTTTCTTTCTTTCTTTCTTTCTTTCTTTCTTTCTTTCTTTCTTTCTTTCTTTCCGTCTCAGAGAAGTGGCGGTAAATAACCTTGGTGAGCTGCAAAAATCCGCTGACACAATAAAAAAAAATATATTTCTACTCTGGATTATCTCAAAAAATACATCCTCATCTGATGAATATGATTTGGAAGCTGCTCACAAGCTGTCTAATGATTACCTACGTCGCGATAAAAGTGAGAGTTAACTGGTTTCCTTATAATTAAGCAGATGAGAAGATTGTTTTTGTCTCGGATTTGGCGCTTCTTCTGAGCCAAAATAAAATAAACTTCTCTCCCTGCGGCCATCGATCCAGCAGAGAGGTGTAAAATGGACATTAATTTTAGTTCACTTCTCGCTGCGCAAAGGAGAGGAGCACGAGAGATCAATGGCGAGCAATAACAGCTGACTGCTGAGAGAGAGAGAGAGAGAGGGGGGGCAATCGAAAACGCTGACAAATAAATCATCTTTTGCTACTTTTCCTTCAACCTTGACACTTTTTTCTGTTCTTTGCGCCTACGGACCATCCCTTTGGGAAGGGTGGAGGGGGCACAGAGGGGGTGATGAGGCCTAAATGAATAAGTAAGAAAAACACAGATATGCAGAGATTTTCAATGAAATATATAATCAATACGTTGAATTTGGTTGAGAAAGTAAAATATGCAGAATTCGTCATAAAAGGCCCGTTTTGTGTTGTTTCATTCAAAAACAATTTAACTCACATTTTGGGCATCATTACATGTGATTTATATCGGTGTAATCCCAAGGCTCCGATGCAAAGTCTCTGAATTAATACCAAACAGACTGGAACGCGCATGGAAACTTACAATTAAAACAGCCAAAAGTTGCAATCATAATCCAGCTTGCATAGAAAACATATCAATACAAATATCAGGCTTTCATAGCGCGTTTTAATGTGAACGTGAAACAAGCGGCGACCTGTTAACCACTGATCTCAAAACTGAAGCGGAAAATAATAAAAATGATCCAGGAACTGAAAACATCACTCTAGATGACAGCAAGATCACAGAACGTTTAAATAGACTTGAGATACAATCTGTGTGTGTGTGTGAGTGAGTGAGAGAGAGAGAGAGAAAAATGCAACTTTAATTTCTCCTAATTAATCATAAACACCGGCCTATTTAAATGATCGTTTAAATAGCCCACTTTTCACACCTAATAGCAAAGCAATGAAACCGAAATCAATCTGCCATATCGCTCTGAATGTCTCATTAATATGTTATTTAAAACGTATTATTAAAAAAAAAAAGAATTAAACTGCTTCGCGTTAACTGGAGAAATATATAAAGCTCTACTCCGCATTACAGTAATTATCACAATTACTGATTCAGTGAATGCATGTAGAGGTAGGCTATATCTATAATATATAGGAAAAGGAATGGGCTGTGTACCCAATCTCATATAGCCTGTCGATAATTACAAATGCTCACTTTTCTTTATCAACAAACTGCGTTAATAAGAAATATGCTAAAC
The DNA here is from genome assembly GCA_013375575.1 of Percina caprodes. Lineage (NCBI taxonomy): Eukaryota > Metazoa > Chordata > Actinopteri > Perciformes > Percidae > Percina > Percina caprodes. The sequence continues at coordinate 97,214 of JABXJD010000030.1, read as the reverse complement.
TCAAACTACCGGAAACAAACCATTATGTGGGCTATTCTATTCATTTTATATGATGCAATTTAACATGTTGAAAATATTTGTTTCTGCAACATCTCTTAAAATATAATTATTGCTCGCTAATGTGTGTGGTTGGGAAATGAAAAGGCTCAGCCGGTCGTTAGAAGTCAGGGCTGGTTGATCGGACAATCAATACAATCAATTTGGAAGGGATCCATCACGCTGGGTTCACTGGATCTGGATTCGGAAGTTGTGATTTTTAGGAACTATAATTCAATCTTCACAGTACGGTGAGTTCAATGACCCGCACCGGGCGCACCTTCGCTCCAAAAGTGTGTTTTTACGCGCTATTTATTGCTGGCAGTAAGAGGACTTTTCAACTTGGAAATTACTACTAATGGGTTTGCTGCATTTTTCCCACACTAGTAATTTTATTATACTGTTCTGAGGGGTTGCGGCTTTGTGCTGCAGTGCGCGTTGATCCGGGCGCGCATACGCTCACTTGTTTGCTTCAGTGAGGTCGTTCCTTTTTGCTTTAATTTTTTTTTTTTTTAAACGGCGTCGATGTGATTAAGACCAGGCGGGCGAACAATCAGAGAAATAAAGGAGGGAGCACAAATGAGTGAAATATTTTTTCGACTATAATAGATTAGAAGCGGTGAGTCCAACTAAGAAAATAAAGTCACAGTTTTCATTGTCTGCCCCCGTCACTCGAATACAAACTAACTTTTTTGAATAAAAAGGAAATAAAAACGAATTAAATTGCACTCTTCGTGTCTACAATATAAATAATCTGACGTGGGACAACACAAAAATACAGAGAAAACAAAGGTGTGGAAGTTTTAGCCAAAAATGCTCAAAAAAAAAAAAAAAACTTAAGTTCTGTTTAAAGTATAATACTTTCTTCCTGATGAGACACGGAAGAACGTCGAAAATGTAAATGAAAAGTGAATGTTGTATCCGGTACTACCAACGCAGTAGCAGCGGGACCTGGCGTTTTGGGGAAGCCGATTCTGGCTCACTGTGCTCGGCCATGAAGCTGGGAGGCCCCCGGGACTTCCTCTGGCTGGGCGCAGCTTATTTAGGGGGAGGATGTAAATTATAGTGGCTCCCTAGTTAACAGGTGTTTCCCAACTGTGTGTAGGCCTGTGTGCGTGCATGTGTGTGCACGCACGTGCACGCCTATGCTGCAGCGAGTCGCCTAATCAAGCCGTCTGTTTCTCTTTGAGAGAAATTGAGAATAATTTGTTGGGCATTTGAGGACTTGCAGTCACACACGCTTGTAGGACAGGGTTTTCTCTAGTGTTGTTCTTTTTCCACAATGTTATGGTAATTTAGTTTTAATTCCCACGATCAAATTTGGTTGATTAAAAATAGACGTTCAAAACCCGAGATTAAAACGCATTTCATAATTCATGGTGTAAGAGGATAATTTCGATTATGAAGATGAATGATTGTTACAGTACGGCAGTTGAAGCCACATGTCATCATCATCATGAGATGCAGTCAACTAACCACTATAACTAAAACTCAACTTTTAAATAAATATAATCAGTGCAGGCTGCTGACTAATGTTCATTATTAGTGATCTAGCTGGTGGTGATAGGGAAAGATTTTGGGAGCTCTGCAACAAAAATAAAGTTATATATGTGTAACTTGTATTGGGAGGTTTGAGTATAATTCAATTATCTAATCATTAATTCTGAAAGGACATAACCCGCCTTCATCAAACGCTATGACGAAATCAATAAGTAGAGCTGTAAAAAGTTTGAATATTGGTTGCAGTGTGTGACCGTGCATTACTTGTAATGTGCTAATGTATGGTGATGGTGAGGTATGCGTAATGGCATCGGCACACGCATTATACTGAACTATTCAAGTTTTTTTTTTTTTTTTAGAAACCACTTTCTTGTTTTGGAACCTCTGATATGCACGCAAACGCGTACACACACCCACACACCTAGGGAGAAATTAACAGATATAAACGTAGACGCACTCACGCGCACACGCGTGGAAGTCCGTGTCCAAACGGAGACAGACCGTGCCGTGACTTCTCTATTTATTAGATTTTTTTTCCGCGTGGAAACGCGATCGCGCACAGCGACCAAAGCGAGAAAGTTTATTGAAACGACTCAATATCCGCTTCCAAAACACAAAGAAGCGGAGGAACTCGAAAAAGGCGTGGAAACACAAACTGTATGAGCTTCAAACCGATCAACAACAACAAAAAGAAAGTCAGTGTTACTCACCTCGCCGTGGTAGAATCCGCTTTTTCTGCAGACGACTCCTCGGTTTCCGGCTTCTTTTTTATCCTCACAACAAACCGAAAACTTTTCTGCGGAGTGGCAATATCAGCAGCAGAAGCCCTTCAGGCTCTTGCGCAGCAGCACCGGAGATAACGGGAGGCGCTTTGTGGAAGCAAAAGTAGTTAACACCTCCCTGTTAGGTTACCAAAGCGCAGCCAGAGAGCAGGACTGAGAGAGCGAGGGAGAGAGAGAGGCCGACTTTCCTTAAACACAGTGTAAAGTGGGTATCAATAGCGCAATCGCGCGTGCAGCCCCTCCGCTGAAACACCGAGAGGGACGATCAGTGAGAGGAAAGAGGAGTGAAGGCGGTGAGGGAGCGCAGGATCGCAGAGACTGTGGCAGGCAGTGGTGGTGTAAGGGGAGGGGGTGGGGGTCTCACAGTGCTCAACAGCGACGTGTGTGAGGCTGGAGCTGGGCTGCGCGAGGCTGAGCGGGGAGTGTGGGGGTGGATGGGGAGGGAGGGAGGGGGTGTCCAGAGTCCAGAGCGCTCCGAGGTGCAGTGCTGCCGCGCAGCGCTCTGCTCGTTCAGTGACTGACTGGCAGAGACACACACACACACACACACACACACATATATACACACACACACACACACACACACACTTCTCTGCTTTTTTTCTTGGATAAAAACAATACACTTTAATCTAATGATCATTGCTTTTTTCTCTCCCCTTCAGAAAATCTGGATCACTTAGTTTCCTCTCCTGCGGGAGATGTTCAGTGTTCATATCTTATATTTCTGTCCTTTGCAAGATAAAATATGCAGTGACTATATTTGTTCCACGATAAAGTCAACTTTAACAAAATATGTATTTCTTCTTCTTCCACAAAATTAAGAGTGATTACAAGGAAATTAAAGAATCGGTGTGGGATTTCTAGTGTCCATGTGTGGACACTGTTTCTCAACACCCCCACCCTTCGGTCTCTCCCCTCCGTCTGGTGTTTCGTTCCCCTGGGTGATTTCCACTGCGCTTTGTGCGCAAAGTGAATGAATTCTCTCTCTCTCTCTCTCTCTCTCTCTCTCTCTCTCTCTCTCTCTCTCTGACTGCTTGCCATAAAGTCAATGAAGTCCACCTCTTAACAAAAAGAGGTGGACCAGACACTCTTATAAAGTGCGTCCTAGAGACTGAAGTTAGTGAGACCGAGGGAAGTTCACTAAACCGGCAGCTGTGTGGCAAAGCACGGATCAGCCTAAACTTTCAAGACATTTACAAATGAAGAAGCATGTTGGCTACATTTGTTGGGAAAAGTCGAGCCAAATACTCGTGAGCTATTTTGGAATTCCCCAAACTTTTTTGTGCAACCGGTCTTAGATCATTTTTATAGAAATGACCCCTGGCATCTGTGATTGTTTTTAATCAAGTTATCAATTTTGTTTTGGTATTCTTGCTCTCTATTCAAATGATGTGCACATTGTTCCTGACTGAACATACTCTCCCATAAGTGTCAACGCACTGACAGCTCCTTGTATGCATCCACTCTTTCGTCTTCAATCTGACCAGCAGTGTAGGAAACTGTCAGACTTAATCATGGGGTCATTTATGGTACAAACACACGTTTTACGCCCAAATATTATCCCTAGAATTTAAGATTTTTTAGGGGAAATTTTTATATGTAATTTGAGCATAAAGTGTGTATGCATGTGTCTGTCAGACTGAGGGAGAAGAGAAGCCTCCAGTCCAGCTGTCTTCCTCTCCACTACACCCCCCTGCTGGTCACATATGGAAGTGACCAATGCTCACAGCTTCACACTAACTTTTTATTTCTGTGGTAACTCACTTTGTGTCAATAACTGAGCGTCTGACTGGCACAAATACACATGCATGGCTTGAATCTAACAGAGGCATAAAATAAGTTCTTACAATCAAGCAAATATGGATTATGATAAACAAATCACTTTGCATTCCTTGGATCACACACACAAAACAATGTGAGGTAGAAAGGGCACTTAGTGGGAAAAGCACATTTTATTTTTTGATTCACATGACATTAATTCATGAAATACTGGGCTACTGCAATAGTATGACAGATTGTAGATAAATTGCTCTGTAGATCGGGAGTGCCAAAAAAAGGCTGATTCTATCTAATTTCTCCCCAAATTTGATGTCTCCCACCTACAGTCCATCATCCAAGATGTGTGATGGTTTTCAAATGTGATTTTGATCAGGTTCCACGCTATAATATACCAATGTTTTAGGTAACAATAGCGTGGGAAAAGTGAAGAGGTTTGTGTGTGTGTGGTCTCCATACACATGAGGGGCAGTAGCAGCAGTAGCAGTGCCATTAGTGCTGTGTTGTCTTGCTAATAGGCTCAGTTTGGAGTCAATGGGCTGACTGAGGAAGAGGACCATCCATGTATTAGATCCCTCTCTATTCAAAGTCTAATGCCACTCTTCAGTTCCACCCTCTGATGTTTTTAAATGCTGCCTCTGTGTGTATTGACTAGGAAGCACTTTGATAGCACCTGTTGCACTGCTGAGGCATCTGCATGGCACCCCCCCACTCTCAAGCAAAGGCATTCCCCATGCAGATATCAGAGGCACAAGGGATACTATGGATTTTCTTAAAGGTGTGTAAGACATATGGGATTTTAGTAGCAGATTTAATCTAACTAGCTATGCAGATAGGTTATACTGTATTTGCCTTAGTTTTTAGATATCTGTCTCTGCCTTCACACTAATGCACAGATGGACGTGAATGGGATTTTATTTGTGCTCACAGCTTTGAAAGGATATATTCCAAAGGTTCTACAGACCCAACTCTTTCTGGAATCAGGGTCTTACAGTACTCTGTACACCTAACTGAGTAGCTTCTGTTGACAGCATGTTTTTTGGATTGTCCACAGACTGACTTTAGTCCGGAGAAAAGACACAGCCCTCCCATTCATTTGAATGAGACCAGTCCAGTATCACAGTGGAGGTGCCAACGCAGCGGGATCTGGCAAAAAAGGGTGAAAATGTTGCCGAACCGGAACACCACACGTGTATTCATACTGTTAAATAATAGCCAGTTGTAAAATCCAGCCTTACAGTGTTACAAATGGCTGGATTATATTTACTGTCTCAGATACATTAAACATGTCCACAATTGTTTTGTTTTAATACAGTTTGTTATTAAATACAGGGCTGTTTTTGCTCTGAGAGAGCGAGAGCGACAGAGAGAGAGAAAATGTTTCTCTGTTTGGGTGAACCAACCCATTACGACAATAAGAGTACATCTCTTTATGCAGACATGAACCCTCCACAATTCAGAGTTTAAAAAGCCGAATGATATATATATATATGGTAACAATTAGAATATTTTCTATTTGTCCATAAAAGCTCAGACCAAGGTCGGATGGATTATAATAGTAACATAAACAAAGATATTGGGTGTTCGGACTGAAAACAGCATTGTTAACTTTGTGAGGAGCTGTGTTGGTGGGAGTGTGTTGTGCCAGGTAATTAATGGCGAAACAATAAAATATGATCCAGGAAGTCCGATTGGAGTAAGAGATCCATAAGGAAGACCTATCAGACACAAAAACAATGTACAGGGGATTATATTATGAAGAAAAAAGAAAGAAAATTTAACTCTGGAAAGTTATCTGCAGTTACTGCTGCAATCATTTTGCAACAGTAGAAATCCGGTGTTATCTATCTGAATGCTGCCTTAGATAGATTATCTATCTATCTATCTATCTATCTATCTATCTATCTATCTATCTATCTATCTATCTATATAAAAATGTATCTTTTTTGTTATTCTCAGTATCAATAAATACATTAACATGTTAAGTACATGACTCCGGTTGTAAGAAATGGCTGAAAACTCTTCTCCCACATCTCCCCTTGCTGGTGACATGCCATTAGTGTACAGCATTGCATGTCAGCAGACACAGGTTAACATCAGGGCTCGTTCTGGTTTTCAGAAGATTTTCTTAGCATCCATCTGAACTGAGTCATGTCCTTGTGTTATGAAACCCCTGACATCTGCTCTGAAATGACGGAGTGATAATAAGAAGTCAAGCTGACAGCAGAGGGCCGGGGCTGCCCTCGCACTGCCTGCTTTCACCTCTGCTTGGCCGGGTTTATCTTTAAATTGAATTCCACTTTTTCAAAACTGAGCTAGGAAGGCTGGAATGAGGCAAGCAGAGTGGAGAGGGTGTGACAAGCTGTGGGTTTCTGCTTTGTTTATGTTGCTCATTGGCCTGGCCAACAGGCATTTTCTTTAAATGGTGAAGCCTAGCAATCGGTTGAGGAAAAAAAGGATTTCAGTTTTTTGTTGTACTGGTTGATGTATACACAGATAAAGACAAGGTTTCCTAGCAGAAAGCCCTGGTCTATTTTATGACTTGAACCGGTAATCCTTTGATATTTTAAGGCAGCTCAAACTTGACCCTCCCTACCACCCAGTGATGAAAGTAATACCCTGTTAGGTCCTTTACACCACGTGGGACTTAATTCCTTAAACAAACCATGTTTGAGGGTGATTTACAGCTAATCTGGACAGGCGACGGTCATTTCTATCTTTCCTTTAATAATTTACGATTGGTGGAATTTATAGCACCGGCTCCCCAGCCGTGCATGCCGCCAAATCCATATGTCTGTAATATAATGAGATTTAAGCGCAGTGAGATTATAAATTATGGTGTGATTTGTTCTCTCGCTGTTTGTCAGGGCATAGCCTTTGAGTGTGTGTGTGTGTGTAGCTTGGGGACATGGCTGGCATTTGGCTGCCACGACGCTCTAATTGCTGACGTACACACAGATAGATGGGACCTGATGGTTGGTGTCGCCACTGGAGGGAGGGAGGGAGGGAAGTGAGGGACAAAAGGGGAGGAGAGGAGGATGATGAGGAGAAAGACGAAGAGGGATAGCAGACTTGAGAAGATGAGGACGGGGAGGAGAAAAAGAAAGTAGAGCATGGATGGATGGTTAGATAGATGGAGAGACAACTGAGGAGGACAGATATTGTCTTGTGGCGGGAGGCACAGCTGCCAGCAGCTACACAGCCAAGCGGTTAACCACACTGAAGGAGCCACATTTAGAGAAAGCAAAGCAAAGAGACAGAGAGAGAGAGAGACAGACAGAGGAGGGAAACACACTCCGCCACATTCATGTCGCTCTCAGATCCGTTGCTCCAGGGAGCTGTTGGAAAATGAAGAATTACATGGCCCTGATCAGATTACATTACAGAACAAGTGATTACATGCATTTGACTCGTGTACAAAAGAACAAAAAAAATGAAGAAAGGGAAAGGAAACATACATGATCTGATTAATTATGTAATTATGTGGTATTTGTTCTGGCTATGATACATGGGCAACAATCTGAGGGGAGGTAGATGGGTAATTACATCAATGTTTCACCGCTTGCCATCTAAACCCGCTTCAATATAAATGTTGAATTTGTCCCAGTTGTCACTTACAAACTTGGCTGCTGTATATTTAAAATAAAAAATTAAATTCTCTGCCTTTATATTTGGTTTTCATGAAGAAAAGTGGGAGAAATATATGGGAGCTGATGAATATTAGAAATGTATAGAAAACAGAAACAAGGCTGAAATGTTCCTTAGTTTCTACATGCAGATTGTTGAATTAAGATAATATATATATATATATATATATATATATATATATATATATAATATATATATATATATATAAAAAAGTGTAAATATCTAAGATAGCATTTTGATCATGATCTTAGTACATGATCGAATCATATTGACGCCTTTACCTTATAAATAACAACACATGGCTATTCTTTATATGATGGCACCCTGGATGGAAACCAAATATATTGGTTGTTTAAGGACTTACTGGCCAAATCCCTAATTCAGGAATTTTTAACCCACTTGATCCCTACTTTTTTAAACAATTCCTGGGCATTTGGAAGAAATACCATGTCCATTGTTAGATTACAAATAACCCTTCTATTTCCATGGATGACGACAACAAAATCTGAAAATAATAATGGTGCAAAAATAGGGGGTGAAATATTGTGTTGGCTTCAAGACCAGGGAAACATCAAGAGTGTATTTCCTCCCTCGTCACTCGGGTCGCTCTGTCATCTTCAAACATCCGCGGGGAGTGACTTGTTATTTGCTCTGAGCTGTCTGCATGGTTTGGCTTTTTGATTAGAGAGAGATGGAGCGGGAGACAGAGGGAGAGAACAGAGATAGCGAAGAGAGAGACAGTCTTGAGGCACATGTCAAGCAATGTCACAGATAATCACACATTGTCTTAAAATAGCTTTGAAAATGACAGTGTTGGGGGTGAGCTGGGAAGGGTGATGTGGGGATTTAGGGGGTGTGAGAGATGCATCAAAGCTCATGTACTGTAATTAAAGACCAGATAAAGTTAATTTCTGGCAACTCCCCAGGGGAAAATTTATCCAGGGCAACATAAAAAAAGGTCTTATCCATGAAAAATAAGAGGGGTAGGGGGGTGTGTGGTTACATGAGTATCTAACACACATCAGCTTTGTTCTTTCAAACAGAGATAAATATATGGGGGGGTTACTACAGTGACACATAGAGAAAGAGTAATTTCCTCAGTCAGTCAGGTGAAGATGGTGAAGTGGCCTCCTATCATCATCATCATCTAGTAAAACCATCCTATTTCATAGTCCAAGTAATCTCCATATTACTGCTTCAGCTGAAACTGTCCATGCTGCTGATAGGATGGTGTTGATCACTGGAAATACCACTCGGGTTCGAATATGTAGGATGCCCACACACAGGGTGAAAAGAGGAGCTGCAGCAATGTGCAGTACAACCAAAAAATATGGTGTTTTTTTTTTAATTAAACCTAGTCTTGTCCAACCTCTAAATACAATTATGAACCTGAAAATGAGCATAATATGAGAATTACAAGTTCTTTGATGAAAAATGTTTTCAAAATTAGAAACCAGACACGGTAGAAGAAGGGCTAGTCACTACTGAGGTCCTAACCTCTTATTGAAGATAAAGTTTAGAATTTGTATTTTAAGATAGAACAGAATAATTTCTGCATTGGCCTCAATATTCATTAGCGGTGGGTAACACTTGGTTTGAGATATTACTACAGTACATATAGGAGGCAACACCTTTCAAGACCAAATTAAGAATTGTAGTGTTTTGTTCAATCACACGTTACGCAGGAGATATTGCAATGGTTCTTCCTTGTCATATTACACCCTGTATACTCACACAGTATAATACATTGTTGTCCCTCATCGAACTTGAGGCTGCAGTGTTAGCACCACTTCTTGAAATGAATGCAATACCTTAGTTTGTGCTTACAGCACTTATGTTAAAGATGTTGCTTGCATTATTAGCATTAGTGGGTAAGGGAAAGAAACAGGGCTTATGATACAAATATGTCTGCTGATGTACCGTAATGCAACTTAACTAACTTTTGAAATAAAGTAGATAACAATGTAACTTTTGCTGAACAGTGGTCACTGATTGTCCTCATATTCTCTTGAGTCAATTGCTTTAGATCATAAGGTGATATAGCTGAGTTGCAGTGGGAAAACCACCGTGAGTACTGAATTAAGAGGAAAAAATGTGCAATTTATTCTTTCAAAAGTCAAACATTGTTGCTTTAAATACTGTATGTATGATCTGTTTTTTACTTAACACATGCACTAATTGCATGGCAATAAATAGTGTTTAGTGTAAAATCTGTATTCAATAGCTGAAACATGTTTCACATATACTACAGTGTCAGCTGTCACTAAATAAAAGAAGAAAAAAAATGTAAATACTAAAATGATGGCATAAACAAACAGCCCAGACTTTTGTGCCTCTTAGGACCACTTTTATCATTTTTGTCTCAGAATGATTTGTCCATCTACTCTATAGCCAGCAGAAGCTGGTAGTTAAGCTAAAAATAATGTTTATTCCTGCAGACGTTTAATGGTCCGTCAAATGGGATAACAAGGACGGCTGATTTGTGGGCCTTTCTCTGCAATTACCCAGCCTTCCCACTTCCTCCCTGTTTAAATTAAACAAGCCATTGATTTTATGCTGAATATTATTGTGCCATATTCCTCAAGAGTGCATTTGATAGAGATATGGAGTGATTGGACTCAGAGACACACAAAGACAGCCAGATATAAAGACTGAAGCAAAGCCAGGGGGAGAAAAGCAGATTGAGTGGGTCTATGATTTGTTTTTTAAGAACATTTTAATAACAATTTACATTTTCTAAACTGATTTACATGAATGCTGCTTTTGGTCCGCCGCCAGGTCACCTACAGATGACCTCATGATATTCATAAAAGAGACCTTCAACACATACACATGTGAAATGAAGACAAAATCAATTGCAAAATAAAGAAAATTTCACAGACATTTGTTATCTTTCTGTTGAAGCCCCTTTTATGGGGGTTTAAGGTGATTGATATTAAGCAGACATTTTCCAACTGCAACATACAATCTTGTGTTCCATTAATTAAAAATAAATCTCACCTATTGCATGTATCTGTCAAGATACTAAAGATGGAACATAATTTAAAAAAAACAGCTGTTTAACATAAGAAAAAAGGAGGCAAAATGGTTTAGTGCAGAATGCGCAATAGTATATAATATGTGCAATGGACAGGTGCATAGTCAAGGATGTAGGTTAATGCAAAGTGTAGTGAATAAGGTAGTTAAGAGTCAATGTCAGAGGGGTCTTGGGCCTGGTTGGTGAGGCTGACTGCAAAGGAGAAGAAACCGTTTTTGTGGGGTGAGGGTTTTGTCCTGATGGATGGCAGGCTCCTACCAGAGGGGAGAACTTTAAACAGTTTGTATCCGGGGTGAGAGGGATTTGGCTACAATCTGTCCTGCCCGCCTCATCGTTCTGGAGGCGTAAAGGTCCTGGAGAAACAGCAGATTGCAGGCAATCACCTTCCCAGCACAGTGGATGACTCTGTCCTTGTTCTTAGCCGTGGCAACAGCGAACCAGATGGTGATGGAGCAGGTGAGGATGAACTCAATGATGGCGGTATAGAAGAGCACCACCATTGTCTATGACAGGTTGAACTTCTTCAGCTGCCGCAGGAAGTACATCCTCTGCTGGGCTTTTTTGATGAGGGAGCTGATGTTCAGCTCCCACTTGAGGTCCTGAGAGATAATGGAGCCCAGGAAGGGGAAGGACTCCATAGTGTTGACTGTGGAGTAATCCAGGGTGATGGGGGTGGGCGAGAGCCCTTAGCAACAGAAGTTGCCGAATCTCACTGTCTCTCCAGTTAGATATTCATGTAAGCGTCTTTGTGTAAATCAGCTTCTTCTTCTTCTAACCTTGGATGTTTATTGTCTTCCAGTTTTGCGGAAGTGGATAGAAACGTCAGTAACACTTGCTTGCTGCTTTCTCACATACAGCTCCGCCAGGTAATGCCTACATCATGTCAGGTTTGCAGTGCATGCGTGAAAGGGGCTTTAGATTTAGAGTAATTGAATTGATCTGACTCATAAAATGTTACACTGCAGGGAAACTAAGCAAAGTTGAACCAAAACTTTAAACTCAACACTAATGCAGAGCGCTTGCAGGGTCAGCCATTCTGCTCTGATCCGTAACATTATTCTGCTACCACATCTTCCAGTATTTAAGTGTGTGATAAGAAAATAAGTAATATGGTTCATGTTTTGTTTCCATAGTCTGTGATAATGTATTATTAAATTGATCATATTTTCCTTAAATATGCACTTTGGATATGTCATCTTCTGACGCACACACTTTTAAACTTCAATCCCCAAAAATCATGTGTAACGCTGCTTCTGTAAACAGCATACAGCATGCTCAAGTTTACAAACCCTCTCAGTCGATGATGCTCCACCACCAACCTGCATGTTTTTAATCAAGGTTCACTGTGTCTGTAAACACAAGGCACATTTAGAAAATCTATGTTTCGTAATATCTAGCAAACGATTTAGAATAAAGATATTTTACTCTGTACTATACTGTATGCTATTTCAGTTAAAAATAACAACTCTTGGCCTGCATACTTTTAGGTGCACGTGAAAACTCACACAGCCTTAGATTTCTCCTCCACTGTATTAGCCATGCTTCTGCAGGCAATTACGTTTCATTGTTGTGTTTGAAGGAAAAATGAGATCACCTTTGACAGGTTCATCTAGAGGCATTTTGCCTGACTTGGCGGCCTGACATTCAGCAACTCTATTAGCCATGTGTTTTCATCCAAAACACAGAACTGTGTTACCAAGGTTTCTAAGCACATGCACACGAGCAGACACCGCAGTCACTAAGGAGTGAAGATTACACAGAGAAGTCAAGTGACAAATTCAAGTGGCCAGAAGAAATATCAATTCATTTAGGACCAGTGAGCAGCAAGCCAGCTGTCAGAGAGAGACGGAGAGAGAGATCAAAAGGGCTTACCCCTGAAATGACAGATGCATTAGAGACAAGAGAACGACAGTTAATTTTGTGTGTCTGAGTGTGTTTATTCTGCAGCATCTCCAGTGTGTCTTTGTGGTAGACACTGAAAAGTCAACCAGTCAAGTGGTTAGACCTGTCCATTGTGTTTTAGAATAACAAAGAAAGATAAAATGGTGTGCTCAATAAGGACTGTGTCTCTTCAAGTTTGAAGATGAAATCCAGTCAGTAAGTGTTGACATTGTTAAAACACAGCCATTGAGTATGCTCCTTACAGTCATCAGTCTTGTTTTTTGTTGTCACACATGTTCCTTATTCTATGTGAAACTGGCCAAATATAATAATTGAATGTTATACGCAGATCTTGGCCTCTGTTTTATTATACAAATTGTCACAATAATCGCATCGAAGGATAAAAGGATTTCCACGTTTGTAAAAATCTGTCTCATATAGCAAACCACTGTGCAGGGATTTATCCTCAAAATGTATTAATCTTTTAATCAAACTGCCCTTCACTGATGGTATTTCCTTTTCCCAGCTGTTCCTGTAGCGGCACACATCAGCTGGAGTATGGTTTGGCTACGCTGCTCATCTATACTCGGTTGAGGATGAAAAGAGGCTGTGGCCTGCTTGTATTTGGTTAAACCAATCACAATCGTCCTGGGCTGTGCTAAGGCCCAGATAGTGGAGATAGCGAAAGGTGAAGTACATCATACACAGAATGCTGGCTTTATCCCAGCACTGTATATCTGGTTTGCCAGACTAACTTGGGCAGCGTTTTAGATAGAGATAGTACTCTAAACAAGGGTTCTTGGGAAAGGAAATCTAAAAGGCACATATTCTGGGTAATCCTGAATACTCCATCCCCTGATTACAGTGCAGTACTGGTCACACACTGTATTGACATCGTTTCTTTCACAGAGTATGTTTGCATGCACACCAATATTCCACTCTTATTCCGAATATGACAATATTCCGAATTTGATACAGGTCATGTAAACCGCATATTCTGATTTGATATTACAAATAAGGCCTTATTCCTAATATAGCATTTTTCCGATTAAGACATGGGATATTCTGGTGTTGTTCAGGTTTTAGAGGCGTCTCAATCAGGGTTGTTACCGCAGGCTTATAGTCAGCTCTGTGCGTTGCTATGGTTGCTGTACACAAACCAATCAAGAGTTTGCAAAGCTGTAGACCCGATAAAAAGGAGACTCAGAGCTAGTTTTAAACATTATCAAAGACTTGGATATCAACAGGTTTTTGGATATGCACACACATTTCTACGCTGACCTTTTCAAGAAGCTGGTTTAAGGAATGAAAGAGGGATGCTGTGTTAGCACGATCTAACAAAAAGACAGTTCACTTAGTCCTGCTGTTCCATTGACATACATTGTATGTACTGTAAGTTAATCCATAGTTTATTGATCTTCACACGTGTTTATAGCATTCATCCTGAATAGGAATCAAGCCACCGCCTAATCTATGTTTTATAGTTACCATATTGTCATTGTAGTAAACGTGTGTCCATAATGGCCATGTGATGGTACTAATAGTAAAATCAGAGCAACATTGCCTATAATGGGTATGGTGCTGCTTATGGCTAAATCAATATTCATGTATATATTAGGGCAATATTTTGTGAGGGGCAATTACTGCTGTACTAAAATGGTGTCATTGTGTGTGAGACAAAATGACTTGGAAGTGTAGAACATTTTGATTAAGGCCTTTTCAAGGTGATCTCAGGACATTTTTATGTGTCACTTCCTCCCTCCTCTCCTCCCGTCTCTCTCGTTTCTTTGATGAAAGAAAAGGAGTGTACAGATGTTGAAGTGTGCTGACATGTCCTTGTGAAGGGATTTCAACCATGATGCTAATAACAATAATTAGCTCCTAAGTGTTTGTAAGGGGGGGTAATATTCTCTCATTGTGCTCGTGTGGATGAGTGTGTGGTCCAGGACAAATGGCTTCCCTTTGTCTTTTTAAAAGAACAAATTAGCCATAATTGCTTGTTTCAGGGGTCTGGGGATGAAGGCAGCTTTTTGCTACTTCATTATGCCTCTTAACTCTCCAAAATCTCACACACACACACACACACACACACACACACACACACACACACACACACACACACACACACACACACACATTGAATCGATTAACAACATAATATTGTGACTATTTATGAGCAACACAGCAATTTAATTGAATCAGAGTACATTTACTTCATAATGAAAATTGCTGAGTTACCATGGATAGCAAGTAAAATGGCACTGAATGCCACTGTTTATGAGCAAAACTCCTATTAGAATAATTAGAGGTTAAAATGTTGAGCTAGCACAGGCAAAGAATTGTGCTGTTTAATTGAAATACATTGGGATTAATACATTTATCTTTTACTGAGTGAATACATAGGAACTAAATCCATACACCACTTAAAGCAATCAAGGGGAGGACATTTTCTGATGCGCAAAGACAGACTCTGCCATCAGCTTTGATTAGTGTTACAGTCCGTCTTTCTCGGCCGTTAAATATTTGAGAAATTATTATTAATAACAAAATAATTTCTACAGATTAACCCCATTCTGGCTCTATTCCTGATCTCCCGGCCTTTAGGAAATTGATCCGGGGAAAGATTGATGGCTCTCCTGCTGTTTTAAAACGTTTGTCCTTGCTGGTCTGTTTTGTTCTATTTGACTTATATTGTACCGGCGTTCCATTTCCAGACGTCTGTTTAATGATGCAGATGTATCTCTGAATGTGACATTGAAACAAACTCAAAGTACATTTGAGATTATGTAAAGTTTGCATCAAAATCACCTATTTAATGCAGTGCATTTAATGGATTTTGAGCTTCCATGGATTATTAGCATTAGCAAAGGTAAGATGGAGGATAAGGTGGAAAGGTAAGTTTAAATGGACTGTTCTTATATAGTGCTTTTCTAGACTACTCAAAGCACTTTTACATAGTACAAGAACCATTCACACACATTCATGCACCTTGGCCGAGGCTGCCGTACAAGGTGCCACCTGCTCATCAGATTAACACTCACATGCATTTACACTCCTATGGCGCAGCATCGGGGGCAACTTGGGGTTCAGTGTCTTGCCCAAAGACACTTCGACATGGGACTGCGGGGCCAGGGAACCACCAACCTTCCGATTGGCAGCTCTACCACTGAGCCACAGATGCACAAGATGTAACAACGATGCCATTTGAATTGAGCACACAATTGAATTGGGAAAAAATAAATGTTATACAATCCATCATTGGACTTATACAAATCTGAATCATGCAAAAATATATTCACTCTTTAAGATGATATTTTTGGCATTTTACATTTATTAGAAAGGGACAGTTGAGAGCTTTGCGTCGCAGATACGCTACACAGCCTGTGGAGACAGATGTGTACTGACAACAGAAAAAGGTGTAGAAAAGCTGTAAGGCTGGATTCAGACGGGCAACAACGCTGTGGGAAAAAGTAAAGCACCCTCATTCATTTGTTGAGGCCACGTTGCAGAAACAGCGGATGCACAGAGGCAGAGGAATCTATAAAGAGAACGCTGAGTCGGCTGGCAAAAAATGTTTAATTGGGGCTCAACTTTTGCCAGAATGTAATACGACTTAATGCCGAAAGGGGCTGTGTTGCCCAATTAAAAGGGTCTATGAATAGTATTTGTAAAACTCAGACTTTCAGACATGTAAAAAAGTTATTTTTTGTACTTGACATCATCTCTCTTCTCCCCCTGAGGTCTTCTTCCTTTAGCCTACAATTTTAGCTTTGCAGGTCAATGTTGAGTGTCCCTGGTTACACAGCCTGAAAAGGTGATTTTTGGATGTGCTGCCATCATGATAAGTGTGTTGAGCTAAAGCATGACAAGAACATTGGACAGCAGCAGTTGCCCTCATTATCCACAGGAGAATTTTTTGATTTTGTAAAGGTAAGAAAGGATGTCACTGCAAAGTGTGGGGGTTGACAGAAAAAGAAGGAAGGTGTGTGGTGTTTTGGCAAAATATTACATTGGCAAAAAGTAATGAGTAGAAACTGTGATCTCTCAAATGCCTTTTTAACGTGTTGGCTGAACCATTAATATAAAAGAAAAAAAAATGCATGTGGGAAAATAAAACACAAACACTACAGGTAGTTGCAACAAAATATGTCTGTACTTGCTAATCATTTGTGAATTTGGCATAAGTGAGACACTTATATTACTATGGCCCTCTGGGATATGTAGTTCCAGTAAGTGCTTCACATATGGGGTATACCCTGCAGTGTATCTACATCTTTAAAGAGCCTCATCTTTAGGGTCCTAGGGGTCAGCCAGACCCTTTAAAAACATCAGCTCCAATGCCCCATGGGACATAGAGTTCCTGATGGGTTCCTAGCGTGTAGCCAAAGAATTGTAAATGTTGACTGAGAGGATATCAGTTAGTCACCACAGTGACTGTAGGGTCACTACGGAGAATTCCCATTTCCTTTAAGAGCCTAAATGAGCTCTGCACAAACAGGAGCAGATGGATGGATGAATGGAGAGAGAGCGAGTTAGAGAGAGAGCATCCTTATTTATTGTTCATGCATTTTTAAACAGCAGAGCAGTGGGGTCAAATGAGTAAACAGGACTTAACCTCAAGGCAAGAAAAAAAGGAGGAACGAGAGCAGAAGAGATGAACAAATTGGATATGTCAGTGTTGAAGACTGTTGTAAAAGCAACAATGGTAAAAAATTGGATATTATATATAAACTCAGCAGGAAAGAAACTCCTCTCACTTTCAACTGCTTTTATATCTTAAGCAAACTTAACGTGTAAATATTTGTGTTAACATAAAACAATTTAACAACTAAGACATAAACTGAACAATTTTTACAGACATGTGTCTAACAGAAATGGAATAATATTTCCCTGACTGGGGGGTGATTCCCACTGCAACACATCAACCAATGTGCCCCTGAGCAAGACACTTAACCCCTAGTTGGTGGTGGAAGGTGGTGTGGAACCTCTGATATATAGCAATTGTAAGACCCTTTGGCTAAAAGCGTGAGCTAAATGTAATGTAACTACAGGACGAAGCTACAGTGCAGCTGCAAAATAGCGTCGTTATTTTTGGTGTACGTTGAAAAGTTGTTTCAGTCATGCAACAGAAAACTCAGATTGGACAGATAGTCTGGCTAGCTGTCTGGATTTACCCTGCAGAGATCTGAGGAGCAGTTAACCGTAGTCTTCATAAATCCACTGGCATTACAACCACAGACAAAGGAAGGTAAAACACATCTAGCTGAAATCAGGCCGAATTTCTGTCGGCAACTGAGCAATCCCGGAAGTGGAACGTTGTGGATATAGACTAGCGCAGGTGTTGTTACACATGGTCTGCCACTACGAGGATAATCAGCTTTCCTTTAGCGCTGTCTTAGATGTCTCAGTGTAAGGACAGACATTGCAATGTATTGCCCTGGCCACATCTGCAGTCCTCAAGCCTCCTTGCAGCATGCCTTAAGGCACGTTCACGTAGATTAGCAGGGACCCTGGGGATCTTTCTATTGGTGTTTTTCAGAGTCAGTAAAAAGGTCCCTTTATTTTCCTAATTTTTTATAACTGTGACCTTAATTGCCTACCGTCTATAGCTGTTATTGTCTTATAGGCCTTATAGATGCGGGTTCATTGAACAAGCATGTTTAAACAAACTTTGTTTAAATCCTTTCCAATAAAGATATGTAAAGTTATTTAAAATACAGTGTTCTGAAAAAGCGCTGTTTATATGATATTATATAGCTTCTTTAAGTTGTAGCCTGCATGACAAAGTGAATGATTTTTGCAAAGGAGGTGAGTTCAGACAAAAGCACAGAAGGAAATCTAACAATCTAAGCTTCTGTGTCCCAGTGTCAACACTCTTCTGTTCCACCTTTTTAATTATCCATTTTTTTCTCTCCTTGTTGAATCTTTATAGGTACAAATTTACTGCATTAATAATCCTGTGTGTTTAGGGGGTAGTGGGGTCAAACTCAGCCCTGCAGGTGTACTGACCTCTGACCCTTGACCTTTACATACAAACGCACACATAGGCAAAAATACACACCTACACACACAGCCTCAAGCATTTGTCTCGATGTCGTTGAGATTAGCTGTTCATCTCCACGGGGAGCAGAACACAACAGCCGGTGCGTGTCTGTTTGAGAGAGAGAGAGAGAGAGAGAGAGAGAGAGAGAGAGAGAGAAGGTCTGCATTGATTTGAAAAAGAGGCTAAAGACAAGAAGACTATGGTGACCTTTGGCATTCTGTAATGTGTGTGTGTACGGGCATGAGAATGACTATGTGATGCACTGTGTTCTTTTCTGTATTCTATTACATGAGAATAGTTTGGTGTGATAAATTCACATGCCTTATTTGACAGTTTTTTAGACACCACATTTCCTAGAGATCTTTTGCCAAACACTTGGTGTGTGTGTGTGTGTGTATATATAAAAACACACACACACACGTTTATATCTTGATATATATAAAACATGTTTCTATGTAAAAAGAGAGAAGCGCATTGCCTTAATTAGAATGACCAGAAACCTGCACAACACAGAGTAAGTGGCTCATGTGGCCACCTCCGCCCCTCACCCTCATCTCCGTTGCCATGGCGTTGAAGTGTGATTAGAACTCTGGCTAACCAACATGGCTGACGATATTGACTTCCTGTCTGGTTCATGCAAACAGGATGTGACAGATTAAATTTGTTCGTCAGTCCTCCTTAATTTGAACAGAAGGCTGAAAACGGGAGAGAGGCTAAGACTGAGGAAATGAGACAGACACAAACACACACACAAACACAAACACACACAAACACACACACACACACACACACACACACACACACACCAAAAGGCCAAAATATGGGAAAAAGCGATAGACGGATGAATGGAGAGAACACAGAAGTAGTAAGAATTGACAAATGCGTATACTTGGTAACACACAGAGAAAAGCTGGAGAGAGAAGACAGTAGATTTAGCAGTAGTGACTTGATCGTGACATGATAGTGTCAGTAACGAACTCAGAGAGAGAGAAGCATAGGAAGAGGTACACAATCAGGGGAGTCCACCTTACAGACAGCCTCAAGATGGAGCATGAACTGGGGGACAGTCTTGACTCGTGTACACATATCTGAGAGACAGCCCTGATGGTAGAGAGCGAGAGTGTGACAGTGAATACAGAGGGCTGCATTATTGTTTAAATCATTGATCGCTTCTTTTCTCTCTCTTCCATCTATCTTGCTCGTCCTCTTCTGTGCTCTCCTCTTTTCAATCCTTCTCCCTTTCTTCTTTACCTCGATATTTTTGTGACAGTCACACAAGCAGACTGTCTCCTTGTCCTCACACTTTTGTCTTTCTGACATGTCCTCGCTCAACCCGTTTTCTCTTTTCTCATGGTTATTATTCAAAGGTTCTGAAGCAATACATAATTCCTCATTGTTTGCACTGATCTATTTCTGTTTACTGAAGGTACTTTTACCAACTGTCCATTTTACCGACGGCTGTCATCATTTATTTTCATTTTATTTTTTTGTTTTTATCGTTTTGATAATTAAAAAAACCTCCTCTCGTGCAGACCTCAGCACATCTGTTGCCAGTTGTTGAACATCTCGCCCAGACATTATTTTGGTATCCAGTTGGAAAGTCACCTTCCACCACGCCGACACACTGCCACAAGGCTGTGGTTCTGGTATGTTACCACGGAGACAAGCACGTAGAGCGACGGTTGCTGTTTGGCAGCGATGCTTGTCTTGGCAGGGAAACGGCCAACGCTGAGGTCGAGTGACAGCCAGACACACTCTCTCTCTCCTCAAGGCTCAGTAGGCAGGGCGGATGGGAGCTCTGTGTGTGTGTGAGTATGCTCCTGTGTGTGCTCCTCTGTGTGTGTGTGTGTGTGTGTGTGTGTGCTCCTGTGTGTGTGTGTGTGTGTGTGAGACAATGTTAAGCAGGCAAGGGTGACAGTGACGTGACACTGGTGAAATAATTATGAGTCCAAAACAGGGCTGACAGGGAGCAGCCCGTGCCCTTCAACTATCTGTCAACTGTCATTAACATAGAGCCGTGATATACAGCCTGAGGAGAGGGAGGGAGGGAGGGAGAGAGGGAGAGAGAGAGAAATGGGAAGAGAAAGGGAGAGAAGACTGAAACTACAGAGGGGGACACCGCCAAAATGATCTATCTTCAAAAGTCATTTAATCTAAAATTGAGTCCATGCGATAAGTTAACAGGAATCAGATCATCTGCATGGGCAGATTTCTCCGGTTTAATAGGTTTGCAATGAAATAAATATTATAGGGAGAGATTTAGGAGATGGAGAGAAAGGGAACTGTGAGAGAGGAGAAGGTGAAGACTGTGAGACAGGACAAAAAGCTAATATGACAGACAACAAAATATGTAGTTTGAAGTGAAAAATTAGGTTAAGAACCTGGGTAATGATGAAGAACTTGTTATATGGTCAATAATGTAACTTTAACCAATGCTTAGAAATTTAAAATACTATACACTGTAAACCCGAATAAGTTCACAATACAATGTTTTCCATAACTGACTGACCTTAGAATATTTAAACAGAATTTTATTTTTTTAGTCATCTGCTCCACAGTGTTTACATTACTGCTACATATTTACAAGTGCTGCTATACTTCATTGGCTTAAAAATGGTGACAACTGCTCAGATATGATGTACAATAGCAGCACAAAAACTCAAATCAAATGTATCTAGAGTGCATTTTCCCAAAAACATTTCAGTAAAAAAAGACATTTTCCAATGTGAATTTCCTTACATTTACAAGTAAAAAAGGTACAATTTCACAGTTAAAGACATGGTTGTCAAATGCCTCACCCCATGAGATATCATTCTTCTCCTGTAAATGTGAGAAAGTGTCTCTAAAGCAGCCTGTGGATTGATATGTGGATTAGGCAAAGGCCTGGGTAAAATATGTCAGAGAACACTCGGTTTCCAAGAGTCAGGATGTAAAATGCCTCAGTGTACATAACTCTTCTTAACGGGGAGTAAATCCCTCCTCAAAATAAGGAGACACAAAGTACATTTGGCGACAGTATGTTTGGAAATAAATCTCACATGATGCACCATGAAACACTCAAAGAGACGACAAGAGAGGAGAGAGGAGAGTTGAGAGAGAGAGAGGGGGATTTATGGACAGGGGGATATCCCAGTGCCTAAGACGAGCCAAATGGCCAACAACAGACTGACGGACTGAAAACACAAATAAAGAGCCATTTTTATGATGTGAATGGATGGGTTCTCTGGAAGACACTTGGCTGGATTTTATTTGGTCGTGGCTTTGGCCCGAGCCAGTACATATTTCTGTTTTATGAAGAGACTCAACGGCTAAGACAGCGGCTAACAGAGTGATGTGAACTCTATCACCTCATTCAGATTGGCTGAGAAAATAGGAGGAAGGCAAAGAAAAAAAGAAAATATCAGGTGAAACCCAAATACAAAAGAGATAGAAAAAATAAAGTGAGTGTAAAAGAGAGTGGCACAATTGAAGTGATACATAAAAACACAGCAGGATCAAAATGTACAACAGGTACCAATGTTTGCTGTTCAGAAAAAATAGGTACAAAAATACATATTGTCCATTTTCACCAATAACACTCTAGTAGGCTAGTAGAGAACTATACATGACATACGTCCTGTTGACGTCACCTACGTAAGCCTCATCTCCCAAAACTTACATGATTGTTTGTTGACGGACTCCCTGTCCTCTCACATCCTCTAGTGTCTGAATTTCCGTTTTTTCCAACTGACTCCTGCTATCGCTATGCTACCACAGCTTATTTTGTTGGATTTTTAAAAATTTTATTTTACATTTTACAGTTCTGACTGTTAACTTGCTTAAAAAATAACTTGCGTCTTATAACACCAATAACACCAATGTACATATATTTCCACTTAAAAACATTTATTCTCCGCTCCAATCGCCAACTATTGGCTGTTCAAGCACATCCAGTGTCTCTCTCTCTCTCTCTCTCTCTCACAAACTCACTACGTACACACTAAGCACTGACCTATTGATGATCACCTGCCAGAACTTCCTGTAATTGGTCAAAAGTCTAAACCATCCAAACATGTTGTGACAATAAAAAAGGACACTGGTTGAATTTGATCTGGACAGAGACCACTTCTGTGGGGCGGCTGTTTGGTCCAGACAGTGATCCGGGGGGAGGTTTCACAACTGTAATACTGGTTCGGATCAAACTGAAAAGTCCTAAAGTCCGTACCCCAATGGGGCTTCAGTCCTCTTTTTGTTCACACTATACAGGTAAAAGCCAGTAAATTAGAATATTTTGAAAAACTTGATTTATTTCAGTAATTGCATTCAAAAGGTGTAACTTGTACATTATATTTATTCATTGCACACAGACTGATGCATTCAAATGTTTATTTCATTTAATTTTGATGATTTGAAGTGGCAACAAATGAAAATCCAAAATTCCGTGTGTCACAAAATTAGAATATTGTGTAAGGGTTAAATTTTGAAGACAATTGGTGCCACAAAGTAATCAGCTGATTAACTCAAAACACCTGCAAAGGGCTTTAAATGGTCTTTCAGTCCAGTTCTGAAGCCTACACAAACATGGGGAAGACTTCAGATTTGACAGCTGTCCAAAAGGCGACCATCGACACATTGCACAAGGAGGGAAAGACACAAAAGGTTATTGCTGAAGAGGCTGGCTGTTCTCAGAGCTCTGTGTCCAAACACATTAATAGAGAGGCAAAGGGAAGGAAAACTGTGGTCAGAAAAAGTGTACAAGCGATAGGGATCACCGCGCCTAGTCAAGATTGTGAAAAAGATTCACAAGGAGTGGACAGCTGCTGGAGTCAGTGCTTCAAGATCCACCACCAAGAGACGCTTGAAAGACATGGGTTTCAACTGCCGCATACCTCGTGTCAAGCCACTGTTGACCAAGAAACAGCGCAAAGCGTCTCACCTGGGCTAAGGAAAAAGAGCTGGACTGCTGCTGAGTGGTCCAAAGTCATGTTTTCTGACGAAAGCAAATTTTGCATTTCCTTTGGAAATCGAGGTCCCAGAGTCTGGAGGAAGACAGGAGAGGCACAGGATCCACGTTGCCTGAAGTCTAGTGTAAAGTTTCCACCATCAGTGATGGTTTGGGGTGCCATGTCATCTGCTGGTGTCGGTCCACTCTGTTTCCTGAGATCCAGGGTCAACGCAGCCGTCTACCAGCAAGTTTTAGAGCACTTCATGCTTCCTGCTGCTGACCTGCTCTATGGAGATGGAGATTTCAGGTTCCAACAAGACTTGGCGCCTGCACACAGCGCAAAATCTACCCGTGCCTGGTTTACGGACCATGGTATTTCTGTTCTAAATTGGCCAGCCAACTCCTGACCTTAGCCCCATAGAAAATCTGTGGGGTATTGTGAAAAGGAAGATGCAGAATGCCAGACCCAAAACGCAGAAGAGTTGAAGGCCACTATCAGAGCAACCTGGGCTCTCATAACACCTGAGCAGTGCCAGAAACTCATCGACTCCATGCCACGCCGCATTAATGCAGTAATTGAGGCAAAAGGAGCTCCAACCAAGTATTGAGTATTGTACATGCTCATATTTTTCATTTTCATACTTTTCAGTTGGCCAACATTTCTAAAAACTCCCTTTTTTGTATTAGCCTTAAGTAATATTCTAATTTTGTGACACACGGAATTTTGGATTTTCATTTGTTGCCACTTCAAATCATCAAAATTAAATGAAATAAACATTTGAATGCATCAGTCTGTGTGCAATGAATAAATATAATGTACAAGTTACACCTTTTGAATGCAATTACTGAAATAAATCAAGTTTTTCAAAATATTCTAATTTACTGGCTTTTACCTGTACCTCTGGATCTCAGACCTCAGTCCACCTGAAGTAGTGAGGCATTAATTTCCAGAACAGGTTGTCGCAGTGATATTGGCAGCAAAGGACAGCTGGTGATCCGGTGTCCCACCCAGGTTCTTTACAGTCCAAGCCGCAGACACCACAGAGTTCTGTGTTGACGGAGTGGTCGTGGATCACAGACGCTCTCACTGGAAGGAAGAGCAGCGTGTCAACATCCACTGTGAGATGTCAACCAGACACACAGAGGGACCTGAGGGACCCCAGGAGTAAAAGGTTTAGACATACAGTAGATCCTCTTCAAGTGACCCAGTAAGTGCGGCCATTGAGATAGGGTGTGAACAGACCAGGGAGAGTGCAGAGCCCAACCCTTATTTTCCACTGGGCGTGTCTGCGCTGCATTCCAAGGCGCAATCATGGCCATTCAAGTCAATGCTTGACAACCCACCAGCCGCGCCACAGCGCATTCCCAGAAGCATATGCGCCATTTCCACGCGAGTTGCAGGGTGGTCGGACAGCCGGGCAGGAAGTGAAACAAGGAGAATATCCAGTCAATTTACCAAAACCTAGCCCCCAATATCGTATATGTCTTCTCTACAACGCCACGGACGACGAGTGATTCATCTAGGAGGCGGAACAACATAGAACATAGGACAACGGCAGAAAAGATCAAAATTGCAAGTCCCAACAAAGTCACAGTAATTGGTTGAATTTGCGTGAATTGGTGTAATCGTGAAATGCTGGAGGGACTGGTTTACTGTGTCAAAGGCTGCTGAAAGGTTCAGCAGGATGAAGACAAAGGAGAAGGACACACTGAAGGTTCCTTGTAATGTTTTTAAATCATCATCTTAATTTCAGAACGGATAACAGCTCGGTGATGGTCAAGCTAGCTTGCGGTCTCCGAGCGGGGAGTGAGGCAGAGGTACCATAGAATTTGCGCTGCCGCTAGCTGATTCAGGTGGGCAAAAGCTGTTTTGTTGTATGTATCCAAGCAACAGTTTATATATCTGGTGTCCCTTTTTGAATGACAAATAGATTACCGCAGCCTGCATGCTTGGTGCCAAATACACACACGCAAATTCCTTGCAAATGGAAACTTACTTTGGCAATACATCTGATTCTGACTCAGATAGTTCAAGTATTTATTGAAGTTGTTAACAAAGTAGCATGGTAGAAGGGAGGGGGGGGGATCAAGGAGGATAGAGAAGATAGAAAAAAATCTTTTTGGGGTTGGAGAAGGAAGATTGAATTTTAGATTGAAAGAAGTGCTTTTAGCTGCAGATAAGGAGGCAGAAAAAAGAAGAGAAAAGACTGGTAGGCAACAATGCTTTGGTCTGTCTCACAACTTTCCTACACTGTCTATGCTGTCATTACCCAAAGAGGAGTAGAGCATTTATTTTGGACTATTTTCACCCGTGGTTTAATACAAATTTGGTGCTCTATAGTGAGATGTAAGTAGTCGTGTGCAGGTGAAAACACACAAGGTGAGTCCGAGATGATGTTGAAAAGATAACTAAGAAAATCAACTAAATTAAGGAAAGCAAAACACTTTCACAAAAATAAATTGACATGAGAGTCAAGACGATCACATTATAAAAACAAACTGACCTTTAAACAAGTCAATACTGGCATCCAACGGACTTACACCCTACTCCCTCAGGTTTTCCTCAAGCCCTCTGTCCCAAGCAAATGCCACTGCCTGTCTATGTAGGCCTGAAGCCTGTCCCTCAAACTGGAACATTCCAATACTACAAGGTGGGTGGCTCAGGTGACTAGGCAGTAATAAAGGCTCTATACAGCCAAAATGATTTAATTATTAGGCTCACAGATGATTTAAATATTGTGATCATTAACATATGAACAAACTAAATAAACATATATACAGGCAACATGCAAGGTTAGTCTTTAAGGCTAAAATAGGCAGCGTATCGCTACCGTGACGGCAGCCATGCGCTCCGTCTAAGCAGCAAGACGTGGGATTGACTCAAACCAATCTACAGTGCGTGTTCATGGTATTGAAGGAACATGTATGTCTTTTAAGTAGTTTTGGGAAAACTTTGTAGCTCTAAGGCACAGAGGAAAAGACATATCAAGCTTTGAATACACACTTGGGATCATAGCATGTGATTTATTGACAATACAAAATATAGAATATCACCAGTCGTATCCTATAATAACTAAATATTACCATAAACGTGCATAAACTAGCATAAATAATATATGGTCTTAGATTATAATAGCAATAAGACTATTCATCTTACCCTTCTTATCTGTTGCTGTACAAGGGAAGTCAAAGCCTCTGACTCTCTCTGCTTTAATGGACTTCAATTTTGATACAAGGTAATAATGAGTAAATGCATTTTGCATCTGTGTGATTTTTTTTTTTATATGCACACTTAATTGATAATTTATTGAAGGCCCAAAACAGGTGGACTTACACATTAAATAGTAAACCACCTTCTGAATTATGGTTTTAAAAAGCTCAGTAAACTCATATAGTTTGCTGCCGTGAGTGGACTGCAGAAGCTTGACACACACCAGTCCTTGTCTTCATGTCTTTGATAAAATCCTGCATGAAATCGTTTGGACAGTAGGATGAGTCACGGCATTGTAAAACAAATTCCTCTAGACGGTAAAATAGTCATCAGTGTAAAATTAATTGCACCCGTCGCCTGGATCTTTGACAGCGAGAATGTGACAGTTGTTGCTTTCAGGGTGAAAACCCCGGTGAAAGCAGAGACGACTCAATCTCTTCCTCTGCCTTTCATACGGTATCTCTTTCAATCTCTCACACACATGCTAATCGTTCCCTCTCATTTGCATCCTAATGATTCCACTCTTCCTTTTTAGCCCTTGTCCGATGCCTCTATTAAGTTGTGTGCCGCTTGCTCGCCCCCATGTCTTTGTGTAGGTGTCTGCTGACTTTTCTGTCTGTGTGTCTGTTGTAGGCTTTTTATGGAGGTTATTATTTTGTACTAAGGGCTGGGACTTCAATAGTTTAGGCTTGATCTGATACACGAGAGCTACAGTACATTTGTCGCTCATTGAAACACATGGCAATAAAAAGAGAAAACAGCAAATGAGCATATATATATATATCCCTGTGAGTCCAAAAGTAGTTCAGTTTCCCGCTGCACAAGACATTGTTGTACAGTAGATAAGGCGCACTTGCAATAAAATTAAGGGATTCATTAAAACAATTGATAACTGCTTTGATTTTTTATTATTGCACCCAATATTTTATTATTTTCAATGATATTCAAAATATAATTTTTTTTTCGAAAAACAAAACAAAAAAACAATACCAAATGAACAGGAAAAAAATGTTTCTTAACATGGTAACAGATTTGTTTGTAACCGGACCCTAACTAGAGTCAGTTTAGATATGAGAACTTAGCCTTAACTGTATGGCTTGTGTAAACCTACATTTGTCAGCTTGGCAAAAACCGGTGCATCAAAATAAGGTCACACAACAGAATACTGTGATCTTCACAGTATTAGTGTCCACAACATGTCATTGGCATTTAAAATGCTTATCTAATCTTTATGTGACTGTCACCCCTGTTACTCATTCACTGTAAATCTAAAACTATCTAGACATTACCCAGAGGAGCTTTGTATTGATCAGGTTAATATCATGGCATGTGCAAAACCGGAAAAAACAAACATCCATGGGTGAAGAAGAGTAATTTACACAAAGGCGGCAACGAAAATGTCTTACTGGAAAGACAAGATTTGGGAACTTCAGTTGGTGAGGGCCGACGCCTCAGACAAATTCAAGGAACGGGAAGAGTCAATTTACGAGCCGGTGGTGTGGTTGCTTATGTGTGCGTTTGTGTGCTTCTTTTCATGGGCCTCCCAATACCCTCTGCTGGGGCAGGTTTCACTGTAATTATACTCTCTCTTAGAGAGAGAGAGAGAGAGAGAGAGAGAGAGAGCTGGAGCGTGAGTGTTCTCTCTCTCGCTGGAGAGCTAATAAGCAACAAATATACAAAGCAATAAATTAATGGTGTGGATAATTAACCAGGAGTGTGGCTGGAGATGCATGACAGAGCACCAGCCACCATTAGGGAACTCACAGTCATAATGTGTGTGTGTATGTAAGTGAGAGAGAAAGAGAGAGTGAGTGAGTGAGTGAGTGAGTGAGTGAGTGAGTGAGTGAGTGAGTGAGTGAGTGAGTGAGTGAGTGAGTGAGTGGGTGTCATTTAACTGAGTGTGTGCGTATGGTACTTAGTTGTGTGTGATTTTGAAAATATTTCTCTGCCTCCGCCAAGTGTTTCAGAACGTTATGGTCTCTTGGATGGTCTTTTCTCTATCTCCACTCAAACATCTACGTGAGTTAAGTGGCGTAATAGTTGCGAGACATAATGGATCCATAATGAAATTTGTTGCCAACTCTTAATAATCAAATTTTATCAATTTTATTGATTCGTTGTTGCAGCCGGAATCGAAAGCAGGTGACTATTTGAGTGATGCAGTTGCAGTATTTTGCATCAGCTTTTGCCAAGATTAGCCAATGCCGCCACTTAATCACAATGGAAAGATACATCATTATGATACTGAATGACAGTCCTCAAACTGAAAACTGAGTGTAAGGATCGTACTCGTCAGAGGGCAAAATCAAGCCAGTCGTTCTGTCAGTCTGCAGATGAAATCATGCATCATGTCTATAGAGAGAATTTGGGTTTAACCGTTATGAAACTGAGCTTTGGTTTACCTGATTGTACACCAGACTAAAATTGGCTGCGGTCAACAGCACATGTAGAAAAGGAATAGAATAAAAGAAAACACATAGTGCACAACTGAACAAATGTAATGTGCATGCATTACAATAGCCTGCTAGTAGATCTGAAGAGCATTAGACAGGTTTCAAGAAATCGCCTATCACACCAGTTCGCGGAGATGGATTCACTGCGGACTCAAAATGTCCAGCAACGATTGAAAAGGTCACTCATGTCTCCGCTGCTCCCCTCAACGTCCCGTACACCTTAGCCTCTCATCTGAATAGTGTGTGTGGGCTGTGTGTAATCTGAATAGTAATAAGGCTGGCTGATAGATTGATGCATAACAGCATGGAGCATGCAGAGCAGGTGGGCTATTTTGGTGTCAGCTCCCTTTATTTTCCAGCTGACCCTGTTCTGTTCGACCACTTCAGATGTTGTAGATGTGATACGGAGCATTGAGGCTGGGAAATGACTTTGATCAAACTTGTATTCTGTCGTTTCAAAGTGCCTGGTGATGGGGTTTGACATTTTATTTTGTACCTCTGCTTGTTTGAGGCAAAAGGAAATACGGTGGTATCCCTGCATCCCAGCTCTGTGTTCTGCTCAAATCCTTTGTGATCACAAAATCTTACAAAACTTCACATTTCTGCCACCATCCCAATACCTCATCAGTTCCTCATTGAAAAGGTAATGCCAATACTATACTAATTACACAACAGCACATGAAATATGTGACTTAAATGACTAACTAATCTCATTCCCTTTACAGGTACCAGAAGTTCTGTCCTCAATGTGAAGCCACATGGTTCACACTTACTCCACCTCGAAACAAAACCTGAATGTATAGGCTTGCTGGTGGCTGGCGAGCTAGGTAGACACAATGTAAATAAGACAAGTTTGGAGTTAGAAAAAACAAATGTGGAGTCCTTTTTCGGTAGAGGCTTGCTACCTCCCCACACATCCAGCCCCGGATCAAGCTAAACAGGGTTTCTGTGGTGTTACACCACGTCAAATTTAAGACTTTTTGAGAGCTTTTAAAGACCATGTGGAATAAAATTTAAGACCTATATCACTACATGAAAGTAATGCAGAGTCATAAAAGTAAATTCATTCAAATTGAATAAAAGCAACAAGGAGTGATAATAATCTGTCTATATACAGCAAATTATATTTGTACTAGAGAAAGAAAGAACTACAACACCACAGAATAAAAAAAATTTAAAAAATATTGTAAGGCTGTGGGAGCATTTCAATGAGCATTAGCGTTACATAGACATAGGAAAATTAAGACCTGTTATTTAACCTAGAACACAATACCTTAGTGAATTTAATACTTTTTTTAAAGTCTTAAAATTTTGATTTGGAATTTTTAGACTTTTTGTTAGACTTAAAGACATTATCTATACCCTGGATCACATGAAGCCCTGTATCCACAGACAGTAAATTTGCCGACACCCTAAAATGCTCAAAATGAAGCATTACTAGAATTAGTAACTAGCAATGTAATTGCAAAGTTTCAAATGGTAATCTCTATCTCTACAGTCCAGAGAAAGTACACATTTAAAGCCTGATGGGTTGGGGTGATGCAACATCAACTCGCCTTTCAGGAAAACATGGCTTACTCAGGGAATTCCACAGGCTTCTTTGTTTACATTGAAACTACACTGGAAAAAATGGTCCTTATGAAAACTGCTGACAATAAAATCTGTGGATTATCCAGTGTGACAGAAAGATTGTCTCTGAAAAGGGGCGTTACCATTTAGTTATTTCTATGGATTTGTTTTTATGAACACCACAAGAGAAGTACAATTCGTACTGGGATGGGAACAGAGATTTTAGGGCAGTTATCTAAAAATGGGCAAATACAACCAAAAGTGTCTGCATGAGTCGATGCAAGAAGAGGATTTTTATTTTTTATTTGTTAAAAGAGTGGACTAAGTGCATTGTGCTTACATTTTTAAAAAAGGGGACCGCTCTGTAGCTGGCAGGCTTTGTAGCCTTTGTGCAATTACTGGGACATTGAGGCAGAGCGCTGAGGACCGCACTGTCCTTTAACAATTACCAGCCGCTGTGAATATTAAGATAATATTAAAATGTCTGCCTCCATCTGCAGTCCTGTCCTGATTGCTATCTTAACCTCTGACTGGGGGGAGAGGCACAGCAGTCCAGTCTGCTCAGAGAGACCAACAAGACAGAGGAGCAGCGCTTTAATTCTTCTGCCTGAGATTTCTGGATAATGGGGAGGATGGATAATGTATGCATGGCAGATATTACCGTCTGGGCGATAATGTGTGTGACTACACAACCCTGCATGCACAGACAACAGTGAACGAACACACACATTTATTAATCTCTGCAACTGAACAAGACGGCAGCAATACAGATCTATTATATTTGAATCACCATGGAACACACACACACACACACACACACACCTCTGATAGATATACCGATGTGTCAAAGCCATGAGGGCGACTCTTAAATCAAGTTGGGGAGAGACGGAGGGCGGCAAGGATGGATAGAAAGATAGACAGAAGGAAGGATAGAGGGGAAAGATGGAGGTATTTGAGGTGGAGGATATATGGAAAGAGGGAGCGGAAGTCCAGGCAAGTTCTACACTGATTAGTGTTACATACAGAAGAGGAAAAATTAATTAACATGTCCTCTCCTGACATGACTTGACATATTGTTTCCCTCACTAACTTCAAGCTGATATTAAAAGTAACCCTGCAACCCACACATCCACACCTACACACACACACAAACAACACTGACAATACACAGACAACTACACTAAATATACTGTACATGCACATCACACTTGGAGTAGCAGACAAACAAACAGGGAATACAGGAGCAAACATCCGTTCAGAATAAAAAAAACCTTATTTAGGCAATGTGTGTTTTTAAAAAAATTAAGAAAAGTTATTATCAATATATAATGCTAACAAATACACACATGAAAAGAGCACGGCACTGATTAAAGACAATATAGAGAAGGCACACAGGTTCACACACAGAGTTACACTACACATACACAACAATCTGCTTAACTGTTAAAGTGTAATATTACAATACATATCTCAGAGGGAGGGAAAAAAGGATGCAATTTGTGGCGGTGCTAATAAATCACACAGATATTATGAGAGCAGGGAGAGAGACTTTTTAATTATGACTTAAACATCAAACTCAAAACATGTCTCAGGGGAATCTGCATAATGATTTCATCCCCCTCTTTTTTGTCTTGGTGGAGCTGAGGGATCTGGATTTTCATTATTAGCACTATTTGCACTGTTAAATGAATCAACAACACAAAGACCGTGGTAGGGAGTACAACAACCAGTGGAGGAGATAAGCAACTTGAGCAACATTCAGCTAAATCCACAACAAGAGATCTGGCATTGCAAGAAATGAGAAAAACTAAAAATTAAATTTTCCAATTACTGTACTTAATGGCGATGTTGTGGTACTTTTAGGTTCTGTGGTGGCGGTATTACTTTTGAACATAAACAGGATTAGTAACCAACTATTATTTTCTGGCTGCGTGACTTGAAGTGATAATTTAGATATGAATTGTTTTGTTTTACGGATGTCAGCAGAGCTCCTGCATCTTTACTCATCAATGACCACAGTATGTCTTTGTTTACTGCGTTATTCTCTACACTTTGTGGTTGTGTGTGTGATTTAATGTCTTGCTTCTCATGATGTCCAATAAAGTAAAATAAGCTAATTTTGAAATTTACAAAAAACAGTAATAATTATCCATATCCAATGAAAATGTCTCATATTACATCCTGACAATGCAGTCTTTAACAGAGCAGGCCACCACACACACACACACACACACACACACACACACACACAACAAACACACACTTCCCCTCTTTTTTCTTTCTTTACCCCCCTAATTCTTACACCCCTCTGGTCTCCCCCCCTTCTCTCCCACCATCCCTTTTGTTCTGCGCACCCCTATTTATCACGGTGTGAAGGTTGAAAGAGATATTATTATGGGGTGTCGGGCTGGAGAAAGGAGACAGGGGTAGCCACACGGATCGCGTGAGGAGACCGTGGGGCTAATGACAGGAGGACAGGCTTGGTCAGTGGCCTGTGGTACCTGCTGGATGTGATAGATGGAGAGCGGAGAGGGAAGAGGAGGGGAGGGAGGAGGGCAGGGAGTTCTTTCTCTCGCATGCACATGTATTATATTTTATTGTTTCAAAGAAATGTCTTTGTAACATTCCTACCATAAAAATATGGTAGAAGAAGAGTGTATTTACATGTTGGATGTACCCGAGTGGCAACAGTGCTCTCCATTTCAAAACTTTGAATACCTTAAACTCAACATAAAAGTAACATTTTGTGTATGTTGCAGTGTATCAGTAGGCATACATAAAAAATTACAACTAAATATAGTATCATAATTGTTTGAATTCCCCTACTTTCTTCACAAACATGCATCATCACATTGTTAGGGGGTATTTTGGAATTTTGGACTCACACAGCGGCAATAATTATTTTTCCTCTACCACCTGCACTCTGACCCTTCCTTCTGCTGCTACATTGTTTCACAATGCATCCACTTCTCCTGGGCCACCTGCATGTTTGTTGTCCTGGATCCAACATTTCAGTTATGACATATCTTCGTTACAGTGTTATACCCCACCCTTGAGTCCTTCACTCAGTTTAATTTAGTTTAGTTTAAGTTTAGTATTTAATTCGAAAATTATTACTATTTCAACGCTTTAACATACAACACTACAAGAGAAATTATCCTTGAAGGGAGTCTATTGTGCCACAGAGTGGTCTAAGGCATGGTCTGATTTACCTCAAGGGACGCCCCATGGCAAATATGAATTCCCATTTCTTTCCCATCTGTGCATATATGTACTTTAACCCCAATGACTGACAATAAAATCAATATCGCACAATTCTGCAAGACCCCAGATTGCAACACACTTTGGTTAAGGTGGGGAAAAGTAGATGTAGTTTTGGTTAAATGCTAACAATCATGATGTGTCCTGGGATTCAAGTCCCTGCAAAGTTGTTCTGTATTAAACCAGACCACGATGAACATAACCATACATACCAATAAAAACACAATTGTGAAAGTTTGGATCAGATAAAAAAAACAAAAAAAAAACACATTCTCAATGTACATTTTACTGCCAAGTTCAATATAACCATTTTAAAATATTATAAATAGTCATATTGCTTTATAATTGTTTTTTTGTTTGTTTATCCCATGTACTTTAGATAAGCATTTCATTTATTTTTAAGTTCCATTTTCTGTCTAATATAGCATTTACAAAATGTTTCCAGTGTTAATATTTGACCACTTTTCTCCTGCTATAATGGCCCAAAAGTAATAAAATCAATGTTTTCCACATCTACTGTGTCTGGCCATTTGTTAGGTGCAATTACATGCTTTCTGCATAATACTGTATTTACATAATGCTTCTAATGATAATATTAGCCCACTTTTGCTTGTGCTTTTGTTATTAGCACCAAAATAGCTTGAAAAAGAGAAATAAACTGCAATAATTATCCATGATGAGTAATAATCATTCACACTTGATCAAAATAAATTCTTCAGTTTCTTCTCAGGACTGACAGCTAGATAGTTTAATTGTTCAGAAAAGTAGCATTTATTTTTGTTGCAAATTAAACAAGGCAAAATTCATTAACTTTGCCATTTATTTAATCTCACCTTCTATACTTTAAGTAAATACATAATATGTATCACCTTTGCGCACGCACGCACGCACGCACGCACACCCACACACATACACACACACCTTGTCTCAAAACAATCTAACAAAGAAGGCAGATGAATATAAAGGCTGGATATCAGACTATTCATCACTAGATGATTACCAGCTGACAGCAGTAATTGAAAAACACTTATTGGAATGGTTAGGGAGGAGGGCTGGTTCAGTCCCATCAGACAAAATAACCCTCTGAGGGTAAAAGCAGTCTAAATGTGATGATAAATGGACATATTTTCAAAGGCACACTTTAGGTTTGTCTGTTTGTTCTCAGAAACATTCTATCTCGATTACTAATAAACCTTCCCTTTACCAATATTTTAGAATAAGTAAATTCTCCATTAAGTGCCATTTATAATGAGCAATTTCAATTCTTTTAGGGTTATGTATCATTGTTATACGATTATAACACACCGGATGATTCAATTAATATTATTCCACATAGTATTCCATGCTTTGAACCTTTAATATACATAATGATTTTCCATTGGGTAGTGGGGGAGAGCTAGCGATGGAGGGAGCTGAGTCGGTCGAAAACATCCAGGGCCTCTTTACCGTGTAACTCGCACTCAGCCAAACTGCTTCTCCTTCATCCTTTACTTCCTGGCATCTCCGGGGCAGACCAGAGACATCTGGCTCGATTTCGGCCAGATGCGGGTGCCTGGGGTCTGATATGGTTTGTTCCCCGATGGATCATTAAACTTTATACATACATAGGTTACATAGGTATAGTCGTTTTGTGACATTTTAATGCATAAATATTACATACAGTATTATATTTTTAAGCCACAGTAAGCCTGTGCATGTAGGTGCCATTGGATGTGCCTGAACACAGCTTTACATAGCCAAGATCATGGCTGCAGACTCTCAGTCTTGTTAAGTAATTGTTTGTCCTGCTGCGTGATGTGTGGTGGGGGTGGCAGTAGCTCAGTCATTATTATTATTATTATTATTATTATTATTATGTCATCTGCTCTGATTCCATTGATAAAAATCAAACGTTATAATATAATCTCATTATGCACAGGTAAAAGGAAGAAAAAAATAGTCCGCATACAATAGGATTTCATCTCCAGATTGTCAACTCCAGCTGCTCTAGAAAGGAAAGGACGCCGTTGGTATTTATCCTAATCACTAGTGGTAATTTCATCTGCATCTCTGAACTTTGAATTAACTTTGAATTGAAGCTGCAGGATCAAATTTAGTTGAAAATACCTTAATGCCATTTACTTCTCTGTTAGCTAAGAGTTATGTCACTCATTTGCTGTATTGTTAATTTTTCCATGTAAAATATACAGAATGTTGGTATTACCCTCCCTTTTTCTCCAACTCTCCCTTTCTTTTTGCCTCCTGTGATATTTTACGCTCTCCTTTCCTTACAGTACGCGTCATGCTCGGCTCCTGTGCCAACCTATCTATCAGGATGATGTTACTTAAGATGCTATCCATCTCTCTGAGCCAGCTCTCTGATATTCAACACGGCCAATACTTAACACTGCTTTTTAACCAACTAAGACATCATCATTACTTTGAGCGATAGGGTCTCTTTGAGTGGAGTTGTCCTCCTATTTCATCCCTTCCTTTGCTCGTTCTTTCGCCCTCTCCCCAACTCTCTCATCCCCTGTCCCTCGCTCTGCCATTTTCATCGCTTTTATCTCTCTTGAGAGGGTTCGATCACTTTATGTCCTGTCCTCTGCAGTGTCTTGTCCTCTGTAATGAGGGTCTTGTACCATTACATCCCTACATTGTCTTGTCCCGTCCATATCTGTGTCTTGTTCCATGTAATGTCTGCCCTTTATCATTAGGGCAGCTTTTGTCTTGTCATGCTACATCTTGTGCATGTACGCACTTCTCAGAGTGGCACTTATTGAATAGTCAGCAATATACACACATGGAAGACATTGCCACTGATTATTTAGCATAGATAGCCTACAGCTAATGTTTGCATTCATTCTTAAAATTGTGAGGTGTAGTGTATTTTATCACCATTAATCATTCAATATAGCTGTGAATACAGAATAAGCAAATAACGACGTAATATGCTAAACTGAACATATGTGTTCATGTGGCTGTAAGTCAAGATGGTGAAGTGGAACTGCAAGTTGAATCTGTTGAGTCTGACAAATATGACAAAGTTAAATTTGTGAGAATATAGCTGATAAGATCAGCTGATTTTTATGAAATATACTTTTGACTTGTTATCAGACTGCTTTTTATCCTGTGTATTAATATTATTAATTCCATGGCTACACACAATATTTGTCTCTGATTGGTTGGTACAGGTAAGTCAAGACATTCCACAATCCAAATTTGTGCATATTATACTGAAAATTAAACTGCAAGCAAAATTACTTCTGCCCTGTTTACACGGACATGTTCTTTTGTCAAACGGAGACATTTCCCTTCGTTTGTGCCCTTCGTTTACACACAAACGGAGAATTTGTCTCTGAAAATGAGTCTTTCTAAAAACTCGGGCCAGAGTGGAGATTTTTGAAAACTTTGTTTGCACGTTTGCATGTAAACTGAGACATATGGAGCTTTAAGCAGCCGAGGAAGTGAGGAAGAGAAGAGAGAGGAAGTGATTTGTTGCTGTTGTTGCTATTTTCGGGATTCAGCTTGGCTAACGTGGGCTTGAGCTTCTCCTAACACTCTGCTCTTGGTGGCATTGATGGCATATATATATATATATATATATATATATATATATATATATATATACACACACACACACACACACACACACACACACACACACACACACACACGGGTAAGTGTAAATGAACACTATTCTGAAAACTGATGTGCACAATGTTATTTTTGAAACCGGAGAGGTTGAAATGTCCGTTTATGAAAATACCTGCCCACGTGTAAACAGTCTTTTTCACAAATGATATTTTGACCAGTAGGAAAAGCACAGCTGTAACTAATGATGTCAATTATGGCTCCATCCCATTCAGATGCATCAGTCAGCCATCATGTGCAATATCACAGCCCTGGCTCAGAAACAACTAACTGCAATCCAAAGTCTTCGTCCTGCGCGAAAACACATTCCCAAGTTGATCTGATGCTAAAATGAGGCTTTGACAGTCTGCAAATTGATAAATTGACAAATCAAGTAGGTATCTTCATAAGTTCCATATATTTTAGTTACAGCTGAAGTTTCGTAATAACTTCAGATAAACTTAATAATTAAGAATTTTGCAAGACTGTGGATTTCGTCAACCACCTGCATTGGAAGCACCTTAGGAAAGGATCTTTTAATGAAAGTAAGAATATGGAGACCGGGAGGTGTCATAGAGAAATATATATATTTGTGCTCTCAATTTAGTAATTTGTGCACACAGATAACTTCATTTGTGCTCTGGCATAAGACAGCCGCTTTCAAGCTCTGATTATCAGTCTCTCGTTGCCCAAACAAAGCCACACAACCATTCGTTGAGGAAAAATGTACAGTAGCTGTATTAGGGCTATATCGATATGTGAGACAAAATATTGTCAAGTGTTGTCTTTTCCTGGTTTAAAAGGCTACATCACAGAAGAGTGAGAAAAGTAATTGAACTGAATGAACTTACCAGAATGTTCTAGCGGCTCTATTATTTGCCTTTAACCACTTAGTCAATATATCCACATTACTATCCACATTTATTAAAAATCTCATTGTGTAATTTTTTATTTTTGAGCGCACCAATAGTCAACCCTACAATATTGATGCAATAACGACATTGATGTATTTGGCAAAAGATATCGTGATATTTGATTTTCTCCATGATGTTTCCACTGCTCCTCATTTCTATCATCTCTATATTTCTTACACTCCTCTGTGGTACCCTGTTAATACATGCCTCCCTCATTGAATCCCTCTCACTGATATGCATGTTGTAGATCATCCCGTCTCACCTCCCACTTTGTCTGAGAGAAGCTGACAGACCACAGATGGCTGTCTTTGATCGGCCATAACAAGCATCTCCACGTCAAATTACAGGGAACAGACAGAGGAGAAGACGACGACACTGAAACACACCAAAAAAAAGATTAAATAAATAAAGTAGATAGACTTAGGGCTTGGGAATGTGTGGCCCTGTGATCACAGCAAATGAGAGCCTGATCATTTGATCACTTTATCAAAAGAGACATTGCTGCTACCTTTGGAGATGAAGAAGAAACCGACATTTTAAAAAGCAAACCATTGATGAAATGCTATGCAATCCATTTCTTTTTTTAAGATGATTTGTTTTGGCATTTTTAGGCCTTTATATCTGACAGGACAGCTTAGACTTGAAAGGGGAGAGAGAGGGGGAATGAAGCAAAGAGCCGCAGGTCAGAACCAAACCCGTGGCTGCTGTGTTGAGGACTGAGCCTTTGTATATGGGTGCGCGGCCTATCAGCTGAGCTACCCAAGGGCCCTATGTAATTCATTTCAATAGCTTTGTGGTAATTGTACTTCAAGGCATTGGGGGGGGAAAGACAAAGAAAAAAGGGAAGAAGTAGATTTTGGGACAATTACAGGCATTGCAAAGCAAAACAAAGCATGTTTCATTCAGTCTAACAGCTTTTCTTCAGCCTAAAGTTCTTAAGTTGGAGAAAAATATAGACAAATCTATTGTCTTGCATTGCCAGACCATGGTCTGGCTGCACCGCTTACCTATTCTGGGTTAGGGAAACCAATCACAAAGTCCTGGGCAGCGCTTAGCCCCAATGCAGAAATGGGGCCCATGCAAAATAGATAGCAGAGATAGCACACGGGGAAGGGACTCAATATCTATAACTAAGCGCCTTTGTTACAAAGGAAGAGGCCATCTGGCATCAAGCATACATAAAGTTACAAAAAGCCACTGTTCAGTTGCTTTAGTAAAAGTCAGGATATCTGAGCTTCTTCTGCTTTATTCTGACCTTTTCTTTTAATCTTTCCTTCCTCATGGCAGTTGAAAACAGAACTGCTGGAGGACAACTTTAAAAAAAGGCAGATTTTTAAAAAGCTAATTTACTAATGATTGTTTTGACACACTATGTAAACTCAGTGGATGGGGATGTTTACTTTGAAAACATTGAAAATATGTACAGTATGTAATATTCTAATATTATTTATGTATGAATACTTGTGTGCAAGAGACTGTGCTATTGCTGCTAGGACAAGTTAAAATAACAGCTGCTGGAAAACTTTTATTCACGCCTCTTCTTTAGGAACTAGGATAAAAAAAACTGTTAATCCCGATGAGAGAAAAAGGACTCAAAAATAAAAATAAAAACTATTGACATAATAATTTATGTCAAGATCCAAAATCTACTAATTACTTTTTATTTACCTCATTAAGACGTTACCTTACAAGTTAATTAATTTTTTTTTTGGAGTGGGAACCACACAATGTACACTGGTCCAATCCCCATTATATTGTACACCATGCTCCCGGTTTCTCTCTAAGTGTATGAATATGGAGTGATAGTCCTGCCTACAGCATGGCTCGGGCCATTGTCATACTGTTAGGGAGCAGCCATTTGAAAACATGGTCAATATAGCTCTCCCTCTCCCTCTCTCCCTGTCAGGATCTTGGCAGGTCGTGGGAGGTGCTAATGGAAAAGCTCCTGCTCCTGTTCCCCTTGTTCACCACACTAATGTGAAAGGCACCATCCATGTTACAAGCTGTGTGTTGCCATGACCAGGCCGCCCTGTCATAGTCCACTGGTCACCGAGCTAATGGGCCGACCACAGGAGAGAAAGACGGGCCGTAACAGATGGAGGGAAAAGGCAAGTGTTGTTAAGGACAGAAAAGCAAAGAAAGTGCCTTTAAACAGTACTCAGACCTTGCTAACTAATCTAAAATAGATTAAGAGAAACCATCTGATTGCATTGACAGATAATCATGCTGATTTTGTTCGTTTTATATTAAATCAAAATGTACCCATGTCATGATAAAGCAACAGTGGTCCAACCAAACTAACATGTTCTGCACTTAAAAATATGTTTAAAAAATTTCAGAGCTGAAACTATTAAACAATTAACTAACTAGTAATTTGACAGAAAATGAATGTGCAAATAATTTGATAAATCACCATTTCAAAACATATTTCAAGCAAAAATGCCAACTTGTCTAAAGTCAGGCTTTGCTGCTTTTAAATGACTGTACATTGAGCTATGGCCTATAGCTACATAGGTAGTAAAAACAAGACTTCTACACTTTGCCAATTTTGTAAATAAGGGAAACATCTACTAGTTTCAGCGCTCAATTATTTTGCCCCACTTTTCAATAAATTCAAATATCAGTCAGTCATCATTATTATTGATTATTACACAGCTAGAAATAAATATTTTAGAGAGGTGATATTTTCTTTAAATGTATAAAATATAGGATGCACATCCTTTATTATCTGGTAAAGCATTCAGTTAACATATTGCCTTAATAAAAAAACCTTGGTGCTTGTTTTCATTAATCTCTATCTAAGAATGTGTTTTATGTATGAGCATGTATTAGCGGTAAACTTATTCAAACAGCATACTAGCAAAAGGATACTTTATCATAGGTTGGGTGTGTGCGTTTGTTCTAGGTGTACAAGACGCTGCCAGACTCTGACAGCATTTCTTATTTCTTGTGCATATTTGTAGTAACCATGAACCTGGAAAGCCTCTATGTGCCATCACCTTTGTGGTCACACACACACACACACACACACACACACACACACACACACACACACACACACACACACACACACACACACACACACACACACACACACAAAGCTACAACAATTCTCAACAAGACAAGTCTGTGCATTCTTTCTTCACTTCTTTCCAACTGGACTACAGCTTCAAACGACCCTCCTCAGTTTGTCACATACTGAACCACTACCAGAGACTCTAGCCCACCACTGCACTGTGCGCGAGTGCGTGCGTGGTGTTTGTATGTTAGCATAAGTCTCCTTACACCCATCATCACAAACTCTGTAGACAGTGGTCTCCCTTGACGATACTCTCCCACTCTCCCGTTGGACTCGGTGCTACTGAACAAACAAGTCTCAGTTTGTCAGTTTGTCAGACCCAAACCAAACTGTA
Source organism: Percina caprodes (assembly GCA_013375575.1). Lineage (NCBI taxonomy): Eukaryota > Metazoa > Chordata > Actinopteri > Perciformes > Percidae > Percina > Percina caprodes. The sequence goes on along the minus strand of JABXJD010000030.1, from coordinate 55,154 downwards.
GTCTACTGTTGGACAGCACAACACTGAACCACCCAGTGACACATCGTGCATTCCCCCTCCATACTCACGTGTAGACACAATAGGTTGACAGTCTGTTAGAAAAGAAAAAGCTGTGGATTCTGTGATTTTTGTCGTCCCCCAGGTACATACATCTCAATAAGAAGTGGGTTGTTACAACTTGGTTCTTGGACCTTATTTCTGTATATTTGCACATCAGTTCTCTGAGTTCTATTTGTTATGAAAACACTGTGCACACCAAGGTACTGTAATTGCTGAGATCTTTGAAAATGGCTGCACACAGGCTACATAGCTGCAACATGGTCCGATTGGGAAAAGAAGACCAGCTGTAGGATGTTCGGACAAGTTAGCAACTAGCCAGATTATCTAAATCACTTTGTTTTTTTTAGGTTAAAGCCTAGAGTTAATGCACTTCAAATCCCTTGTTGGAGACGACGTGACTGCGCACAAATACAGTAATTGTGGAAAATCAAAGCTGGACCTGGAAAGACCAGCAGATTGGCCTGTTTGTCTAGCTGCCTGCCTGGTAAAAGCCCACATCTCAAAACTCCACACCCCGTTTTGTAGCGCAGTTTCTCCAAGCCCAAATCAAGATTACACAAATGACATCAAAAGGGTTATTTTTCTTGTAAAAGCTATTCTAGACCTGCCGAGGACATTATGAACTATATTTTTTACAGACCAAGTACTATTCTAATGATGAAGTACACTGATCTCCATTTGTATTAGTGAAATGTCTCTTTAAGCAGCTTTAAAAAACAGTTTTGTATTAATATGTGGACAATATTTGACTGATTTGACAAATACATGAAAGACAAATCATCTGTTTGTACTGTGGAAGTGAACCAACGTCTTAGTGGGAGATAGAGAGTGGATGATATCTGAGTTCTGGGGCCCTTACAGTGGCTGAGGAAGCCAAGGTATGTTATGTATGTACTGTCTGACATTGTGGAGTTCAAGTCTAGCCCCTATCCTTTTCCTTTTCTCATCATTCTCAGTATTTTTCATTGTGTACTATCTGAAGTTGATATGACCTATAATAATCTTACAAAAATAGGTAGGTCATGGTGTTAGCCGCTTTAGCCTCAAGGTGGAAAACTTCAATGGCAAGCAATCAGATTTAAGCCAACAGATTCATGTGTTGAGTGATTTTAAAAAGGTTTGCATTAGCCCACCGTAACACCAGCCACAGACAGACAGACGAGCAGAATATCAGGTGTAAAAGCTCTTCTGTCTATCATACACACTCCATTGTTGCCAGCTTCACTCTCTTTCCCCCCTCCACTGCCACTCTCTTTTAACTGGCTCTACTCTCTCATTCTCTGTCAAACTCTCTCAGTCTCTCTGACAATTGCGTTATTTGGCCTTATCGAGGAATATGAAACGGCGTGCCGCGACATCTTCGCGCCGAGCCCAACAGATATGCCAATTCATTTCGCAGCCGGCGATTTGACAAGCTAGACTGCTCCTCTTGAAAGACATCATTCAAGCGCACAGCCGCCGCCGCCACCGATCCCCACTCCCTTCCCTCTCTCTCTCTGTCTCTCTCTCTCTCTCTCTCCTCATCCACCTTCTCCTTTCCCCTCCCTCCTTTATCCCGCTTTTTTCATTCCATCTCCCTCATTCCTTGTTGCAATCTGTAGCGCTTCGTCTCTTAAGATTGAAAAGGGCTCTCGGCCCGCAACAAAAAGCCTGAAAAGAAAAAAATACATACTCCCTACTCTATGGCCCTCCTTCTATCACACTCCTTCATAGGAAAAAAAGGTTGAAGTATTGAAAATATAAAATGATGGGGTGGTGGAGGGAGGCAAGCAGGTGATAACATTGTGGATATTAGGAGAGGAATTGCGCAAGATGAGGAAAGAGAGCGAGAGGAGTGTGGAGGAGAGACAAAAAAAGGAATAAGAAGAAGAGAGAGAGGACGAGAGGAGATTGGTGCCCTAAGCTGAGGGTGTTTGAGGGGATGACACAGCCACTAATACAAGTGTTTAAATATTTGATGCAGGGAGGGATAAAGCGGGATCGTCTCGCCACGGAATTGAGTGTCAAGACGAGAATCTATTAGAGAATCTGTGTGTGTGTGTGTGTGTGTGTGTGTGTAAGGCAGATTTGACAGTGTGGCGGAGCAGGGCAAAGCCTTGTGTGTTGTTGCCGCAATCTCCTCAGCACCAATTCATCCCCCCATCCAACACTACTACCCCCCCCCCCAAATCCCTGTTTCCACCACCACCGCTCCCCCATCTTCACTTCACTTAAATGTTTTTTGGCCGTGCTTCAGTAGACGCTGATTATCACATCTTGTTGAATGGAGGGTTTTGAGCAAGGAGCGAGACAGACAGTGGGTGAGGGAGAGACACAGAGACAGATAGACCATGGTGCAATGGAGGGAGAATAAGAAAGTTATTTGAGGGTGAGAAAATACTATAATAGGACCCTGTGTGTGAGTGTACCTGGACTGCCTCGCATGTTCTTGATCACTTGGACTGTGTCTGCAATCACTCCTTGTTTGCTTTCTAGTGCACTACATTTAGCCTTTGTCATTTTTTTTGAGTGTCTACATTTTAGGAGAGTGAAATGTACTGTATGCAGTGCCACCAAAAATGTTCCTAATATTACCATGGCGCAATATATGCATTTGGTAACTCTTTTACAGATGCGTAAATTCCAAACAACTTCCTGGAAGTCCTTTCCTGTGAGAACTATTTAAAATAACTATTTAGTAATAATTATTAGGGAAGCAGAGACAAACTTCAGAGACTTGTTCCTTATTATGAGTTTAAATGCAATATTCATAATACATTCATTTTTGGAAACTACTAACTATATTGTTCATATAACGGTCTGCTTGCCTGTAGACAAATGTTTGCAAAGTCAGCTTACCTGCTGACTAAAAGCGAGTTTTGCATTTCATCAGAATAAACAGCAGCTTTGACAGCAACACCAGAAGCAGAAACCAACAGCTCTATAACAATCACAGTCCCAACAAGCACGGGAACCAAAGCATTAGCAGCTCCACAAGAGACGACAACCCAAAACGCAACAGCAGGTACAACAACGTTAACCACTTTTACATTACAGCAACCAGGGTCACTGCAGGAACAAAATGCAAAAGACACAACAACAACAATTACAAAAATCAAAACAACAGCAGCGAAAACAATCAGACCAAACAACAATATCTACAGCAATCAATACCTGCTATAGCAAAGGCAGCATTGACAACAACAGCAATCGCTACAACACAAGCTACAACAGAACACTTGTCATCATGGTTAGCCCCTTTTTTTCCTTTTTGACTGTGGCTCAGTCATGGTGTTTAAATCGTATTACATTCAATTAAGAAACAACACACACACACACACTCTTCTGGCTCACATCATCTCAATCTCTCCCTCTCACTGTTCGGTGATTGAGTGCTTGTGGCCTGGTCAGCAGTGAAACAGGGCCCCAGTCCACTCTCACCTGCATGTGTGTGTGTGTGTGTACACGCTCTTTAGCAGTCTAGACAGGGCCGAGTGCCACTTTAACCTGTGTGTAATGAGGGCATGGTGGAACATTGTTAGGGAATAAAGCTTGTTACTTTTAGTCCTAACACACTCGCCAACACACACAAATACACACACACACACACACACACACACACACACACACACACACACACACACACACACACAATAGAGATACACCAACATTTCATCCAAACAAGCCTTAGCTGATACCGGGTCAGGGTTGAGCAACACCATTGACTCCAATTTCATCTTGCCCTGTAGCTCAAACATAGGCCTGCTTGTTTTCTTTCTCTCGTTCGTAACACTAGAAACTAATATCTGTGCAACCAAGTACTGCATAGGAAAGCAAACAGCAAGAACACAAATGTGTCTTTCAGAAGGTCCCCTTAATATTTATTTTAATAGAAGTATTTATTAGTTATGTAATATGAGAGACCCACCCAACTTATTGATTCAGACTGTCAACTCTTATAATGCATTATCAGGTTCTTGTGCAATGAAATATGCATCCATAATCTTCAGGATACATCCATATCAAAGTGTAGATTTAGGGTTTAATATTTAAATATTTGCTCTGTTTTTTATGTAAACAAAACTATCAGTAATCATCAGTAATAAAAACTAATATACTAAAAAACTAAAAGAAACTAAGTTATAAAGACATAAAATATTTTTGTTTTTTATAAAAGTATATCATGTGATGTCATGCTACCACTAAGGACACTGGGGTCATGTCATCTATTCTTTTTGGTCAGTTTTAGCAACTTGAAAGGAAAGCATAAAACTAATTCATTGTTAGATTCAGTATAACATTTCAGTGCTTTAAACAAAATAAATGATTCACCCTTTTGAATTATAAAATTGAACGCTGGCCATCAGTTAAATAAATAAAGTATGAAAAATGTCTATAATTGTAACATGTCGATACCTTCTTTGGAGTGTCTAAGGAGGTGCATTGTTCTCTTGACCTTAGTATTTCTAAAATCCAAGCTACTACCCAGATGGTAATATGCAGTTTCATATATGTTACATACACGCAGTGTCCATTTTATTAGCAACACTTAGCTTAAACTAATGCAGTTTTATTCAAAAGCCCTACAAATAAATAAATCACAAAATGTATTGTTGAAACTGTTTCCGAGAGGTGTTTGTGTGTAGTTTGTGGTGCTGTTAATTGTATTATACTATGTCATACCTTCTATAACGTTTGGCTGCTTTTATTTGATTTGTTTACCGCAAAAATGAGCTGACAATAACAGTTAAAAAACACATTTTTACCAATCTTTGAACTACTAAAACACATTGCAAGGCAATATTATTTCATTAGCTATTTGTAAATAACAAGAAATTATCAATAGGATTTAAAATTGTTTCTTTTTAGGACAGTGAATACTTATCCAGTGTGTACTATTATACCTTATTAGTTTGTCTTGTGCACCAGTCATACGTGTTTTTTTTTGATAATGTTGATACAACAACGATATCTTTGTTAAAAATGTAAGATTTAACACTTTAAATTGTAGAATAAAAAGCAAAGAATAACAAACGAGGGGCCTGTTCTGTGCAAGCGATGTGAACCAGCGGACGGAATCACACTTATCCACGCACACTAAGCCTGACTCAATAATCCACCTAGTGAGGGTGGTGCACAATGTGTGTGTAGCATCCAGATCAGACACCCTGTGACATTCCCCCAGCCCCCTATTCACTCACACACACACACACACACACACACACACACACACACTTACATATGCACACATGGCACCCATAAACCCCCCCTTTTCTCACACACACACACACACACACACACAAACACACCTCCCCCCTCATCCACCCTCTAGACAGTGATTCTATGTTCCATGTCGCCACCCTGTCTTGTCACATTTCCTTCTTGTCTGCCACACTGTCTCTCTCTTTCTGTCTTCCTCTTCCTCCTCTTTTGTACTCTCTGCCTTCCTATCCACTCTTTCTCCCTCTCTAGGCCCATCCCTCCATCCAATCAATAACTGCTGGCACTTCCTTCCACAGCTCAGGAAAAAACAATTAAAAGCCATCGATCCCGACACACACACACACGTGAACGCGCATGACCACACACACATACACACATGTGCAAACACGCGCTCGGCCATGAATATGCAAGTGGGTCTCCTTGACCTTCAAAGACAGGGGAAAGCCAGGTGACTTCATTCTTCATGGGACTGCCACTAGATATGTCTGACACGACACACACACACACACACACACACACACACACACACACACACAAGTCATACATGCAAACTTAAGCGTGCCTGTGGGTGCATAACTTAACAACACAGACCCATACACAGAGTTTGATGCGTCCATGTTATTTAGACTTTAAAAAGACCGCCAAGAGAATCAGAATATGGGAATTGATCGGTAGAGTCAGTGAGTAGTTTTCTATCATGAGCATGTTCATTAACCAAGGGGTAATGTAGTAATCACTTACAATCATGGAGAAATAGATTCAATGATGTGTCTATTTACACAAGTTGCTTCGCAGGCAGAAAAAGAACAATTGCACAAAAAACTACAATGCTAACTACAAACCACAAAATCCATTTATCCAGATGATTCTGTTCAACCAATCCCAGCACATATTAAAAAAGGCCTAAAAATGCCACCAAAAAATTAATTTCTACCTCAGAAACCTGAGAGTAGGGCTTTACCGAATTCCATCCACCAGGCTGCTACAGTCTAACCACACAAACCTCTGCAAACAGACTGCTCGCTTGTAACTCAACATTTCTCCATTCTTGGCTGAGATGGACAGCATAGGGCTGCAGAAATTTGCCAGCAGCTAGCGGACATTTAACTAGCAGCTTAGTCCCGACAAATCACTGCAGGGAATTTCAGCCCGCATGCGCATTTAAAAAAACAACAACAACAACTAATATTCAAATCCCAAATTGGTATCAATCCCAACTGGGCCAAAATTAACAAAAAAGAGAAACCTATTATAAATAATAAATAAACAAATGACATTGTGTACAGGCTAATATTGAACTAACTAAAATAGAAAGGCATGTAAACAACAAAGACGTTTTAGTGCAAACTGCATAATAACACAAACCTTTAGCAAAAAACTTGGTGACTGCCCTGTTGTTAACATTTAACTACCTAATGGAGAACTAACTTAAGTGCAAAGGAATGTAATTGAATTTCCTTATGGTTGAAAGGTGCTGTAGAAATAAAGTTGCCTTACAACCTCAGCCCGTCATCAGGGCATAAAAACCACTGTTGTGCCTGCTTGTCTCAGAGGAAGTGGAACGTCAACAGCACCGCGACCGCGCCTCGCCATTAATACTGTATCATATCGCTGTCTGCGTGAAGTTTTGAATAACTGTAACCTCACTGGAAACCATTTTATCGGCACTGCCGTGACTCACAGTGACTTCAACAATGCTGCAGTTTGCTCAAGTTTACTTCGTCCGCACCTCTTGCACGAGCGTATGCGTCGGAGCTCCGCTCTTTGTCAATATGCAGAGAGGACAGATAAGCTTGCGATTACATGCTCTCAGGTACCAAAATTTTACCGAAAGTAACTTTCGATACTCATAGGATCAGAGTATTTTGTTTGGTGCCATAAAAGAATCGATGTTCGGTGCCCAGCCCTATTTACATTTGCACTATTTAATATTATTGAACTTTATTTTTTAAATGCTGCCTTTTAAACTTGTTTTATTTTGTAAATTCTTTATTTTGTTTATTTGTAGTATATAGTGTAGATTTTACATTGATTGGCATTCTGTAGACAGCAAAGGAAGAATTTAAACATAACATGTTTCCTTACTGTGCATAAGACAATAAAATACTTTGAACTTGAACTTTGATATTTGATTGATTCCCTGCATTATTCTTTGTTCAGCGCTTTTCATTTGTATAATGCTGCTGTGACATGTCAATTTCCCTACAGGGAAAACATTGTGATGTCCCCTGGTAAACATTTTCATCTAGGTTTGTAAAAATGCCGTCACTGCAGATGCAGATGCCTTAATTTCTAGGGATAGATGGGACACGTTTCAAATGCTTCTTTCTGTCCTTCCCTATTTTGGCAGTTTCAGTTTGATATACTCACTAAAATCTGGATGAGCAAATGCAGCATCAAATTCAACAAACATCCTACATTTCAGACGAGTTGGGCCTGTTTGAAGTCCACTGGTGTTTATTGCTGTTGCAAACGTTTTTCTCTGGGTGTCAAATCTCTGGCAACATACAAGCTTCCTGGAAATTATTCCTAAAAAAGACCTATGCCCTTGGCTGGAGTAAATGTAGAAGTAATTTGTTTTAGCAGTCAGTGATGACTTGACAACATATTTGCTTGACCAATCACAAACACTGTTAGCAGTCCATGACAGTACCAGGGGCCTTGATTTCCTATCACCTCATGACAGGCAACTTCTCCTCATAGTATGAAATAAAATGTGTGTCTCTGCCTGCTATTGTATCAGCTTGGTCTAATCTATCCATTGTTCTAGCCATCCTTGTGCCTTGCACAGATGGAAAAATGGAGGTGATGGATGGATGGATGGATGGATGGATGGATGGATGGATGGATGGATGGATGGATGGATGGATGGATGGATGGATGGATGGATGGATGGATGGATGGATGGATGGATGGATGGATGGATGGAAGAACAGACATGGGTACAAGGAAAGAAGGTGATGGAGGATGGGAAAAGTGGAGAAAAGAAAGAAATGGCTGTTGCAGCGGGCAAAGCACAGAGCGAGAGAGTGAGAGCGAGAGAGAGAGAGTGTAATAGAGAGGGACAGCAGTCACACTCTGGCTGTTGCTCAATGAGGGAGTGGCCTCTAACGCCACCTCTAATCTGTGTCCAGTCAGCCCACACACCAACACCCACTATTCAGCTACATGAAAAATAGTCCCAACAGGAGTTGGAAATGCAATTATTTTGTTGTTGGAATGTTTTTTTTTTCATTGGGTGTGTGTGTGTGTGTGTGTGTGTGTGTGTGTGTGTGTGTGTGTGTGTGTGTGTGTGTGTGTGTGTGTGTGTGTGGGTGTGGGTGTGTGGGGGGGATGTCACTGCAGGCCAGGTGTTCCTCAGGGTCTGCTGGTTTTCTTTTGGTTTGCGGAGTTTGATAAATGAAGAGAGCGAGGGGGAGAGTAAACAGGGAGAGTGAGCGAGCTTGATAAATGATCGGAGAGTGATGGATTGACTGCAATGCTCCTACATCTGAAGCATCTGCTGTTGTGTTGGCTGCTGAATCTGTCAGGGGCCATGGTTCTCCGTCATTTAGGGATTTCTGACACCTGCTACTGTACATATTAGCACTGGAAAGTTCACAATTTAGGCAAATCAGTGTCAATGAACATGCCAGAACATTATGTACAATTTTAAATTAGCACAATTGGCTTAGTTACCAAGCACAACCACATAGAAATGATTAACATAAAAAATGTCACATTCTCTTGTGGTTTCTGTAGTTGCAGTGTGTTTCTTTATGGTGTGCATGTTTTGTCTTTTAGCCTCTAGTATGGGTCTAGTACCAAAAACACTGAATGCTACATTTCATTTGAAGCAACTCAATACCATCTTCTCAGTAGACCATCCCTGCATGATATTCAATGCCTACACCTCAAGTTTGTGAACTGGAAGTCTTTACTCTGTAAGCCCCAGAACATACATTATCAGATGTAACTTTCTTCTGATTTGACAAAGCTCTTCCAGAGCCACCACACTATACAACTGATTTCACTAGAAAAAAAGTCAAATCCTGGTTGAGTTCAATAAGACTGTTTTTTTGTTTTTGTTTGTCCAAACACAAAAAAGTGTAATTCTTGCCTTCTAGAATATTTGCACTTAGCAACTACAGGGGGGTTCAGGTAAAAGGGTAAGATTGTGGTTATAGCTAACTAATTATGAGTAAGGTATGGTTAGGGTTAGGTAACTAAAACACTTAATGTTAGAAAACATCTTTTCAATAAAAAATTTGTGAATTGCCCCTCGGAAACTATACGTAATGTATTAGCACTAGCCTACAACAAAAGCTTCTATCTATATTTATTTCTATTTTTGTCGTCTATCTGTCTGTCTTGATGACATTTGGCCAACGCTGGACCTTGCTGTGTTTGGCAGACACGACCATTCGCTCCCTGTTTGATCCATGAACCATAAACGTGTGAACCTAAACCTCATCAAGCACCTACACCCTCAACTGTCGAGAGCATCAGGTGTGTAGAAGAAATGTGTATGCACTTACATTATGAACACACATGAGCTCAGCTGAATCCATAACTGCTCAATGAGGATTAAACAAGGCATCAATGAACAACACAGTGTGGCATTTGGAGTAAGTGGTAGGCAGTTTTTTTTTTTTTTTTAACTGTTTCCTTTCCTTTTCTTTCTGAATAGCCTACATTAAGAGTCTCACTTCCCACCAGCACTTCAAAATCAATGCATACACCAAAACATAAAAAAATTACACAATATCAATCCAGGGCATATCAAGGTGGTCAATTAACATTTATTTGACGATTACTGTCATAAACTACAGCTTACCTCCAGGCTCGCAAGATCAATTGACATCTGCTCTGATTGGTTAATCCCTGATTTGCTTCGCAGCCTATGAGATCCTTCCTCTCTTCTGTCAATCATATGTGCTAATGTTCATGCCCGGTCAATTGATTCCCAGACATCTGAACATAATCCCTCTGCAATTAAAAAATAAGGCATTTACCAAACCAATTTAGCAAACATCCAACAGGACAGACGAGTCGGGCCTGTTCAAAGTCCACTGTTTATTGCAATTTGTGCATTTAATTGAAAGCCAGTATTGAGGGAGTGTGTGGTTTTGTGTCTGTGTGTGCTGATGTTATCATGCTTGAGTTGAGATATTAGTAACAGGTGGCTAACTGGATCCCTGGAGCTCCATGCACTCCACATTGAGATCTGTGTTAATTGAGAGATACGTAATTAGTTTACAAGTGTGTGTGTGTGTGTGTGTGTGTGTGTGTGTGTGTGTGTGTGTGTGTGTTTGCGCTGAGTACATGGGAGTGCTTAATTGCAGTACTGTGAAGACGGTTAATGCTGTAACTTTATGGTTTGACTATATTATCTGCAGAGTCCTGCCTATTCATTAGCATGGGTGCTTCTGTCCCCATGTATAACTTTTTCCTGTCTCTTTCAGTTTGCTCCGTGTATCTGCATGTGATGTGTGTAGCAGCTGTATTAGTACATCACTGTCTGTCCTCGTCTATGTGCTGACAGCCATAAACCAGCAGAAGAGCATGTCTCTTTCAGCAGAGTCAATTTTACAGCTCTGAGTCGCAGCTCTGAACTGACAAATCAATAAAATCAGAGGGAGTTAAATAATTTAGAGCTGACTCTAATTAGTCTTCTAGTCCTGCAGTATGGATTCCTCTACAATATTGATGACAGAGTGTCTGTTTATGGAAGAGATTGCAGGACTTAGCTCTCTTCTTCTCTGCCTCCTTATAAGAGACTACAGAATACAAATTAACATCCTGACATAGCAGAATGAATTCAAAATGGATTTTTAATTTTTGTTTTTTGGGGGGGAGGGGGGTGATGCAGAAGGGAAACACTTGCAAGTGACAATGGAAGTGACAGCGTTTTTCTGTACTAATTGGCCCAAAAAACACATGTCTCATTAATCACGTACCCACACTAAGCATAAGGGCCCAGACACACCAAACCGACATCAAAGAACTAGTGTGGAAGAAGGCCGACTGTTGCAACGCCTCACGCTGCCTGTGTCTGGACCAAAAGGTTGCACATGAACACACCGCAAAGACTACAGGCTACATTCAACTAGCACGTAGTGCAGTGTATTCATTAGGAGAACCAGAAGACCGAAAGGAGAGATTCAAGACGCTAGTTTGCCAGCTAGCATATAAACAGCACAACCCAACGTTACAAGAACAAATTATTTATTTTATGATTAATTTTTCCGTGCGCGAGTGAACACTGACAAACAATTACGAATAGTTTCTGCTAAAGAGCTCAGTGGCTTTAAAGAAAATCTTACCTGATAAAAGTCTTATTACATTTACATATTTTTATCAGTAATTTATGAGTGTTGTAGACATGAAGGTTGAGAGTTGGGTTAAGTGCTGATTGTAAGTTATGGATGTAATGTAAATGTATCCGCTCTACTTCTGGAATGGGCATATTTTTATGCATTTTACACTAAATTAACTTTAATATACAAAAAAAACAACCTTTTATAATAACCTGAGATTGCCTGAATAAGGAATCGTTGTTCTGGACTGATGTTCATTGCTCTCTTATTACGTGTTTGTTTCCCTGCTACTCCAAGTGTGATGTGCATGCATACTTGGTGCAGTTGTCTGTGCATAGTCAGTGTCTTGCTTGTATGTGTGCTATATGTGTGTGTGTGTGTGTGTGTGTGTGTGTGTGTGTGTGTGTGTGTGTGTGTGTGTGTGTGTGTGTGTGTGTGTGTGTGTGTGTGTGTGGCGGTTGTTATCAGTCACGGGGGGGAAACTATCGATCATCTCTTTTAATTACCCCGAGCATAGCGAGAGGCCTAAATTAACTCCTCTCCTCTGGCTGCTGAAAAAGCCATGCATATTTTACGACCGGGAGACCAATCGTATGTCACTCAGCCCTTCTCTTCTCCTCTGACAAGACAAGACTTATCACGGTTGTTTATCTCTCTCTTTCCCTCCATATCTCCTCCTCTCTCCAGCAAGCATGTTGTCTGTGTGCAAAACAAAAGCGTGAATAATAAATATCCACATTGTGTGCGTGAGTTTGTGCTGAAGCATGTTGCCCTGCTGAAAAACAAAAACGTGAATCTCAAGTGTCCTCATCCTTCGCGTGTGTGTGTGTGTGTGTGTGTGTGTGTAGTCATGTGTGTCCTTGCTGCTATACGAGAAGCAGTAAAAACCCATAGAGGTGCATTAGAGGTGTTTTACCATGCTGCTGTCATTGTGGCTTGTCAGCTGGTGGTGACACAGAGCGCTGTTTTCCTTCAAGGGACTATTCTGTAAGGGTCTTCTCTCTCCCTTTGCTCTGTACTTGGCCTGCATGATTTGGGGAAAAATATAAATCAAGATTTTTTGGCACCTATAGCACATTACGCCACAATTTTATACAGTCTATGTTAAAAACTCAGAAGAAATTAGTAACGTTTGTTATGAAGTTGGATTGCAAAATAAATGAGAATCAAAGTCATAAAAAAAATAAATAAATAAATAAAGATGTTATGACGTTCCAGAAACATTCCAACTGTTTGCCGTAGCAAAGCAGTCAATCTCCCGTAGTAGACAGCACCAGGTACGCTTGGAATGTTCCTTAAATGCTTGCCGTCCCTTTAATTGTCCCTATTGACTAGAGTCTGCAGGAACAGAAAAGTGTCTCAATTGATAATTGGAGGAAAAAGGTATCATGAACCGTTTTAAATACTGAGGGAATTTGAAATCAGTCCCTGCAGGATTTCGAGGCCTTTTGAGATTGTTGCATCCCAAAATGCCTGATTTTGCAGGGCCTCTTGTAAAAAATTTTAAAATGTCCAATATTTGTTACAATGATGTTGCGAGAGACAGTGAAAGTCTCTCTCTCATGGGTGGGCCAAATTCTCTACGCGGGCAAAGCAGAGAAAGGGGAGATTATGTCCCCTTATTACCCCTTATGACCTCATAAGGAGCAAGATTCCAGATTGGCCCATCTGAGCTTTCATTTTCTCAAAGGAAGAGCAGGATACCCAGGGCTCGGTTTACATCTATTGCAATTTCTAGCCACGGGGGGGGACCATAGGCAGGCTGGAGGACCTCAATCAGGGTTCGTACACCTTTTCCAAGGTTCAAATTCTTGAACGGGTTGCAAAAATCAAATACAAATTCAAGCATTTTCAAGCATTGTATCCAAAATTAAAGCACTTTTGAAACCTTGAAAACACAACATCTAAATTCAAGAATTTAAGGATTTCCAGCACCCATATGAACCCTGATTAATCCAATCCAATCCAATCCACTTTATTTATATAGCACGATTTTAACAAACACAAGGTTTCCAAAGTGCTGCACAAAAATATATACATACACATAAGATCATTACTCTACCTGGTGTTAAAAGCCAAAGAAAAGAGGTGGGTTTTAAGAAGAGTTTTAAAATGAGACAGAGAGGAGGCCTGTCTAACGTGCAGGGGCAGTCCATTCCAAAGTTTTGGAGCTGCAACGGCAAACGCACGGTCCCCCCTGAGCTTAAGCCTAGTTTTAGGCACTGTCAGGAGCAGCTGGTCAGCTGACCTGAGGGATCGCCTGGGGGTGTAAGGGTGCAGCAGCTCAGAGAGGTAACGGGGGGCAAGGCCATTCAAGGCTTTAAAAGTAAATAAAAGAATTTTAAAATGAATCCTAAAATGGACAGGCAGCCAGTGGAGTGAAGCTAAAATAGGTGAAATGTGCTCATTCTTGCTTGTGCCTGTTAAAAGACGTGCAGCAGCATTTTGTACAAGTTGAAGACGAGCAATGGAGGACCCACTAGCCCCCATATAAAGTGCATTACAGTAATCCAGCCGAGTGGTCAAAAGGCGTGGATCACTATCTCAAAGTGTTGTCTCTGGAGGACTGATTTGATCTTTGCTAGCTGCCTTAACTGGAAAAAGCTAGACCTCACCACAGCTTTAATCTGGCTGTCAAATTTAAGGTCTGAGTCCACTTTTACACCCAAATTTTTACAATTGGCTTGCGATACTGTGCCAAAGAACCCAGATCAACTTGGGAGGAGGTCAGAGAAGTCCCACCAAAGACCATGACTTCGGTCTTTTTTCATTAAAATTTAGAAAATTTAAGGACATCCAAGCCTTAATGTCCTGTAAACATTGTAGCAGTGGGTTAACATTGTTGGAATCAGATTTTTTAAGGGGGACATAGATCTGGCTGTCGTCCGCATAGCAGTGAAAGGAAATGCCATGTTTCCTGAGAATAGAGCCAAGTGGGAGTAGGTAGAGAGAAAATAAAAGAGGGCCAAGCACCGAGCCCTGTGGGACCCCACATGAGAGAGGAGCAGTGGAGGACACCAAGTTGTCAAGGCCGACACAGAAAGTCCGATGTGACAGGTAAGACCTGAACCACTCCAGTGCTGTGCCACTGATGCCCACCCACTGCTCCAAACGAGCAATCAGGATTCCATGGTCCACTGTATCAAATGCAGCAGTCATATCTAAAAGTACAAGGAGAACACAGTGACCAGAGTCAGTAGCTAAGAAAATATCATTAAAAACTCTTAAAAGTGCCGATTCTGTGCTGTGCAATGGTTTAAAACCGGATTGGAACATTTCAAGAATAGTTTGCTCATTTAAAAAGTCCATGAGCTGGGAATATACAATCTTCTCTAAAATTTTAGAGAAGAAAGGCAATCTGGAGATAGGCCTAAAATTAGCCAAAATAGTCGGATCCAGCCCAGGTTTCTTTAATAAAGGCAGCACAACTGCATGTTTAAAATTCACAGGGACTACTCCAGAAGACAGACTGCTGTTAATAACTGTGAGACAAGATGGCCCAACAGTGGTAAAAATCTCCTTAAAAAATTGGGGCGGGATAGTATCATCTGGAGAACCCGAGGGCTTCAGATGACCCACAATGTCCTGCAGAAAAGGCAGGGTCACAGGCTCAAATGTGTCAAACACAGCAGGGCAGGGGACAAACACAGAGGGGTCAGAAGCAGAAGGTGAAATAAGTGCTCTGGTAGAAGTGATTTTATCAATGAATGTTAAACCTCAAAGTGAAATTTTCATGCCATAGAACCTTTAAACTTATCATTGCACTTACAATAACAAGCTTAGCTGTCCTCAATTTAGGTCATTGTGTCGTTTCATCTCTGGTTTTTCCTGCATCCACCATGCAGGTTTGTATGTGTGTGTGTGTGTGTGCGTCGTGGGGGATACTGAGCAAACTACGGTTATTGGTCACATTTGCGGAAAAGTAGCGGTAGTTGGTAAAAATTGCGAGTTGCACCAAAGTCACGGTGATTGGTTGAATTTGCGTGAATTGGAGCGATCAGGACATCGCAACATCATGGAGGGACTGTGAAATGTACACATTTAAAAAATAAATGTTACAAAAATGCTAAATTAGAATGGGTGAAGCAGAAACAGGGGCCTTGTGTGTATAGAAATATTTTTTTGAACATGCTGATACACAGTGGGCATGTGCTTCATTTTTGACAATCGTGACATGTTTTTTTTGTTCATCATCATCTTCATCCGCTTATCCGGTATCGGGTCGCGGGGGCAGCAGCTCCAGCAGGGGACCCCAAACTTCCCTTTCCCGAGCCACATCAACCAGCTCCAACTGGGGGATCCCGAGGCGTTCCCAGGCCAGGTTGGAGATATAATCTCTCCACCTAGTCCTGGGTCTTCCCTGAGGCCTCCTCCCAGCTGGACGTGCCTGGAACACCTCCCTAGGGAGGCGCCCAGGAGGCATCCTTACCAGATGCCCGAACCACCTCAACTGGCTCCTTTCGACGCGAAGGAGCAGCGGCTCTACTCCGAGCTCCTCTCGGATGACTGAGCTTCTCACCCTATCTCTAAGGGAGACGCCAGGCACCCTCCTGAAGAAACCCATTTCGGCCGCTTGTACCATTGATCTCGTTCTTCCGAGCCTTCATGACCATAGGTGAGGGTAGGAACGAAAATTGCCCGGTGGATTGAAAACTTTGCCTTCTGGCTCAGCTCTCTTTTTGTCACAACGGTGACATGCTTTTGCAACCCATAATTCACATTTGCTCTTGACAAAAATTACTTTGACTAAGACAGAAAGCTGCTTGTCAGAAAAGCTCTAACACTGGTAGCTTGGACGCCCTGCATTTCCTCAGTAGCAGAGATTTGTCAGTTTTTCCAGTGTTGTAGTTTGGATGGTGAACTTTTTGAAGAGGAAAAAATAAATAAATCTGATAATGCTGTGACTGAAAAAAACCTGACAGGTAAATGCTGTCTACAGATGTATCTGCCATTCCTTCTCCCCCCCTCCCCCATCAATCTCTTTATCAAGCTGCAGAAGGTTGATTGCCAGGCTATAAAAGCCATTATTGTTTTTCAGTCCCTTCACACTCCTTTCCTACCATTGTATTTTCTTCCCTCTCATCTCTTGTTTTCCTCACATTATGTTATGTGTGTGAGTATGTGCATGTCAATGAGAAATAGGAAGATTTGAGATATATTGGTGGCTGACATGGTAAACAAGTCTTGCCTATCTGTCGGTTTTCCAACAATGAGTCAGTGAGTCCGTCAGCTACACAATCAGTCAACCTGAGAGTCAGTGAATTATCCCACAGCTACTAATGGGACACACACACACACACACACACACACACACACACACACACACACACACACACACACACACACACACACACACACACACACACACACACACACACACACACACACACACTCTATCCGCTGTGTAATTTAAATGACTGTCAGGTCAGTGGCGAGAGCAGCACCTTGCCACGTTAAAAATGCCAGGCGGCTGCCATCGTCACCGCCAACAAGCTGCCCAAACTGTCACACACACACACACACACACACACACACACACACACACACACACACACACACACACGGAGCTGTCAGCCACCGGTCACAATGCATTTACTTAGTGACAGAATTCTAATTAGTGGTCTGGCTGGTGTCACCTGACTTAGAGAGAGAGAGAGAGAGAGAGAGAGAGAGAGAGAGATGGTGGAAGAGTGGTATTGTGGGAGGATTGGAAAATGTGGACGAGTGAGATGGAAGGGTAAGGAGAGATGAAGGGGAAGAAAGATAGAAACAAGGTGTGGTGGGTGGAGAAGGAAGCTTGTTGCTGTTGTGGTGACAGAGAGACAGATGACGTGATGGACAGGAAAAAGGTGATGATGTAAAACTGTGGGTTAAAAAAAAAAACGAATGAAGAAAGTCAGATGAAAGAACACATGCACTCTGTTTTTCACCTGGTCACATTTACATAAACTGCAGCAAATTACCTCCCACGAGTGTCTAAAGCAATCCCAGTAGCTCCTAAATGCCTGATTGCCTAATTGTCACATGGAATGAGAGTGCTAGAGTTTAACCCTGCAGAGCCCCTTACGTGACTGCACCCTCCACTGTGACGTGCTATCAACAAGACAGGAGAAGCCGCAGGGGAGGTGGTATTATGATGAGTAGAGAGCTAAAAGCAAGGTAAATGTGATATACCCTCACTGGCTTTGATTTGTTTACATCATCTTGGTTGTCTCTGATAAGTAGATATTGACGATATATGAACAAAATCATAAACACTTGTTTTTGCCCCCATTTTTTATGAGCTGAACTCAAAGATCTAAGAATTATTCTACATTATTATTCTACTACTCTAAAATGTGCAGTTTACTGTATTTGGTTAGGGGGGGGGGGTCGTCACCTCTGGTTTTTGGGCCCCCCACACATTTTAATGTGAGATGGCTAGATTATCTCAGCAAAGGAGAAGTGCTCACTAACACAGATTTAGACAGATTTGCAAACAATATTTGAGACAAATAACCCTTTTGTTTACATAAGTCTTCGATCTTTGAGTTTCAGCTCTTGAAAAAATGGGGGCAAAAACAAGTGTTGCGTTTATAATTTTGTTCAATGTATAATCGCAGTTGGTGTTCCAGTCAAACCCAAAAGGAATGGATGGGGTTCAGATACACTCTGTGTAGGCCAGTCATGGCCTTCTTCCACACTAAACTTCTTTCAAAAAGTAATCAATGGTTTAGTTTGTCAATTGCCAATAAAGCTGTTTTTACATAGAAACACTGGGCAATGTACAAGGAATTAGGTCCCAACATACTCCAGAGATTCCCTTTCACACGTTAGCACACAACAGGAGATTTGTCTCGGATGCATTCTCACTTACTGGAAACAGCCTGTTTGGTTTAGACGAAGGGTTTGGCAGGCTTAATGAAAAAACTGAATTGCTGACACTA
The DNA here is from genome assembly GCA_013375575.1 of Percina caprodes. NCBI lineage: Eukaryota > Metazoa > Chordata > Actinopteri > Perciformes > Percidae > Percina > Percina caprodes. The sequence continues at coordinate 36,667 of JABXJD010000030.1, read as the reverse complement.
ATGCTGAATTATGCATCACAATTAAGCTTTGAGTTACATCAGCAACATGCTGTGCAGTAGCTCAGAATGGGACTTTAGTATTCTCTCTTTCTGATCTACCCTCTTCTGACCTGTGTTGATCTCTGCAGCTCTTTTCCTCCACCCTGACTCCAGTTAACCACTCCATCTCTCCACTCAACTGCCACTCTGGCTCTTCACTCGTTCTCCTTGCTGCAGCTACCTCACATTGGGTTTGTTTCCACAGGGTCTTAAAAACTGCCACGTTCTTTAAATTTCCTAATATGTAGTACATGATAATTGTCACTTGCTGAATTGTTCTTGCCTTAACGGCAGTCTTGATTTTAGTATTTGGGTGAACTAGAGATCTTCTTTTTCCTTGGATATATAATAAAGACTGCCAATTCAATCGGCACTACATATCTTATGTAGTCCTAAAATTGTATTGAAACCAGTTTTATCAGGTAGTGAAAATTTATCCAGTTTAAAAAGTCCAAATCCAGGAGCCAGAAGAAGCTTTTAATCCCCTTGAAGAGTTCATCCAGGCCCTATTACCGAGCATCCAGAGTAGGGTTGTGGGGTTTGCTCTGACCCAGCAGGGCTGCAGGGCTTGAGGTCTAGGAGAGAAACAAGGCTCTGGGACTCAGTGAGCCCAGGTTGAGAGCTCTTCATGGGGTCAGGCAGCCAAGAGGTTCCACTCTGCCCTGCTCCCCACTCTGGAACGATTCACTGGCAGTATGAAGAGGCACTTTACTTCTCTGCTCTGCATTTGTCTCTCTCTGTCTACATGCCTGGTTGGCTGTTTGCATGCAAGTCTAGTCTATCCCTGGGTGGTTGGAGAGAGGGGTCCTTGGAACTAATCATATCCCGGATAAAGAGCTCTTTAAGCGGCAAGCAGTTAGCGGAGTGCTCCCCTTTGTCTTAATCAACTTCCAGACCCTTTACACCGTCAGGGGTTGTCAGCTGCCCTTAATGTCAAGGACCTAGGGCTGTAACGATATGGAAAATAATAACGAAATTGTGACATCCAGCGCCACAAACCTGTGTCGCGGTGGGAGAAGGCAGAATCGCGACACACCCCTTACAACTCCAGAGTTATCCTTCTTGTCTAGATCCAGTGCTACCACATCAAATTAACATTAGATTAGTTGTTTATACAGTTAACGTTACTGATGAATTTGTGGGTTACCCCAGTGTTGGTAACCGTGTTCAAAACAATCATACTAAATATAACTGAGCATGTTGAACGATGTCGTAATCTTACGTTACCCACCAAGAATTACATTAGCTTTAGCTAGTTGTCAACCAGCACCTTCACAGTAGGCACCAAAGCATTTTTCTTCTTCGTTCCCCCTACAAGTTTGGAGGGGGAATTGTTACCAATATTCTTATGTTTCATGCCAACAAGTTAATGAACCACTTAAAAGATTTTGGAAACATTATTTTAAGGTACAATAGATTCTTTGTGTTGTATCAATCAACATTGAAATCAATCAATATAAATAAATAAATAAATAAATAAGGTATCTGTTGTATTACTCTGTTGCAAACTGAGATGGATGTAATCAACAAAATTGATGACAAAACAATGCCATGTGGCAGAAAAATATTACAATCGCCCCCCCCCAAAAAAAGAAAAAAAAAGAATCAAGGTTTGTATTGAATCATTGGTCAAAAATCATGAACCGGATCAAACCAAACTTTGTGTATCGTTACAGCCCTACAAGGACCCAAAATATAGATCCATATTTGTCCTCAGATCCCAGTTGGATAACATGTACACCTATAGCAGGGCTCTAGAGGTCGCACATGCGACCTAAATTCTTAAGGGTTCAACTAAAGTTTTCCTAGGTCGCACCCGTGCATCCACTGCCAATCCACAAACAAAGCAATGTTGTTTAAATCAATATAGTTTAATGTTGCGTTACATGACCCATTTCTTCTGTAAATCCGTGACTGTGTTTGGATCTCTCCTCTAACTCTACGCGCAGCCCCGCCCCCATTCACTCACACACAGCTCCCAACAACATGGAGAGCGACAGTTGCGACAGCGCCGGACATTTGTCTACAGTTTTAATTGTTATTAACACAGCTGTACATTGTTAAGCACGAGGTAAGCATTTGATAATCTCACTGCACGCAATTGGATAACACTACGACCAATCACAACATGGGATGACGTATCCAGAGCCCCATACGCTTACCTAACAGCGGAGCTAACAGGTAGGTTAAACTGTGGTCATCTGTTTAGCTCGCCTCTGGCCCGCCTATATCAGATACACCGATGTGATTTGGATGGTTGATAAGCACCATTACTTGATGTCAGAGTAACTCGCTGAGCAAATCCAAATTGTGCTCTCACGAGAATTCTGGTTTTCCAGGGTAGCACTTTCCTGCAGCCAACCTAAGGTACACTGCCTCTGAGCTGTGCCCTGCACTCCAGCTTGCATAAGTGTGTATAATAATAATAATAATAATAATAATAATAATAATAATAATAATAATAATAATAATAATAATAGGGCTAAGCGCTGCTATTCCATTCAGATTTATACTGCAAGTCTGGAGATTAAACCTTTGCTTTCATGCTCTACCATTGATTATCTTATCTTTATCTAATGTTATCAAATGCATAATGGTGCATTTATAAATATACAAAGTAATATGTATAAGCAGCTTCCAGGTGTATCAGGAAGAATCTATTTTAAGTGTAAACTGTCACCCATTCATCATGTTAAACTGAATTGACCAGGTGAAATAGCGCACCATAGATTATGAGTGTATTAACCCAAAAAGATAGATGTAAATTTCTTCCATACATCATCTGTGTAACCAAAGGGCAAGAAGGAACGATTTATGCTAATTCGTTAACATTTCTATCAAGGCCTTGTCAATATCACGATCAGGGAAATGTTGCCACTCGGTCTCATGTACATGAGTGAGCTTGTATGGAAAATGTATGCCGCTTTTTAGATTTTTTTAGGTTTTGTCTTGTGCATTGTGTAAATATTGAGTTCTTGTTTGGTTCTGGACCACAGGACGGACCGTCCAGACCCAGAATGCTACTATGACTCAGGCCTGGATAAGTGGCAAAGAATGGATTAATAGTAGATCGTATTTAAAATAGTAATTATGACCCACATTTTAAAAGTAAATGGGTAATATCTCATCTAGTCATTTCTAAAAATTGTTGTATTATCAGTAATATTTATTATTTTATATATTTGGTAAGTATTCCTGTCTCCCTTCTCTTCTGTCCACCTGTCATGTTTAAATGAACTCAAGCTCTCAGATATCCGCCTCCCCTTTCACCCCGCCATCAATCTCCCCACCAATCAGCTGATCAGCTCTCGTCTTTCACATCAGCGGACATGCCCTCACATACACTTATCCTGCGTGTATATGTAGTTACGAGACAGGGTGATTGCCGTAACGTGTCCAGCAGAGGACAAGGGTCAGCAAAGTTGGACACCCCCCCCGTCCCAATCCACCCACACACATCCACGCAGCCACACACACACACCCATATTGTTGTCCTTGTGTGTCGAAGTAAGTCTGAGAGAGGGAGGGTCAGAAAGGTGCGAAGGAAAGTAAGAGGAGAACAGCAAAGGGTAAATAAAGGCCCAGGGTTATAACTGGTATGTCTTGTTTGAAATTTCTGAATTGTCAGAGCACATTACAAGATGAGAGTAATATGTTCAGTGAGGGAGTCTAGCCTCATCTAGACAAATGGGCCCAAATCATCAAATCGACTCACGATCCCTTGTCACAGATGGCGTATGAGTTGCAAGCACTTAAAAGAATTATGCTTCAGTCACAGATTTTAAGCCATGCTAACAGTATGGCTCTAGGTGTACCAAAGCCGGTTGGTCGCCAGGGTCATCCTCTGGATGGATTGTCATTAAATGTGGAACAGGTAGGGCTGTCACAAAAAAGAAAAATGTACGTATGATTGTTTGCGATGATTCTTTGCGAAATCTATTCTTTCCCTTTTCACCAATGGTTCACCTAAATATGTTCCGTTTCCACGGTACCGTTGATTCTTCTTTACAAATGAAATAAATGTCAGACATGTGATGTGCATTCTTTTTTAGAAAAAAAATAGTTTTTAGAGATGTCTTATGATATATTGATATATTTGTTAAGGAAAAGAAAATCGCAATACTATCGAATTGCGATACTTCCCAATAAATTGCAATAAAAATCCAGTCGACCCCCGTGTATTGTGAAAAAGTCGAATCGGGACTAAGGTTTATTGTCCCAGCCCAAGTATTTTTACATAAATTTTTTCTAATGTTTCCCTGAACCGGAATCTTATGAGAGACAAAAATAAAGTAAAAAAGAAACAAGAAAGAAGGGTCATATATCAAAAAAGACCAACAGAAGAAATAATTTGTATTTTGTAGCCTTTGTTTCCACTGTGCATGACATGATTAGAGTGTTTGTGATTGTGTGTGTGTGTGTGTGTGTGTGTGTGTGTGTGTGTGTGTGTGTGTGTGTGTGTGTGTGTGTGTGTGTGTGTGTGTGTGTGTGTGTGTGTGTGCAGGGGGATTTTTGATCCCTTCTTTTTCCCCCCTTTTTTCACGATTCTCTTCCTCCCCATATTTATTTCTTTCATATATCTTTTCCTTCAAACATCCATTTCTTCCTCCATTCCTGCACCACTTTCTCTACCTTTATTTCTCTCTCTAGATCAACATCCTCTTTCTGATTTTGCCTCCTTTATTTCCATTCCCCCATCTCTGGGAATAGAGCAGTTGTGGTGATTAAGGGAAAACACTCAGGTAGGCAAAGCAAATGTCAGAGCAAATGGTCGCTCCCTCGGGAGGGAGAGAAGAGAAATCCTTTTCTATTTTTTATTATTATTTATAATTCTAATATTCCCCCAGCTCACACGGTCAGAAATAGTCCCAAATAAAAAGGTACCACTGCAACGTACAGAGTACAGTCATACAGCATGTGCTTTGTACACTGAAGGACATAAATATGGAAAGTGAAATAAAAAGTTTTTCTTCACGCCACTCTTTTTTCATTGTCAGTTTCTTGGAGCATGGAGTCTGGAGAGAATGTGAAACAAATGTGTTCGAAACCATTCCCTAATTCACTTTCCTATATAGTATTTATTAGGGGTGGGGGGGGAATCAATTCTTAGATGCATTGTCACTCTCTCTAGAACGATACAATGCTTGATTCTGATTTTAATTATTTATTTATTTTTAAATGTGTTGATTTTTATTTAAAAGTTACTGTCTCCAGACATGTACAAATCAGAAAACAGACTGAAAGAGGATGGGATGATGGACAACAACTTAGAGTTTACATAAGACACAAAAAACACAAAAATGGCCAAAAGGAAAAAAAGGTGTTGTATATATTCACATAAATAAAAACATACATAAAATAATTGGGCAAAACAAATAGAAGCTGCTCATCTACTTTATCACAACCCTGATAGAGCTGGCTCTGGTTTGCCTTGGAACAGCTCTATTTAATTATGCCGTCATAGGGTCTAGACTGCCACAGAACTTCCTTTGACACACTGAGGTCTTCTCTACTCTATCCATCTGTGTGGCATTAATTATTGTGTCTTTGTTACTTATAGAATGTGCTCTAGAACTACTCTATCTGTAAGGTGTCTTGAGATAACTCCTGTTGGGATTTGATTTTTTTTTAAGTTACTGCTGTAAAATCTTGTCTGAGTATTATAAAAAGGTTGTGTGCTGTTTTGGCGTTCGTTACTCCAGCTAAACTTTATGGATCATATTTCATTGTCTTACAGGTAATTAAACAATGTACTTGCCCACATCTACATAATGCTTAAGGCATCTGTGGTTCTCAAGCAATATAGCCTAATAACTTTAGTCATTTTCTCAGGTGCACCTTCAGCCCAACAGTCACTAAGCAGTACTGCAACAAACATCACCCACATCATTTGATGCCTGTAGCACACAGCAAATGTACAGAAGAAGTAGTTACTTTCTGGAACATGTTGATCACAAGAGCAACTCTTTGATGAATTTGCTTCTTTTCTGGAGAGTTTACGCTCAGAAAATAGGACTGTAGGATGCTTCAGACGGGACTGACCGATTTCATGATGCTGCTGTTGGTGGTTCACCTTTGGTCTTGTTTTCTCAATACTTCATTACAATTGGCATAAATGGCTGCATTTTATATAGCACTTTTCCAATCTTAAGATTTTTACATAGTACAGGCACCATTCAACACACACACACACACACACACACACACACACACACACACACACACACACACACACACACACACACACACACACACACACACACACACACACACACACGGCCAAGGCTCCCATACAAGGTGCTCCCATTTGGGATTTAGAGTCTTGCCCAAGGACAGTTTGACTTGAGACTGTGGGGCCAGGGATTGAACCACCGACCTTCCGATTGGTAGACAATCGCTCTATCACCTGCCTCCCCATAGCCCCCTCATAACACTGAAACTTCAAGTTACGATAATGTTGGAACATTTGACATAATATCTCTCTCACTCTCTCTCTCTCTTCGATTGCTCCCAGAGGAGACTGTACTTGCTGAAACAGTTGTTCTCACCCATCAAGTAACATCATTAATTGTGCATGCACAACCAACAGCTATCATAATATTATGATCCATAACTACAGACACTGAAAAAAGTAAAAAAAAAAAAGAAAAAAAAAGGGAGAGAGGTGGAGAGGGGTATAACAGCAGTAGAACTCAGTGAATTACACTTACATCTCTCCACTCTCCCTGGCTCTATTCATCTGGGGGTAATCTAGGACAGTGTGCTTCCTATGAATTATAGAAATGAGCCCATAATAAAGCGATAAATATATTTCTCAAGGAGAGCCACTGAGGCATTAACTGAGACATTACCATAGGTCTGCTCTCTATCCAATACGTAATCAACTAACAGTGCACGTGTGTGTGTAACGTATGGCACATGTACAGTGATATTAGGGTAAGGGTACAAGAGTGATTTGAACAAATGCATATATGTGTATTTGTGTGGTTAAATTAAAAGGGGCTATAGTGTGAGTGATTGTAATTGTGTGCAGATTTGTAAGTGTATTTTTGTCTGCGTTTTGATTATTGTGTGCATTATATACAGCATGTGTGGCTACGAGTGCCGAGTGCCACTTAAATGCATGTTGATATGGAATTAAGTCCCCCCAACGAGAAGAGGAAACATCTTCATCCCCAATAACAACGCAAATAACATTAACACCTGGTTTACATTATAAATCATTGGGGAAAAAAAATCTTTAAGTCCAGTAAAAATAAAAAAATAAAATAAAAAGGCCCTAATTAGCATACAACACGTAGTGTATATGGAATGAATAACACTTAACTCCTACGTTGGGTGTCATCATTTACAACATCCCTTGCAATGGCGTCTGAACACCTTCATGATGTTGCGTTATCATGTGTGATATTTAAAGATATATACATGTATAGGATGTGTTTATTATGATTATTGTGCTGTGTGAGTCCAGTAATGCACCAATAATGAATTGCAATGTTACTCAGGCCCTCTTTGATTACCCGACAATTTGTATTGTTTTAAACAAGTATCAAACATTTTGACAACCTTACTAGAGTCACACGTCTATTTGTATTATATTTTGCTTTTAAATCTGCATTAATCAGTATTTCATGTTGTCATTGGATCAAATAATTACGTGTAATGTGAGAGGGTTCACTCATAGCGATGAGCCCACAGAGGGTTATCACCAGACTCTACTGCTGTCTCATTGCTCTAAACCATGTTCATTTAAAAAGCTCTGATAAACACAGTACAGTGGGGTTTAAAAGTTTGGGCAGGAGAAGGCTATAAGAAGATAGCAAAGGGTTTTCAGATGCCAATATCCTCTGTTCGGAATATAATTAAAAAATGGCCGTCATAAGGAACAGTGGAAGTTAAAGCAAGATCTGGAAGACCAAGAAAAATATCAGACAGAACAGCTAGCAGGAGTGTGAGAAAAGCAAGTCAAAGCCCACGTTTGACTGCACGATCCATCCAGAAAGACCTGGCTGACACTGGAGTTGTGGTACACCATTCCACTATAAAGAGATACTGGTACAAACATGGTCTTCATGCAAGAGTCATCAGAAAAAAACAAAAACAACTCTTTTACGTCCTCACCACAAAAATCAGCGTTTGAAGTTTGCAAATGAACATATAGACAAGCCTGATGCATTGTGTAAGTTCTGTGGACCAATGAGGTTAAAGTAGAAACTTTAGGCCGCAATGAGCAAAGGTACAGTACGTTTGGAGAAAAAAGGGCACAGAATTTAATGAAAAGAACCTCTATCCAACTAAGCATGGGGGGGGGGAATCAATCATGCTTTGGGGTTGTATTGCAGCCAGTGGCACAGGGAACATTTCACGAGTAGAAGGAAAAATGGATTCAATAAAATTTCAGCTAATTTAATGCCATCTGTGAAAAAGCTGAAGTTAAAGAGAGGATGGCTTCTACAAATCGATAATGGTCCTAAACACACCTAAAAATCCACGGTGGATTACATCAAGAGGCGTAAACTGAAGGTTTTGCCATGGCCTTCACAAGCTCCTGACCTCAACATAATTGAAAATCTATGGATAGACCTTAAAAGAGCAGTGCGGACAGCCCAGAAATCTCAAAGAACTGAAAGACTTTTGTAAGGAAGAATGGGCGAAGATACCTCAAACAAGAATTTAAAGACTCTTGGCTGGCTACAAGAAGCGTTTACAAGCTGTGATACTTGTCGAAGGGTACAAGGTATTAACTCTGCAGGGTGCCCAAACTTTTGCAGAAGCCATTTTTTTGTTTTCTGTTATTTTAAGTGTTCTGTTAAGTGTAAATGATGGAAATAAAATCTTTTTGTGACATATTATGCAAATGTATAATCTGTCATTTGATGCCTTTTGGGGATTTTTCCATCTTTCTTGGCTTCTTTATGTACATTAACAAATTATTTTATCTGGGGTGCCCAAACTTTCAAGCCCCCCTGTATGTTACCTGCCCAGCACCAAACTCCGAACAGACAAAAGTTAGTGACTGATCGTAATGGAACATTTAGCAGCTTAGGGGCCTCACATTTCCCTCAGGAGTTGGTAGACAGTCACTACATCAGCTGTTTGGGACAAATAAACACAGACTAACCAAACACCTAGGCAGTGAAATTTGGGGGAATAACACAATTGCAGCCTTTTCTACTACAATAAGTACTGCTTCAACAGCATTAGCTACAAAAAATAGCTCCTTCAGATTTAGAAACTTCCCATACAGAGATTTGCACCGTTAACAGTTTATTATTCCACACCACAGATTTGCTTCTAGTTCAGCAAATTTTACAATAACATGAAAGCTTTCCATAAATTTCACTCCAAAAATTTTCCTTTTTTCTGAGGAACAAACGTTTTGCTTAATTCCTGACTATTTGATGGATGGATGCATGTATTCACAAAACCTTAATGATGACATGTTTTTTACTATATAAAGCATAGAGACATACCGTCCTTCCTTGGAGGTTAATTAAAAAAAAAATCTAAATCTTTCTGTCCCAGCATCAATTAAATCTCCTCTAAACAGTGGGGAGAAATGGATGTCTCTCCATCGTTCCTTCTTCCCTCTCCTCCCCAAGCCTACCTTATTAGCCCTGCAGCTTCTTGTCCTCACTAGTTGAAGACCAGTCATTTTTATGTTTGTCCGTACATGCCTGCGTGTGTTTTGTGTGTATGTTCAGTGGAAGCCACTTCACCTCCTCATCAACTGATCATCTCTCCCTAGTTTGTGTTTAATGAGCGCAGCATAGCCACTAATGACGCATCTTTGTGTGCATGTTGCTGTATACATTAAGTGTGTGTGTGTGTGTGTGTGTGTGTGTGTGTGTGTGTGTGTGTGTGTGTGTGTGTGTGTGTGTGTGTGTGTGTGTGTTTTAAGCAACCAAGGCGCTAGTTAGCAGTGTGGGTGTGTCTTTTAGTTGCCAGTTTTGATTCAATGTGTTCCTGATGTAAAGCACCAGAGGTCACAGGGTCAGGCCAATTACTTCCTTGTTGAGATATGTCTGCTCTTTGATTCGCTGATTCCAAAGAGTGACAGGGTTGTGCTCGGGTTGTGGGGGGTCTGCTGATCGCCGCTTAAGAAGGTGTTAATTGGAACATGTTGCCTGGACCAGGCAAGGGTGGTGCAGGCGTGCGCCTGTGTGTGTGTATTCCTGCAGCCTGGTGTGTGTACGTAAGGGATTGCATCTCTGCTACTTTGGCATGCATTATTATGTTTATGTCTTTTTGTGCACAATGTCACAATGAGATAACCTCAATTGTTCCTGAGGGGACATTTGTCATGGAGATTGAACAGCAGTGAATACATGTCTGCAGGACTTGCTCTCGCTCTCCTCCCCTAGACCCAAAATAAATGGCAATGCTCTCATCAGTGTCTTACAGGATCCTCTCCTACCAAGAAAGCAACCATCACAGGCAGGGTCTGAAATTAGCATTGTCAGGCCATTTGCCACATTGGCAGACAGGTTAGAGGATGACTGGATAGAGCTACACATTTAATAGTCACTCACAACTGCTATATAATAGCATTGGCTGTAGAATTTTCTTCGTTTTGATTGAAAGTTGAAATTTACCAAATTTTAACTAATAACTATCAATAAAAAGGTGCACACACAAACGTGCCCACTCGTTACTGTATAAACTTCCCTAGCTCACGTATCAATATTGTCAGAAGGAATAGCTTAGTGAGTGTGTGGTAGAACGAGAGAGAGTGACAGTGGATGTACTCAGAGCAGACACTTGAACAGGTGTTGGCGATCAGAGCAAAGGAGAAATTAACAATAAGGTTGTAAAGTAGTAGAAAATGTCCAGTGCAGATTTGTTTGTCTAAGAATCAAGTTCTCATGCCTTGCTTGTATGAATTGAAATGTATTGATAGTATGTTTTTGCACATAGCGGGCCAAATTCATACGTTTGAGAAAGTGCTCTCCCACCCCGAAAAATAAGGCTCCCCCAAAAGCCATGGTGTAATTTGATGGCGCAATACCAGCATCATGGCATTTGGACGTTGCCATTGAATAAGGAAGCATGTCTGTCTGGAGTGTAGTCTAGACCTACTCTATCTGGTCTAGACCTACTCTATCTGTAAAGTGTCTTGAGATAACTCTTGTTATGAATTGATACTATAAATAAAACTGAATTGAATTGTCTGATCTGCTGCCAAGCCAAGAAGCTTTGGATATCTGCAAACCACAGAAGTATACTCGGCAAACTAGATACTACAGAGCTAATATTAAAAGGCAATGACAATGCCAATATTAAGTAATATAAGTATTAAGCTACAAATAATCTGTACAAGGTTTAACTGCTGTAATTGTTTGAGTTGAAAGTGATACATTATTGTGCAAAAACAATTCCACCTCACAATGTATCAACGTACTGTACCAGAGGGACTCATCTGACCTTCACAACTTTATATTTCCATGTTCACCGCCTTTGTCTTGAATCATTTTATTATTCAGATCAATATCATATATAATGTCTTTTTCAGTTTTCAATTTATTATTACAAGTTCTATATGATTACTGTTATTACTGTGTCTACTGTACATATGTGTGTACTGTTCCTCAGTGTGATTGTCATCAGGAATGGACAATTTGCCACGAAATGAGTTTTGGTGCACACACATCAGTTTGTGTGTGTCGTCCACACAGCACAATTTGGCGTGTGTGATGAAGTATTGAACTGGGCAGCTTCTCACTGGGCTCGTTTCACTTGTCATAAAACATACTCCTTTATTGGCCTGGCGCTCACGCACACACGCACACACACACGCACACACCTTAGTGCCATGTCTCCCCCCCCCTTAATCCACTTCTAACAGAACAATCTCCTGGGTTTTGACTTGTACAGCTGTGTGTGCTGACCAGGATCAATGGCGTGTTGTTGTCAGGAAAGTGTGTATTTAAACTACAAGGAAGTTCTGGTAGCAAGAAGATGGAGAGGCGTTGAAGGAGGTGGAGAGGGGAGGGATGAGATATTTAATGTGTTTGCTTTACTTGCTGTTAAGTAATGATTCCCATATCTACCAAACCCCTAGAGGGGAAAGTTGTTAATGTTCACAAATCAAGACTGAAGTGTCCCAGAGAAAACGCGTGCAGAATTCCTTTTACCATATATCTTTTTGCTTTTAGCATTTCTTCAAATATATGCGCTACACATTACTTATTGCCTGTGTCCTAGTTGGAACATGAGTAATGGGATTTCTTCAATACACAAAAAGTATACTGAAGCATTTACAAGATGCTCGGACACCAGCACCTCTTCAAAAGGTAAACTTTCCAAAAAAGCACTTTTTGTAAAGCACTTACAAAATTTAAAAAAATAAATAAAAAGGCTCAACTTTTCTGAAAAATGTCAAGTGGTGTCTGTTGAAAATCAACATTCAAAAACACTCAGTTCAGGAACTGGTTTTCAGCAGGTTCCTGTTCAGAAACACAAAAACCTAACTACAGCACGTCGAGACAGACATTTTTACAATACATCAATAAGGACTAGACAAGATTTAGACAACTAAAATAACAATACAGTTTACATAAGGATAAAGATATTTACACAAAACATAGGATCGACTAGACAAATACGGACAATGCAAAACAAAGCTTGGATAGTACAATACATGAACAATTAATGCGTACACGTATAACTGTTAAGAAGAAAATGTTATTAGGAATTAATCACGTATTCGGAACAAGGCAATATGTCATTATCAGCTAAAAGGGAGTAAGAAAACAAGTGGAGGGATACATTCCTGTACAAAACTGAACAAGACAAGCACCAGGGTACCTGAAGAGAGGGAAAGGGGTTTATCAGTTGCCTGAAGACATTATAAACTCTACACACACAAATGCATGAAGAGAGAGAGGGACTGATGGATGGATGTTGACTTTACAAAATGAGACAAAAAAAAAAAAAAAAAAAAGAGTTGTAGTAGTAAGTAGAACAACACAGAGAAAAGAAAATATCTTCTGCTATGGTTGCCTCAGGGTTACTATACAGACAGACAGACGGAGACAGGGTTTGAATTTGAATGTATTGAAAAGATAGCCCATTCGTTCTGTGGATATATTGCAGCTATCTGTCATGTCAGGTATTTTAATTGCTTTAGGGTTTGCTGACAAAGCATGTTTCAATGCTTTAAGTGCATTGTAATTAGACATCTGTGGCATGTTTAAAAAAGTGCCCAAAATCAACAGATGTGTTTGAAGGGCTTATGTTGATTTCTTTGGAACTCATTCCATAGTGCTTGACATTAAACTGTACCCATCATGAAGAAATCTCACATTAAGGCTTAAAGCAAAAACTAAAAAGCAGAATTTTTACACAGTAAATGTTCTCATTCCCGGTAACCTTGAGTTAAGCACTGTTTTGTTGTTATTGTTTCAAGATGCTAAAATGACCCATTGATAAGTGGAAACAGTTGTTCCAGGAGAGACTTGTGCTTCACCAGCAAGGATTTCCCTACCAAAAAAGTTTTTTCCAACACCAACAAGCCTGTACAGCCACTTAAACATGGGACCTTAACATTTGTATAAAAACCTTTTTGGAGGGATTAACAGTGTAAGAAAAAGGATTCTATTAGGTAAAAACTTAAAGAACAACTTTCTGGTTTAACATGTAACCGTATGTCGTCAACAGAACTGAGTTATGTAGTAATTTATGTAGGTTATACATTTCCTTAATGTGGGGACAAGTATGATTTATTTAAATATTTTTAAGTTTTAGTTCTTATGCTGCCAATCTATTAATTACCTCTATCATAAAGTACTCTAAAGCAGTACGGGAAAATTTCCAAGATGATGAAAAAGGGAACAGTCCCGCCCACGTCTGTCTGGGACGGGTGGGCTCTGAAAGGTGAAACATTGTGAACACTGAACAACAGCAGGCCGGGAGACAGCTGCTCAGACACACGCACAGCTATGTGTGCACATGTGCCTGTAAACAAACTTTTTTCAGAGCGCGCGCACACACACACACACACACACTAAATTATGGAACACATTCACATATACTGTATATAAACATACTGTATGTGTGCACATATAGACATGTCAACATAAAAAGGCATGTGTGCACCTATTTGCAGACAAAGAATTCCCAACACACCCACACCCACACCCACACCCACACACACACACACACACACACACATTTCTTCTCCAAGGTAGGTCTACCCCCCACTACCTTCCTTCACTCCTGAGACGGGGCCATTCATCCATCCTCTCTCCCTCCCTCCCTCAGTGCCTACCACTTTATTTATTTATTCACTGGCTCACGGCCGGTTTGTTTTTTAAGCAAGATAAATTGAAAGGAATAAAAGTCCGGGCTTGTACAGGCTGCTGCTCCTATTGCCTTTGTGTCAAAAGGCAGCACACTGGGTTATGAATCATGCTGCATGCAAGTGTGTGCGCGAGGTGTGTGTGTGTGATAGGTGTGTGCATGCAGGTAGTTAGTCCTGTGTTATCCAAACCTCACAGCTGACTGCGTTTCAGAGAGGTTGGTTAGTCTCTAACTGCTAAACAACAACCTAAGCAAAGGAGCACTGTAACTACGATTATATAATACTAAAGTAAAAACAGGTTCACACAAAGCTTCCATTAAGAGCAATTTATTAACAGCACGTGACAATTGTTTAAATCAAAAGTTCAAAGAAAAAAACATTTTACATTCAGTAGCAAAGCAGAAAACCTGGCAGAAAGTACAGGTCACTGTAAGTGAAAAGTCTTATGCTGGAGCTAATGGATGAGCATTCAGTGTTTTGACTGAACACTGGAGAAAGATGTTCACATCCATGATTGCACTGGTTTGGTTTTAACCATGGACATTCCCTAAGCTTATGTCGTTGTGTTACCTACATTTGAAGTACTCAGACAGAAGCACCACATCAGTACTTTTGAAACGCACTGACCAATGACCCGCTTTTGTCATTCAAGTAGTAGGATCTCATAAATATGCTTTTTTCCCCTGATAATGCCACATTGTGAACAAGTCTGTGTTGAAATTGGCAGGAGAGCTGGTTAGCGGTTAGCAGCCGGTGGCCAGCAGAATCCTTTGGTGTGTTTGGTCAATGGAACCAACCACTAACAGAGCTAATAGAGCTAGCCAAACTAAACACACAGCAGGACTGACACACAGATTTTCCCAAGTTCTGCGTTACTAAATTATGTCCTATTCATTTTTGGATTAATTCAGATTTTTACAGTTTACTGATAACTTTTCATTTAGTTAAAACCTATTTCTTTGAATGGAGCAAACTATAATTATTTACTCAACAATGTAATGGGGTTGTTATTATGCAACTAACAACTACAGATGATAAGAAACAACATATTGATTTGGGGACCATTTACATTCACTTTGGGACAGTTAAATTAGTCTTTTCTTGGCTTTCCCACAAAGTGTGTATATGTAGTTGTACGTCTATGTATGTTAGATGGGATAGTACCCAGCTTCCCTGTCAGAGTAGGAAAGACATAGGTGTAAATTATGCAAAAATGATGGCTGACTTCTTCCATTTATCCAAGTCAAACAGCTGTTAAAAACGTCTACAGAGTGATTCCTCAAAATCCACAAATGCTGTTGTGAACAGTCCAGTCAAATGTGTTCACCCCAAGCCAAACACAAACATACACACATAGACAGCATCACAATCTTTATACATCTGTCTACCTGACAACTGCAAAGACAACACAGCCTGAAACAAGAAATTTTCTTCAAGAGGTCAGTTCGGGAAAACAAAAACACAACACTGAGCAGCATTGAGTGTGTGTGTTGGTGTGCATGTGTGTGGCTGCTGAGAGCACCGGTAGATGCACTGTCACATACTGCCTTCATATCTCACTGTGTATCTGCGTGACTGACGAACTGGAAACAGAATCAGTGTGTGTGTGTGTGTGTGTGTGTGTGTGTGTGTGTGTGTGTGTGTGTGTGTGTGTGTGTGTGTGTGTGTGTGTGTGTGTGTGTGTGTGTGTGTGTGTGTGTTCTCTGTGAGTGAGTGACAGAGTGGAAACAGAATCAGAGGCCTGGCAGGGAAAGACGAGCTGAGTGGAAGCATCTGGAAGAAAGAGAAGGGCACATCTATCATTACTGCAATGCCACCACTCTCACACACACATACACTGTACTTAAAACACACACACACACCCAGCATAACAGTAAACAAAAAGTGAGAAATTGCTCCAGGAATTAGGTCCAATTCCTTTCTATTCACTGATGTAAAAGGTGAAATAAAGGCATCCTTGCATCTTTACTATGCAAAATAATTTTCTTAAAAGTTCCTTAAAAGTTGGTGTCCTCATGACTGAATATAAGCACGGACAGACAGAGGTGAAAAACCTGATGTATATCATGACAAAACTGAGATCACAGTTCATTGTGTCATCCATCATCATTGGTGGATGAGAGGGATGTCTACACCTTGACCAGGCCAGTGCATTCTTCTGGTAGGCTGATCTCCTTCGCTGTCTGTAGCCTGAGTCTTGATTTGCGGAGCGAAACAGAGAAAGACTGCAGAGGTCAGAAAGAGTAGAGACGGACAGAAAGAGCGCAAGAGTGGAGAAGTATGAAGAACACAGAGAGGGAGGAGAAGAAAGGCAGAAACCCCCGGAGTGTAACTCAATATAGGAGAAAGTGTCAAATTGACAAATGTAACACAGTGTGATCTATTAGTTATACCACAGACTATGTTAAACAGCTGCCCTGTGCTTTGAGCTTCCCTGTGCTTTGGTATTGACACACACAGACACACACACAGTCAGTAGTGGCCATCTCTATCATTGGTTGCCTATAGAGAGAGAACAGTCAGACAGCTTGCTTCTGACAACAAACAAGGGAAACTAATTTAGTCCTGTAGTCTCTCTCTCTCTCTCTCTCTCTCTCTCTCTCTCTCTCTCTCAAACAAATATTTGTCCTCATTACTAATTAAACAGCAGCAGAGAGAGAGAGAAAAGAGAGATGCACAGAGAGAATTGACGACAAAGTGCAACCCCATTCACGGGCAAACACATACGCACAAGGCTCTGTATCCTCAAAAAAGGTAAAAATAAAAATAAAAAGTGAGTATGCGGATTGTGATTTACGAGCAGTGTTGCTTGGCTGATGTTGTAGCATCCCCCTGTAAGCCATTCATAAAGCAAGCAGCTGAATAATGAATGGCTGGTGTCTGGGGCCGGGCTAGGCTACGCCGTGCCCTGGTGGCTGTTTTAAATGAATAGGAATTAGTGGGATAGAATGCAGTGCATAGCCTTGTGTGTGTGTGTGTGTGTGTGTGTGTGTGTGTGTGTGTGTGTGTAAAAGAGATTGTTCTTTACAGGAACATGGGACAGCCATTTATCAGCCAGTCACCACGTTGGCAGGAACAGGGGTGTGTGGGTTGCTGGGTTTGGACTAGAGCCCGACCGATCAAGGATTTTTAAGGCCGATACCAATATTAGGTCATTTAAAAATCCAATATTCCAATATATTGGCCGATATGTATATTTTAAAAAGAAATCGAGAAATGCGTAACAAAAACAGATTTTCCTAACATTAGCTATTATTTTAAATAATAGTTTTTGTTTTTGAGTTCTCACTAAATTAGTATGATAATTTGTTTTATTGTCAAAACAAACCGTAAGGTTAGCCAAACCTTTTTTACGACAAAAGAAAGTCAGAGTTAAATTATTACCCAAACCATATGTTGCAAACATTCATCATGAGTCAAAAATAAGTAAAAACAGTCTTAGTAGTGAGGATCTAAGCCTAGTCATGAATCAGTGCTACCATGAATGACTCTACTTCAATAATTGACAAATAATGAGTAATTCCTTACTTATGCTTGTCTTCATGTGCAAGAACAGTTTTTGAGGATTTCCCAGCGTTATGGACATTGTTCTTGGGCATTTACTGTGTTACTTACTATGACAACACTCACACACACACACAGACAGCGTACTGGCCTACTGGGATGCACTCAAAGCCACTAACTTCACATTCGCTCTCTGCCTCTGTGAATTGTTTTAGGGTTGAACTATGGGAAAGTGTTTTGCCACACTATTTGTGTCTCCAAATTGGCTTGTTTGTTGCCTTGGCTGCTCTCCCCTGCTATTCAGCTCCCGTGGTGCTTTGGTTCAAATGGACACTGCACTTTAGCGAGGTAAGTGTAACAAAGTTGAGAGTCTGAAATAACAATAATGCTGTGTAAAATAGTTTAGTGCTTTGTACCAAAAGACTGAAGCTTGGATATTCCTAATATGATGGAATATAAACATGGCAGAGGGAAAAAAGAAATGTTATACATTCTTAGTCTTCTGTAGATCTGTACAATCTGTGTGGGAATTTGAAAATAGAAAATAAAATAAAATAGCATGTTAAGGGGCGGTCTGCTTAAATGTGAATTGTTTTATTCGCTCAAATTTCACTGCTATGTTTCTTCAGTCTTTTTTTTGCACCTATCAGCCAATGCTAGCAACATACTCATTGACTTGACCCATTCTCTTTTATCAAATTAATTGAAATTTTTTTAAAAAAAAGGCAAAATAGTTATAAATACATTATAGGAAAAAAGATAGCTTAAATTCATAGTTTTTAACTTATTTTAGGTATTTTTACCAGCATACAAAGCTTGTAAAAACCTTTTTCCCAAATCCGTTATTTTTCAGGCTGTTCAGACAATAGTGGTGTGGATCAGTCTAGTTTCTGGTCCATTTTCTTTACAAGAAATTGTATCAAATCATGTCATTGTATTTGATACAAATTATCTGAGTCTACACTTTTCACTTCTACACAAAAATTAACTGCTTGCGTGCGTGCGTGTGTGTGTGTGTGCGTGCGTGCGTGCAACATTGGCCCAGTGTAGAAAACATTCAAAGAGCTAGCAGACACTGACCTTTTCTTATGTCCAGAGGCGCACACACGCGCGCACACACACACACATACACACGTGCACACACACACACACACACACACACACACACACACACACTGTAACAGAAAAACACACGTACGCATACGGTCTGTTGCTTCTCAGGCTTTGTGACAGCTGTCAGTCAGCATTCATGCAGTAAACACACACACACACACACACACACACACACACACACACACAGAGTTAGGGGCAGTGAAGAGGTTTAGTGGTCCGTGTGATCAGATTGGTGGACAGACAACGTACGGCCCATGTTAGGACAATAACAACCCTTTAGGACATGATCTCTGTACCAGTGTGTGTGTGTGTGTGTGTGTGTGTGTGTGTGTGTGTGTGTGTGTGTGTGTGTGTGTCTCTCTCTCACCCCTCTGGCTTTGGTGCTGTGAATACCAGTTTGACAACTGCCACTCTGAGCTGAGTTGATTGACACATCTTGAGTTGAACAGGACAGGCCACACACATTTACACAAATATACATAAGTTTTCAAAAATTCACTCTGGACAGGATGCCAGTTTTCTTAAGCACTTTTTCATGCCGAGTCTTTGGCATGATCCAGCTGTCAAATCTCCACTGGCAGGAACAAACCAATGATGACGTGAGTCAAATATATGTGCTTCATTTATTTCATCTACACCACCAATGAAAAGGCCAAGGCAGTTACTTCGACTATTTTTGACTTTAAAAAAGGTAAGAACATTGTTAAAGCCACAGGCTGCAACAGATGCACAGCAGCTTTCTTCTATTGGTTTGGTGTTCACAAGGAGCAGCAGCTGGCATGTTGATACCCACGGGAGAATGCAATTTGTGCCACACACTTGCAGCCAGCTGTCCTTTTAGCAGCCTGCAAAGCCCGAGTAACTACCTGGTGGATTCTGTAAGTTGCCTATGCTCTTTACTGATAGTAAACTTCAACCTAAACCCCACTCAGCCTGTCTGATAAATGAAATATCATCCACTGACTAACACCCAATTGAAATAGATATCCAAACAACTAACGCCACCACAGCTTCTTCTTCTCTCTTAATATCTGATCAAACAAGGCACATTTAGCCCAATGCTGCAATCTTGTAAATGGACTCACTGACTTTCAAATGCTTTATGAGTGGACATCATTTCATAACATGCCGAGTGCTCTTTTTTTTTTTTTAAATCATCACTTCTAACATAGGCTCACTATGACACCATACTGGGTTAAATCATACTATTTTCATTTTCTAACATTTACATTTATTTAAGTATCACATTAAGTCAATGCCTGACTGGGTCTGAAGCTATCTCAGATTGTGACTTACTGGTACATAACAGATGTGTTTATTCATTGTGAAATTCTCCATATTAAGTCATCTCTGACATAATGCATAAACAGTGTGTACTGTACACATAACTCACCCTATTGGTTCCATTGATCTCAAGAGCTTGCACCTGGGTCCTCAGCAAAACACAAAAGTGTTAAGTTGATTGGATGAAATGTAGTTGGGAAAAACTAAGACAGACCAGAGTTTATACATGTTTCACCAAGTCAAATATAAAGGTCCTATGACATGGTGCTTTTTGGATGCTTTTGTATAGACCTTAGTGGCGCTAATACTGTATCCAAAGTCTCTTTCCGAAATTCGGTGCAGAATTACAGGCACTAGAGCCAGTCCCACAATGAGCTTTTCATAGGATGTGCCATTTCTGTCTCTGTAGCTATTGAAGAGTTGTTTTCTTAATTATATTGTTCCATGTTTGAAGAAAATTACTTAGTTATAGGCTTCTGAAGATGGAGTTTCTTTTCCATCTAGTTATCTGATATTTGGGAGCAAACTGAGTGATTAAATAAAGAGAAAGACCACAAGGTAGATATGAGATGGACTGATCCATATTGACAGAATTAAGAAAGACAACATGAAAGAAAGAAAGAGGTTGTCATAAGAAACAGCACAAGGAATAGAGCGAGTGAGAAAGCTAGCAAGAGACACAGAAAGGGAGAGAGAGTGAGGTGCCTTTGGGCAGTACTCTCACCTCCACTGACATTTAACTAAAAACCAATCTCCATCTACAGCCCCTAACCTCAGGGCTGCAGGGTGGAGAGGGCTGTGGCTGTGTGTGTGTGTGTGTGTGTGTGTGTGTGTGTGTGTGTGTGTGTGTGTGTGTGTGTGTGTGTGTGTGTGTGTGTGTGTGTGTGCATGGATTTTGGGATTGTGCATTCACGTTTATTTGTGTGTGAGAGAAAGCACAAGAATGTCCATTGTCCCTGGGTGAGGTCAAGGTCTCTGTCCCCACTCATGATCACCTTCACCACACACACACACACACACACACACACACACACACACACACACACACACACACATAATCATACCATTGAATCAAATTTATAATCAGAGAGAAATCCCCTCATCACCACCATGCCATAATCCAGCAGGAATTGGAATTGGAAAACTTATACAAGGGTTAGCCGGTGCAGTGGGATGGTGCCCTAGGGCCTCAGCAGAGCAGGAGGGAGGGAGGGAGGGAGGGAGGGAGAGAAGAGAGATGATGGGGCTGAAGAGATGACCACGATATAGAGAGAGAAGAATAAGACGGGATACAAAAAATATGATGTAAAGAGAAGGAAGAGAGCGTTACAGGAAGAATGAAATGGAGATGGTGAGAAAGAAAGATAAAACAGGTGCATAAGTATGTCCTTCCTTGGGTTTGACCAATACTGCTTAGGGTATTACAACACCACTCCAGCCCACCCATTCTTTTCTTTAACATCTCTGCAATCTTCAGCATTTCATAGGAGAGGTCTCTGAGCTCAGGTTAACTGCTAGCCCGGGGCTTGCAGTAAAACCAAACTCCCCCTCCACCCAACCACCACCCTAGCCTCAACTGATCAATGGCACCATGGAGTTAGTCACATGGGTATGGTGAAATAAAAAACCTAAATTTCCCTTAAATTATTTCTCTCTTTATTTGTCAGTCTTAGCTTTATTAATTCTTGGACATTTTGCTAATTTTAAAATATTTTTCCTTTTAAACTTTTTGAATTCTCCTTCAGAACACAAGACAAAATAAAGAGTTTACTTGCAAAATGTAACGTGTAAAAAAAAAAAAAAATCAAACTTGATTACAATGTTTTTGTTTAGTTATGTTTTGTTAGGAGCCAAAATCAAAATTCCTACCGGTGGACACGAGGGGGCGGCAGCACTGGGTTGTAATCATAGCTCAAATGTACCATGGATGCTGTCCCAAGGCTGCCTGCACTCGCAGCCCACTCTATTTTTCTTGCAGTTCACCGTTCTCTACATTCAAGCAGCCCACTCCCAGAGTGCAGACCGGTTATTATGCGTAATCGAGTTTCGACTCCTCTGACGGCAGCACCTTGCTCAATAAACAATCTGTCACCTCGTACACAGTACACCAGTCAGTGGTGTTTATTACAGGATGAGATCTTGTAATATAAGAAGCTATAAAAATAAATGCAAAAATGGCGCTGAAAAGGCGACAATTATAAAAGAAAGCTCTAGAAAGTGACGTGGCCGGATTTTCTTACCTGAGCTTGAACTTTTCATTAAAACCAGTTCAGTTTGAGAGTGAAACGCCAAATGAAGACATTGAGATGGGCAAGCTAAGCTACGAGTAGTGCAAGATTATAGCAGTCGTAATACAACAAAAAGATAACACAACGTTGCCTGCAGACCATCGTTCATGTTTATGAATCAAACTTTTTCTTGTAGCTCTTCAGCATCAGCCACTAGTCTGCTGCTAACAGTGACAATGGAGAGCCAGTAGAAGACATGAGCCTATACCTTCAGAGTGGGCAGGTAGTATCGCTCATTGAGTGAATATGAGAACTACAATTAATATTAATTAGGAATATGATGTAGACCTGTTAGGAAAAATGTCCTGAGATAATTAATGATGCCAGATGATTCAGCACTACAGTAATGAAAAAAAAGATTTTTGCTGATAATTTTGACAATTTATAACATTTGATTTAGTGTTGGTAGAGCCAGTGGTGTGCAAGGGATAGCTGTTGTCAGTGTGGAAAGCACATCTACACTGATGTACCACAGTGTGTGAAACTACAAGGTTGAAGAAAAAAACAAAAAGTCCCACCCGGCCCTGCCTATTGTCACCTATATCAACAGTGGCAACCAACTTCTGACTTCATCTTTCTTGTGATTTTTGGACTGAAGTCATTTCACTTCAAAGCTTTCTGACCAGGCCTAATAACAACACTACAATAAAAGGAATACGGAAGAGAATACTGTATTTGAGAATATAAAATATGCTCTAAACATAGTTTCCTTGTTCGACTTTAGTTGGATCAAACTTGCATCTCAGGTCAAGGTCTATTCACACAACCATTGATCTACAATACTTGACCAGATCACTCATCCTCTGCATGCAACGCTTTACATTCTCATAACTCCCTCACTACCTTCATTGTCTTTTTTCGTCTTCCATCTTTCTTTCCCATTTTCTTTCTTCATCCAGTCTTTCTCCTTCTCATTTCTTTCATCTGTCTCTGTCACTACCTCAATTTTTTTCCTTCACCTCTCTGCGTTGTCTTTACCTCTCGCTCATTCTCTTTCCTCTTCTCTACCAGCTTCTTTGTTGTCACAGGAGGCCACCGCTGTCGGGAAGTTTTCTCAACCTCCTCATCCTCTCATTTTTCATCAGCCCCTGTCCAACCCCCACACACACACACACACACACACACACACACACACACACATCTCCCATTCCTCCCCTCCCTTGCCTCTCTCCTGTCCGTCTGTGGCACAAATGCATTCGTTCAATACCTCCAGCAAACAGATTAGCGGGCTGTTATCAGCGACAGGAGACAGTGATAATGGTTTTCACCACATCTTCTCTCTGCCACAGATTAAAACGGGCCAGGTCACCTACCACACACACAAACACACACTTTCATATTCACTCACAAACACATGGAAACACCTGCATAACCGGACAGAGTGAAATAAATACACACATTTGGATCAAATACTAAAATACACATCCTCACACATGAATGCATGATCTAAACATACAGTAATTTATAAGTTCACATGCAGTTCTCTCTCACACACACACACTCTACAACAGCATATTAGCAATCTGTTTTCCTCTTCTGCTCCTCCATCCCCCTCTCCTCAGCTTGCCATTGGATTTCCTGTCCAATCTATTGTCGCAGGCCGGGGCCAAAGATACAAGGTGAAGTCAGTTTCAATCTGATGGGCCATTGTTTTCGCCACCCATCCACACACACACACACACACCACCCACCACACGCACAAACCTTGTCTGTAATGTTGCATTTTGTCATTGAATGTCTTTGGTAACCTGGAACCATCGCCTTATTGTGGTGGATAGGTTTGTGTCTCCCTATGAACCCGAGTGTGTGTAGGGTCTCCCGGGCGGATGAGGCAGGCTCTGGGGATGTGGGATATCACCTCTGTGGGGAAGGCGCTGGAACTTGTGCAGGAGGTGGAGCACTACCAGTTAGATCTGGTGGTGCTTACCTCTAAGCACAGTCTTGGTTCTGGAACCATACACCTGGATATGGGTTGGACTCTTTTCTTCTCCGGAAGGCGTCGATTGGGTGTGGGGATCCTCACAAGCCCCGGCTGAGCAGTGTTACGTTGTTGTTCATCCCGGTGGACGAGCGGGTTGTGAGGAGAAACTGACTGTTTGTGCATATGCACCAAACAAAAGTATTGGAGTATTCAACCATCTTGGAGACCTGGATGCGGATAAACTGGGAACGTCTGGAGAAGGCCCCTGTCCGTCAGACTTTCAACTCACACCTCAGCGGAGCTTTTCATGCATTGCTGTGGAGGCTGGAGGCATTGAACAAGAGTGAACAATGTTCAAAGTTTGCATTGCTGAAGCTGCAGTGGGGAGATGTGGTCTCTCTAAATACGAAGCCATGGTTCTCAGCAGGAAACCTAAGGAGTGCCTACTCCAGGTATGGAATGAGTCCTTACCCCAAGTGAAGGAATTCAAGTACGTTGGGGTCTTGCTCGCAGTGAGGGAATAATAGAGCTGGAGATTGTTGAAGAATCAGCGCAGCGAGTGCGGCATTACATTCACCATGCTCTTGACTTACCGATCAATTTTCTTTCCTACCCTTGCCTATGGACATAAAGGCTGGGTCATGCCCGAAAAAACAAGCAACCAACTCCGGATAATACACTATAGTATATTTTTGCACTACATAGCAACTACGTGAATACTTCAGTGTCAATACCAACTTCAGCAGCAGCATGGACAGACCACAAGTAGGGTTGTGTATCGTTTGAGTTTTGTGTTTTTCCGATACCGGTGCTAAAGTGATACCAAAAAAGCACAAGAAAAAGAGCACAAAGCGACAGTTGGCGACATTTAAAAAAACGGCTTGTTTATTGCCATATGGTCGAAATTAAGTGATTAAAAATGTAATTACAATAACATATAACAATTACTTTACCAGTAAATTGCTGTTAAACGACAAAACAACCTCCAGATGGGAAAAGGGTATTTTTGACAACGGCAGCGGCAGATTGTTACGTCCCAGTCCCATCTACTCCATAGAGTAGAAGTGCATGTTTCCCCCTCTCACTCCTCTCCTCAAAACATTATCTTAAAGAAGAAAAGATTTTTCAAGAAAAACATTTAGTGGGATGCTTATAACCATGCCAAAGTATAATCATAGAGCTCATGATTTTTCTGATCATTTTGGTGTCAATGTTCTCATCACAATACAGCTAAAGTTTACCAAAACTCCATGTGTTTTGTTCATGCGCTCCACTTTGTCTGAGCACCATCCAGTGGTGATTAACTATGCTGGTGGTCAGTGTAATGTTTTTCTCCCCTTGTAAACCCCTTCAGGGCCACCCCAGTCTTGTCAATAATTAATGCTAGGGATAGTCAGTGTTTTACTGGAGGCCATAGCTGTGTTTTATCACTGTAGCACATCATTCTCATTAGGCCAGATTCGATCAAGATTCACCGTACACAAAGAGAGACACAGTGAGATACATGGAAGACCGGAGGAGTGACGCAAAGTGGGGAATGGAGAAGAAAAAAAGAACAACCTGACCTAACTGTCTGAACTGAAATAGTCTCTGCTTCACTCTGTATGTCCCTTCCTCTATCAACATCTCACCCATTAGTAAGCTAGTCTTACCTCTTGCTGTTTCTCTGTACAACCCTGTCCTCGTCACTTGCTGAAATTTATTGCATGCAAATAGGCTTCAGTGTGTGTGTGTGTGTTGCATGTGTGTGTGAAAGAGAGAGAGAGAGAGAGAGAGAGAGAGAGAGAGAGAGAGAGAGAGAGAAGAGAAGAGAGGCGCGAGCAGTTGTGCAATAAGATATACATATTTAATGAGACAGAATGAGATGTGGGTGAGGGCAAGGTCAGGGGTGACACACACACGCAACACTTCAAACCTGCATAGCCACTCATAGACATGTTAACATATACATACTAAGTGAACACACACACTTTCCTTTCCTTTTTATAGACTGGTCGCTTACAAGCCACCAAATGTCACGCTGTTGTTAATCCCATACAGCCTGCTTAATGAGACCATACTTCACTCTCCTTGAGAGTGAGAGAGTGTGTGTGTGTGTGTGTGTGTGTGTGTGTGTGTGTGTGTGTGTGTGTGTGTGTGTGTGTGTGTGTGTGTGTGTGTGTGTGTGTGTGTGTGTGTGTCGCGAGTGTGGGGAATAGAAATGTTTCTACATTTCCATTTTCTCATACTGTGTTGCAAACACACACACACACTGTACACATACACCTGGCAACAGATGGGCAGAAGCGTTTGATAGGAGAACCTTATTATTTGTCCCTGGGTATTTTAACCAGTCTAGTTTTCCGCAGTAGTCAAAGTGATTATGTGATCCAACTTTTATTATGCAGCTTTGTCCTAATACAAAGCTCCCCAAGTTCTGGGTGAATGTGTGTGTATGTGTGCCTGTACCAACCATACCTCTGTCATTTTCTCACTTTGTGTCAGTCACTCTTTTTTTCTCTGCTAATCTCCTTTTCCACTTGCTTTGCCTAACTTCTGCCAACAAACACATGCAAACCCATAAAAGTGTACCTACACACTGCAACTGAATATTATAACGCACACACCTTCTACAATGTAGTGTCCTGAGGACAGTGGATGTCAGAGCAGGATCCGAGGCAGGGCTTCCAAATAAACCTATGTAGAGGCTTCTGGAATGAATTCCGAAGCAGAATATAATTCCAATAGTTAAAAAATAAAATAAAATTTGAAAAAAAAAGAATCATTTCCATTTGAATGCTGAAATTACTATTCAAATGTAGGGCTGGGACGAATCGTTGACGTAATTGATTATGCAAACGTGTCGACACACCTCATTCAATGCTTTTCCTTTATTTTCATGACTATTTACATTGTAGATTATCACTGAAGGAATGAACACATGGAATTATGTACTTTTTTACTACTGTAAAAAAATGAAATAACTGAACATGTCTTATACTCTAGTTTCTTCAAAGTAGCCACCCTTTGCTTTTGATGGTGCTGCAAACCCTTGGTGTTCTCTCAATGAGCTTCATGAGGTAGTCACCTGAAATGGTTTTCACTTTACAGGTGTGCCTTGTCAGGGTTAATTAGTGGAATTTCTTTCCTTATTAATGGGGTTGGGACCATCAGTTGTGTTGTGCAGAAGTCAGGTTGATACAGCCGACAGCCCTAACTGTTAGAATTCATATTATGGCAAGAACCAATCAGCTAAGCAAAGAGAAACAGTGGCCATCATTACTTTAAGAAATGAAGGTCAGTCAGTCGGAAAATTGCAAAAACTTTGAATGTGTCCCCAAGTGCAGTTGCAAAAACCCTCAGCGCTACAACGAAACTGGCTCACATGAGGACCACCCCAGGAAAGGAAGACCAAGAGTTACCTCTGCTGCTGAGGATAAGTTCATCCGAGTCACCAGCCTCAAAAAAAGAAAAAAATCGCAAATTAACATTAGCTCAGATTCGAGACCAGATGAATACCACCCAGAGCTGTAGCAGCAGACACATCTCTAGAACAACTGTTAAGGAGACTGTGCGAATCAGGCCTTTATGGTCAAATAGCAGCTAGGAAACCACTGCTAAGGAGAGGTAACAAGCAGAAGAGATTTGTTTGGGCCAAGAAACACAAGGAATGGACATTAGACCAGTGGAAATCTGTGCTTTGGTCTGATGAGTCCAAGTTTGAGATCTTTGGTTCCAACTGCCATGTCTTTGCGCGATGCAGAAAGGTGACCAGATTAATTCTACATGCCTGGTTCCCACCGTGAAGCATGGAGGAGGAGGTGTGATGGTATGGGGGTGCTTTGCTGGTGACACTGTTGGGGATTTACTAAAATCGAGGCATTCTGGACCAGCATGGCTACCACAGCATCCTGCAGCGACATGCCATCCCATCCGGTTTGCGTTTAGATGGACCATCATTTATTTTCAACAGGACAATGATCCCAAACACACCTCCAGGCTGTGTAAGGGCCATTTGACCAAGATGAGTGCTGCGCCTCCACAGTCACCGGACCTAAACCCAATCGAGATGGTTTGGGGTGAGATGGACAACAGAGTGAAGTCAAAAGGGCCAACAAGTGCTGAGCATCTCTGGGAACTCCTTCAAGACTTTCGGGAAACCATTTCAGGTGAGTACCTCTTGAAGCTCATCAAGAGAATGCCAAGAGTGTGCAAAGCAGTAATCAGAGCAAAAGGGTACTTTGAAGAAACTAGAATATAAGACATGTTTTCAGTTATTTCACACTTTTTTGTAGTACATAATTCCATATGTGTTCAATCATATTCGACTAATTGTGCAGCCTTATTGCACACCATACACTTCCACCTTAGAACCTTCAGACTTTTCCCCTCATTTCATAAAGGACACACTGCATCTGGACTGGCACTGAATGGTGTTATTGGACACGAAATCATGCAGCAAATAATGTACTAGATTGGAGAGGACAGACATCTCACCATTGTACAATAGCGATGTTATCATATCCGTCATGTTTTGGTGTTGCCTCCTGTAGTCCTAAGAATCTTATAACAACTATTTCACCACTAATCAGAAGAAAAAAACTCTCTCAGGCAGGTAACAATGCAGTAGTAGTGTACTGTGGTGCAGTGCATTCATTACAGAGGTAATGCTAAAAAACAGCAGATAAAAAAAGACCAGCACCTGTTTTGCCCTGATCGAGTTTCATTAGGACCGGCGCCGACAGCGGCGGGAAGCCCTATGAACTGAAGGGAGTGTTAACCAATGACTTCTACAGCCAGTAGCCGACAGCCAATGAAAATATTGGAGGCTGAAGAAATTATTATTATTTTACTTTCTTTCTTTCTTTCCGTCAATGCAAATGAATTGCCTTTTGGGGGAGGCCTATTGGAACTGAAGGAATTATTATTGTAGGGCCCGAGCGCCCGACGGCGAAGGCCCTATTAAACTGGAAGGAATTAGGGCCAGCGCCGACAGCGGCGAGGCCCTATTGAAACTGAAGGAATTATTATTATTATTATTCCGGCAAATGAATTGCCTTTTGAGGGACTTATCATATTCAAAACTCACCATATTTGGCGGTCGCATCAAGTCTGGTGAAAATTTACGTATTTTAATGGTTTCGGGAATAGGCGCACAAAAATGGCTCGCTAGCGCCCCTACAATAATTTGAAAATTCAGCCCCTGCACTCGTTTAACGTAGAGCCACGAAACTTGGTACATATGTAGCATGGCAGGGCGGACATAAAACTCCATTGTAGCCCCCTAAACCCAACAGGAAGTCCGCCATTTTGTATTGAATGTTCGAAATTAGTGCGATTTTGGCCATTTCCGTGTCGTACTTTAACGAACTCCTCCTAGAGCTTTCATCCAATCAGCTTCAAACTTGGTGTGTGTCATCTTAACATGTTAACGATGAAAAGTTATTGAAAAACTTTTCGTCATAGGGCGTGGCCGTGGCGGGGCGGCCATTTTGTGCGATCGCCACCAAAACAGGAAGTGGGTGTAACTCGGCGTACAGTGTCCGATTGGTTCGAAACTTGTCAGGATTCATCAGAGTCCGCCCTGACGACATATACACGCCGCTATTGGCTCAAAGTCATAGCGCCCCCTAGTGGCAACAGGAAGTAGGCCTAAAAGACAAGGTGCTATACTTTAACGAACTCCTCCTAGAGCTTTCATCTGATCAACTTCAAACTTGGTGTGTGTCATCTTAAGATGTTGACGATGAAAAGTTATTAAAAGAAAAACTTTTCGTCAAACGGTGTGGGCGTGGCATGGCGGCCATTTTGAGTGTTTAGCGATGAAGGAGAAAGTGGCTGTAACTACAGCGTACGTTGTCGTATCTGCTTGAAATTTCCCACAATCACCAAGAGTCCAGGCCTGAGGACACCTACAGGCCAATATGGACTTTTGGAGACAGCGCCACCATCTGGCAACAGGAAATATGCCTTATATGACAAACATCATCCGATTTACATGAAACTTAGAATGTGTGTCTACATGTGATACTGAGGCGGCCCCTATATTTGACCACGCCCAGTCACTCAGGCCACGCCCCCTTTCATAACATTTGAACCGTTTAAGGTATAGCTTTGTGTGAGGTGTCAATGAACTCAGCAGAGACTTCCTTCTTTATTGGTGATGGTTTGGCCCGCCCCTATGCGTAAGCCACGCCCACTTTCATAACATTTGAACCGTTTAAGGTACAGTCTTGTGAGGTGTCATTGAACTCAGCAGAGACTTCCTTTTTCATTGGTGATGTTTGACCCGCCCCCATGATGCGGCCACGCCCTTTCCAGATAATGAACCGTATGGTAGAATCTTGTGTGAGGTATCAGTTGAACTCAGCAGAGAGTTCCTTTTCATTGGTGATGTTTGACCCGCCCCCTATGATGCGGCCACGCCCCTTTCACAGATAATGACCTGTATGATTTATAATCTTGTGTGAGGTGTCATTGAACTCAGCAGAGACTTCCTTTTCATTGGTGATGTTTGACCCGCTCCCTTATGATGCAGCCCTTTACAGATAATGAACCGTATGGCGTAGAGTCTTGTGTGAGGTGTCATTGAACTCAGCAGGAGTTCACTTTTCATTGGCGGCGATGTTCAGTGTCTGAGTGGCGCGCAATGCGGCCGCAGGAGAGGCGTCCGCCAGTATCCCGACTCGCGCAGGTTAGCGAGGGCCCGTTCATCGCTGCTTGCAGCTTTAGGAGCCAGCGCCGACAGCGGCGAAGGCCTATTGAAACTGAAGGAATTATTATTATTCTTTCTTTCTTTCTTTTTCGTCAAATGAATTGCCTTTTTGGGGACTTATCATATTCAAAAACTCACCATATTTGGCGGTCGCATCAAGTCTGGTGAAAATTTACGTATTTTAATGGTTTCGGGAATAGGCGCACAAAAATGGCTCGCTAGCGCCCCTACAATAATTTGAAAATTCAGCCCCTGCACTACGTTTAACGTAGAGCCACGAAACTTGGTACACATATGTAGCATGGCAGGGCGGACATAAAACTCCATTGTAGCCCCCTAAACCCAACAGGAAGTCCGCCATTTTGTATTGAATGTTCGAAATTAGTGCGATTTTGGCCATTTCCACGTGTCGTACTTTAACGAACTCCTCCTAGAGCTTTCATCCAATCAGCTTCAAACTTGGTGTGTGTCATCTTAAGATGTTAACGATGAAAAGTTATTAAAGAAAAACTTTTCGTCATAGGGCGTGGCCGTGGCAGGGCGGCCATTTTGTGCGGTCACCAAAACAGGAAGTGGGTGTAACTTGAGCGTACTTGTCCGATTGGATCGAAACTTGTCAGGATTCATCAGAGTCCGCCCCTGACGACATATACACACCGCTATTGGCTCAAAGTCATAGCGCCCCTAGTGGCAACAGGAAGTAGGCCTAAAAGACAAGGTGCTATACTTTAACGAACTCCTCCTAGAGCTTTCATCTGATCAACTTCAAACTTGGTGTGTGTCATCTTAAGATGTTGAAGATGAAAAGTTATTAAAGAAAAACTTTTCGTCAAACGGTGTGGGCGTGGCATGGCGGCCATTTTGAGTGTTTAGCGATGAAGGAGAAAGTGGCTGTAACTACAGCGTACGTTGTCGTATCTGCTTGAAATTTCCCACAATCACCAAGAGTCGGCCTGAGGACACCTACAGGCCAATATGGACTTTTGGAGACAGCGCCACCATCTGGCAACAGGAAATATGCCTTATATGACAAACATCATCGATTTACATGAAACTTAGAATGTGTGGTCTACATGTGATACTGAGGCCCCTATAATTTGACCACGCCCAGTCACTCAGGCCACGCCCCCTTTCATAACATTTGAACCGTTTAAGGTATAGCTTTGTGTGAGGTGTCAATGAACTCAGCAGAGACTTCCTTCTTTATTGGTGATGGTTTGGCCCGCCCCCTATGCGTAAGCCACGCCCACTTTCATAACATTTGAACCGTTTAAGGTACAGCTTTGTGTGAGGTGTCAATGAACTCAGCAGAGAATTCCTTTTCATTGGTGATGTTTGACCCGCCCCCTATGATGCGGCCACGCCCCTTTTCACATATATTGAACTGTATGACGTATAGTCTTGTGTGAGGTGTCATTGAACTCAGCAGGAGTTCCTTTTCATTGGGCGATGTTCCAGTGTCTGAGTGACAGCGCCAAATGCCGCGGCCGCAAAGGAGAGCGTCCGCCAGTATCCCGACTGCAGGTTAGAGGCCGTTCATCGCTGCTTGCAGCTTTAATTAGGGCCCGAGGCATAGGTGACAGCGGCTGAAGGCCCTATTGAAACTGAAGGAATTATTATTTATTATTATTATTATTATTTTCCGTCAAATGAATTGCCTTTTTGGGGGACTTATCATATTCAAAAACTCACCATATTTGGCGGTCGCATCAAGTCTGGTGAAAATTTACGTATTTTAATGGTTTCGGGAATAGGCGCACAAAAATGGCTCGCTAGCGCCCCTACAATAATTTGAAAATTCAGCCCCTGCACTACGTTTAACGTAGAGTCCGAAACTTGGTCACATATGTAGCATGGCAGGACGGACATAAAACTCCATTGTAGCCCCCTAAACCCAACAGGAAGTCCGCCATTTTGTATTGAATGTTCGAAATTAGTGCGATTTTGGCCATTTCCACGTGTCGTACTTTAACGAACTCCTCCTAGAGCTTTCATCCAATCAGCTTCAAACTTGGTGTGTGTCATCTTAACATGTTAACGATGAAAAGTTATTAAAAGAAAAACTTTTCGTCATAGGGCGTGGCCGTGGCGGGGCGGCCATTTTGTGCGATCGCCACCGAAACAGGAAGTGGGTGTAACAGGCGTACTTGTCCGATTGGATCGAAACTTTTCAGGATTCATCAGAGTCCGCCCCTGACGACATATACACGCCGCTATTGGCTCAAAGTCATAGCGCCCCTAGTGGCAACAGGAAGTAGGCCTAAAAGACAAGGTGCTATACTTTAACGAACTCCTCCTAGAGCTTTCATCCGATCAACTTCAAACTTGGTGTGTGTCATCTTAAGATGTTGACGATGAAAAGTTATTAAAAAAAAAACTTTTCGTCAACGGTGTGGGCGTGGCATGGCGGCCATTTTGAGTGTTTAGCGATGAAGGAGAAAGTGGCTGTAACTACAGCGTACGTTGTCGTATCTGCTTGAAATTTCCCACAATCACCAAGAGTCGGCCTGAGGACACCTACAGGCCAATATGGACTTTTGGAGACAGCGCCACCATCTGGCAACAGGAAATATGCCTTATATGACAAACATCATCCGATTTACATGAAACTTAGAATGTGTGGTCTACATGTGATACTGAGGCCCCTATAATTTGACCACGCCCAGTCACTCAGGCCACGCCCCTTTCATAACATTTGAACCGTTTAAGGTATAGCTTTGTGTGAGGTGTCAATGAACTCAGCAGAGACTTCCTTCTTCATTGGTGATGGTTTGGCCCGCCCCTATGATAAGCCACGCCCACTTTCATAACATTGAACCTTTAAGGTACAGTCTTGTGTGAGGTGTCAATGAACTCAGCAGAGACTTCCTTTTTCATGGTGATGTTTGACCCGCCCCCTATGATGCGGCCACGCCCCTTTCACAATAATGAACCGTATGACGTGATAGTCTTGTGTGAGGTGTCATTGAACTCAGCAGAGACTTCCTTTTCATTGGTGATGTTTGACCCGCCCCCATGATGCGGCCACGCCCCTTTCACAGATAATGAACTGTATGACGTATAGTCTTGTGTGAGGTGTCATTGAACTCAGCAGAGAGTTCCTTTTTCATGGTGATGTTTGACCCGCCCCCTATGATGCAGCCACGCCCTTTCTGAATAATGGCTGTATGACGTACAGTCTTGTGTGAGGTGTCATTGAACTCAGCAGAGAGCGTCCGCCAGTATCCCGACTCGCGCAGGTTAGCGGGCCGTTCATCGCTGCTTGCAGCTTTAATTAGGCCCGGCGCCGACAGCGACGAGCCTATTGAAACTGAAGGAATTATTATTATTATTATTCTTTATTCTTTATTTTCCGTCAAATGAATTGCCTTTTTGAGGGACTTATCATATTCAAAAACTCACCATATTTGGCGGTCGCATCAAGTCTGGTGAAAATTTACGTATTTTAATGGTTTCGGGAATGGGCGCACAAAATGGCTCGCTAGCGCCCCCTACAATAATTTGAAAATTCAGCCCCTGCTACGTTTAACGTAGAGTCACGAAACTTGGTACACATATGTAGCATGGCAGGGCGGACATAAAACTCCATTGTAGCCCCCTAAACCAAACAGGAAGTCCGCCATTTTGTATTGAATGTTCGAAATTAGTGCGATTTTGGCCATTTCCACGTGTCGTACTTTAACGAACTCCTCCTAGAGCTTTCATCCAATCAGCTTCAAACTTGGTGTGTGTCATCTTAACATGTTAACGATGAAAAGTTATTAAAAGAAAAACTTTTCGTCATAGGGCGTGGCCGTGGCGGGCGGCCATTTTGTGCGATCGCCACCAAAACAGGAAGTGGGTGTAACTTGGCGTACGTTGTCCGATTGGATCGAAACTTTTCAGGATTCATCAGAGTCCGCCCCTGACGACATATATACGCACCGCTATTGGCTCAAAGTCATAGCGCCCCTAGTGGCAACAGGAAGTAGGCCTAAAAGACAAGGTGCTATACTTTAACGAACTCCTCCTAGAGCTTTCATCCGATCAACTTCAAACTTGGTGTGTGTCATCTTAAGATGTTGACGATGAAAAGTTATTAAAAGAAAAACTTTTCGTCAACGGTGTGGGCGTGGCATGGCGGCCATTTTGAGTGTTTAGCGATGAAGGAGAAAGTGGCTGTAACTACAGCGTACGTTGTCGTATCTGCTTGAAATTTCCCACAATCACCAAGAGTCGGCCTGAGGACACCTACAGGCCAATATGGACTTTTGGAGACAGCGCCACCATCTGGCAACAGGAAATATGCCTTATATGACAAACATCATCCGATTTACATGAAACTTAGAATGTGTGGTCTACATGTGATACTGAGGCGGCCCCTATAATTTGACCACGCCCAGTCACTCAGGCCACGCCCCCTTTCATAACATTTGAACCGTTTAAGGTATAGCTTTGTGTGAGGTGTCAATGAACTCAGCAGAGACTTCCTTCTTCATTGGTGATGGTTTGGCCCGCCCCTATGCGTAAGCCACGCCCACTTTCATAACATTTGAACCGTTTAAGGTATAGCTTTGTGTGAGGTGTCAATGAACTCAGCAGAGAATTCCTTTTCATTGGTGATGTTTGACCCGCTATGATGCGGCCACGCCCCCTTTCACATATAATGAACTGTATGACGTATAGTCTTGTGTGAGGTGTCATTGAACTCAGCAGAGTTCCTTTTTCATTGGTGATGTTTGACCCGCCCCCTATGATGCGGCCACGCCCCTTTCTGAATAATGAACTGTATGATGTATAGCCTTGTGTGAGGTGTCATTGAACTCAGCAGAGTTCCCTTTTCATGGCGATGATTTCCGGTTTCTGAGTGGCCCAGCGCAAATGCTGCGATGCAAGAGAGGCGTCCGCCAGTAACCCGACTCGCGCAGGTTGGCGAGCCCGTTCATCGCTGCTTGCAGCTTTAATTATTATTATTCTTTATTCTTTATTATTTTCCGGCAAATGAATTGCCTTTTGAGGACTTATCATATTCAAAAACTCACCATATTTGGCGGTCGCATCAAGTCTGGTGAAAATTTACGTATTTTAATGGTTTGGGAATAGGCGCACAAAATGGCTCGCTAGCGCCCTACAATAATTTGAAAATTCAGCCCCTGCACTCGTTTAACGTAGAGCCACGAAACTTGGTACACATATGTAGCATGGCAGGGCGGACATAAAACTCCATTGTAGCCCCTAAACCCAACAGGAAGTCCGCCATTTTGTATTGAATGTTCGAAATTAGTGCGATTTTGGCCATTTCCACGTGTCGTACTTTAACGAACTCCTCCTAGAGCTTTCATCCAATCAGCTTCAAACTTGGTGTGTGTCATCTTAACATGTGCGATGAAAAGTTATTAAAGAAAAACTTTTCGTCATAGGGCGTGGCCGTGGCGGGCGGCCATTTTGTGCGGTCGCCAAAACAGGAAGTGGGTGTAACTCGGCGTACAGTGTCGATTGGTTCGAAACTTGTCAGGATTCATCAGAGTCCGCCCTGACGACAA